>JAGMWT010000037.1:0-76621 GCA_020744415.1 Dendryphion nanum | reverse complement strand
CGCGAGGTACATTTAACAATAGTTTTCGACAAATTCATCTCGTAAAGAGGAAGGGAATAGATGAACAAAGGACTTAATGGTACTCACAAAGAATGCTATTATGGAAAACCTCTTTATTTATAATATTGACTGCAATAGAAAAAGTATATTTGGAAAGTAAGTGTATTCAAATGAGTGAGTCCCTGTGCGTTCATCCCTCCGAATTCTGTAGCACCAAACAAAAAGCAGTCAAATGAAATTCTACGCATTCATCACAACCATTGTCCCGTCTCTCATTGTCGGAAGTATCTACGGAATTAATCCCTTACTTGGTCACGCCACGGTATAGTACAGGGTCACCCCAGTAGATCTTTGTTCCAACCTCACCCCTTTTGCCCTCTTCCGTCTTTGTTGGCCTCAGGATTTTCTTCTTCTCCCAAATTCATTCCTCGCGTTTCGTAATGCACCATGGTCGTGAGACACCGGGACAGATGAGCTTTGCCTCAATGGCTTCGGCAACTTCAGCAAGTCTCTTGGTGATGCACAGCTTGCAGCCTCCGACTTGAGTTTCGACCTCGCCGGATTCCTCGTTGGTGGCGGTGACTTCACGCTTGGTGATGCAAATCGGGGGCTTGCGACCGGGGCAGTAGATTCTGGCTTCTAACTGACCATCCTCACTTTCAGCGTAGCCTGGAAGGGACATGGCCACTGTGGCGAGGGCAAGAAGTGCGAAGACTTTCATGATGCCGGATTGGATTTGTTTTGGAGTGACTGGAAAGGTATGAAGAAAGGGGTGGACTTGAGGAGTGATAAACAAAGTGAATGGATTGAATGTGTTTTTTGAGAAGGTTGTGTTTATTTCGTTTGTTAGGTTGTCATCGACTCTTTATACATTTCTACCTACTCTGATAGCATGCGTTCACGTCAATGGATGAACGCATGTGTAGAATACCGACGATCTCGGAATCCAAAAGATGCAGAGAAATCTGGAAAAAGCGAACCCCCGTGTTCCTTCAACTGGCTTGGGTACTGGTGCGCGCTGTGGAAGTCGTCGACTAGATTGACCCCGATTCAGTTCCGGTGGCCTCGTACTGGCGACTATGGCCATTGCTATCCGGCAGTTCTCAACAACCAAAACAACTCTATTTCCTAACTACTCAAGTACCTAGGTAGGTAGGTAGGTAGGTCCAAAAGTAGTGATGCCTGTGCCAAGGTATGTCAACGAAACCCTTCTGCACAGTCAGTCGTCGGAGATAGAGTCGCATGGTTGGAGTGTGCTGCGCGCGCAATGTCTCTGGAAACGGGAAAGTCGCACTTGGCTGACTGAAATAGAGCTAGGAGTTGCATCGCAAATCGGAAAAATTGGACCTGGACAGCTTGCAAGGTTGGGTCAGGTCCCCGCAGATGCTACAATGTCCAGGCGCGCAATGTGTCCAAAAGCGGGAAGTTACCATTCAGTCGGCTCAGGATGCGCTGGACTAGGAGAAATATCACATTGTTACATACGTACATATTTAGTTCATTTGTCCGATTGAGATCGGAGTTGAATCAGGTGACGTCAGATCGCAGCTGCAGGCCACGGGTGGACGCTTCTTGCGCGGGTGAATACAAGCGGAAAGTCTGGGATGAAGGACCGGCCCCATTTACGAACAGGATTTTAGAACCCCGTGAATACGAGTCCAACCATAGGCATGCACGACTGAAGCGGATCGGCATCACTTAACCTCGTTTAGATTTCGTCTATAGCAGATTTACCTGTGTAGAAGCAGGTACCTATCGCAAATAATGCACTCTTATACAGCATCCCGAGGCGGCATGGGTGTGCGTTCTCTGATTAATGTGAACATCTTTCTTCATTACTAAAGTAGTTCGTTTCAAAGAAAGATGACACTTTAGTATTCATTGCGATTGCAAACTTGGAAGACAACAATCACGACGTGCAAACAAACATATGCCCAAGGAAAATCTAAAAAGATTTCAAAAACTTAATACCACTACAAGCTGCAGAGCAATGAATCACGACAGGTTTCGAAGTATGCATGGATACGAAGTAGTCATAGCGCGCTGCGTGCAGCTGCCCCACTTGTGATACCCGAGTGTTCGCATTTTCGGGGTCACGACGAATGCTGATCTCCAGGGTTCATCACACAAGTCCAGGTCCCAGATTGTCGGGCAGTATTGGCGATGCCACCGGTTAGCGGTTAGAATGTTAGATCATTATTAGGTTGCGATACTTTTGACATCGACTACCTGAAATATCGATGCTTGGATTTTGTTAGTTCCTTTCGAATCAGGTCATTCCCATTATCATTACTCTACCAATTCTGGCACATTCGCGATGCTATCTTCTCTCTTCCTGAAGCGCGATCCGTCCTACGCTCCAATTCACGAGCAAAATGAGGAAATAATACATTACATCTATCATTCCGAAGAGGATACTGCCGGTTCTGACACTACTCTAAAGGATCTTCTCGGGGAAGCTCATAGAAATGATTCCGCTCTGTGCATCTTTCAAACGACAGCATACGGGTCATTCTCTTTGTGGACGACTCGTTCCAGGACACCCGCAGCCACGACGAGCACTTGCGAAGATGTATTCACAACATTCCGAAACTTCATTCAAGATAAGAGGTCTCGACAAAAACAAACTTGTGCATTATACAACCTTCAGTCAGTGGATCAGACGAAGATACAGGCGTTTGACGGAAGCCATTACCCAGTTCTAGCTATTCTCGCCAGATACGACAATGAACTTCTGAAGTCATTTGGTATACCATCAGCTCAGCGAGCAGAAATAGCACTACTGCATCGAATCGAAGTGGATTCGAGACCAAAACGAATGTGGGCTCGCTCTCTCAGCGTTGTTGCATCATGCATATTGGGTGTGCTTACCTGCCTCCTCGTCGCAACGTTCATTCTCCGCCGCGACACCCCCAAAGAAATCTCTGATAAATTCCATACATGGATTCAATACAAAACAGAGGGAAGCAGTGGCCCTAAATATCAATTGGCTATTAATGGAAAAAATGCGTCTCAATGGAACGCATATGTCAATGACGATACTAGGCAGTGGGCGCTTCGCGTCGACGATCAAGCTATCATTCCTCTGGAACTCATGGACGAAGAAGAAAAACACTACCAAGAATGGTTTCACAAGCGGTACCCAGAAGTGAGGAAAATTACCCTAGATCGCGATTACTTGAACGAGACCTGGCTAAACAGCCCGTCGCGAGATCTTGTGCCTGTGGATGAGATGTTTCACTTCTCCCATTGTGTTTTGGTGAGTGAAGTTTGACTTCATTTCTTGGTGGATCTATGTACTGATTATGATGTAATGGTTAGGCACTGAGAAGATACGTAAAAGCGAAGAGGACTGGGAGACATGTGTGCGGAAGAGATCTTGACGAGGAACATATGAACCACTGCCTTGATTCTTTCGATTGGTGGGCTTTTCGTGAAGGCGAGCGTGGCGATAGTCTTGAAAATCCCAAGCAGCCTTTGTGGTGGAGGACGAAGGTGTGCTTTGACTGAGATGTATACCTACTACAGTAATCAGATGTCGTGATTCTGTTGACGAAGCTGCACGTCGAGACAAAGCCTCTTTCTGTTAACTAACACATGAGTTTGATATCATGATAGTGGGATTCCTTTCTCACTGCTTTTCTAACACATGATTGTGGACTGTGATGCTATTGTATGATAGAATGAGTGGATAACGTCTGTCATGGTCAAGTTCACCACGAGAGTTTTGAGCACAGAATGCAACAAACAAAGCATCACAGTTTAAAAATAGCAAGAGGATTGTTGAGACTTCAGTCATATGATCCTAATTTAAGAAACTAGGCAATACACCCAGACCCGCCTCACCTTAGAAATCAAATCTCGGCCGTAAATAATCACCTCAAAGAACAGACACCAGGATGAACTTGTGCTGATTGAAGTGACATATTCTAACAGCCTTATAACATTACTATTGAGACTTCACACCCTGTCCACCCGCGTCGTCACTTTCTGACTCGGACTCAGAATCGATTTTCTTCGTAGCTTTACCGTATTCCTTGGCAGAATGATCCATAAAGAAAGTATGGCTGCTATCTAGAGGTCTGTTTTGACACAAATAACCCATGGGAGTATGAATAATATCCTGTCCCTTGCGACGGAGTGCAAGCCACTCGAGGAGGAAGCTGACCATTTTGGACGTGAAAGCGCTGGAGCCCTCATTTTCGACGTATTTGATGACAGATACGTACTCTTCGAAATCCATATACAAACATCCAGCAAAAGTTCCCAGCTCAATGGTGACCAAGTGAGGCATAAAGCAACCATGCGGGAGTTTAGGCAATACATAGAAGTTTAGAGCGCTGAAATGCAACATTCTTTTCGTAACGGGAGCCGAGTAGGTAAGAAGATGTATATTTTCATCCGACTTTGTGCGAATCATGGGAATGACGAGTTCGGCTTCTTCCGATATGATGATGAGCGCGGTTTGTGTTGACCGGCTCCATAATATCCACTCCACGGGGCGCTGTCCCGAATGTTAGAAGGAAAAATAGAAATTGTAGTACGGGAAACTAAAAAAAAATTGTCGAGAGTGCCTTGTTTTCCTGTCTTGATGGTCCGCATGAATTCTGCTGATATAAACAAGTTTGATGACGTTGGTACAACATCACATTTCTGCCCTATTTTTGTAAGAGCCGGAGCTGCAAATATCTGTATATTACCCTCGCCAATGCTCAAAGTACCAGTTTCAATGAATGAAGTCCAGGAAATACAAGAGCCTTGTAGCGCACAGGTGGTTGGACTTAGCGAACCTCTTCGACCTGAAATTCGACTTCGCGCTCTGCTCCACTTCCTTCAATGCGGAGGAACTAAATGCATTGGGATTTGCTGCAGCAGTGAGACGCTGGTTGTTGAGTTCGTTCATGAATTGTACGAGCCACGGGAAGTTTGCTCTAGGAGAAACGGGGCATTGCGCATTGTTCATATGGGCTCCATATTGATCTTCGAGGGGTTGATGTTCCATATGCTGAAGGGCACTGATACAAGTTTCTCGGTCCTGAATATCATCAATGAATGCGTCATTATCCCACTCTGCGTTTGTGAGGCGACAGAAATCTGATCCTTGGGCAATATAAAGATTCTGCAGTTGCTTATTAGCACGACAAGTCTGCTCCAGAAGCCAGTGTACGACGTGAGAGGAATCAATTTCCTCAAATCTGCCCTTATTGCAAACATCCAGAATGCTCTGATGAGTCTCGGAGAAGGCGAAGAATACGACAGACTGTGTGGTTGCTAGTTGTCAAAGCCTCATGGCCGCTATTGATTGTTAGTCGACTGTCCTGTTTCAAAAGGATATGTGCATAGGTACCTTGGACTGTATGATCTTTCGTCTGACCAAGAGCAAGAGTAAGAGCACCACATGCATGAGGCAGTTTCAAATCGATCCCACGTATATGTGCCATATTAAGGTATACAACGTATTCACTTAAGTCATCGGCGAATGAGTTGGCCAACAATGATACTGGTGCCTTGAGCTTCTCTCAATAGTAGATCCAGGCTCGGTGCCCAGAATCAAAATAGACACCTGCTTTAGCACTGGTGTCTATCTCTAACCCCTATTAATCAGATCTTCGTTTCTAATCTCCAGTATGTTGGTGCCGGCATCGATGAGAATTCGAATTGGATCTCAAGGTTTTGCAAGCTTACGCAGTAGTCGCTCGTTGGTTGAAAAGATTCTCTTTCCGTGTTCGAGCTGGTGGTATTTTCTATTACGTTGCTGCGGGAGGTATGTAAGCGCTTCCGCGATAGTCTGCTGTAAGCCTGGAAGATCATATTGCCGAACTGTAAGGGGCAGCATCATTTTCTTGTCATTGGTTGCACTGAATCCTGTTGTTCGAGCTCTTAGTTTGTCTTCATCGCTCGATCCAGATCTTGAGAATAATGGGATGTCCCAACCGGATGCCTGGAGCTTGATGCTGAATTGCTTTGCATGAGCGGGGAACACGAAGTGATTCATATAATGGTCTAAGACACTCCTGATCATTCGGAGGTATTTCTAAAGTTCCTCAACCTGCCTCTGGTCATCAACATTGATGGCATTCCAATGACTCAAGGAATCTGGGAGCGTCTCGCAACCACTAGCCAATCTATCATACTCACTCGAAGGGCCATGAGAAGTGAGAATATGACGAAGGCCTTGGCTGAATTGGGCATAGTCAAGACCAAAGTAGTAAAACGCAAGACAGGTGAATATAATTGCGACGTCTGGATGACTAAACTCAGCTTGTTCTGATGGAACACCTTTTGCTTCAAAGGGAACCGCAATTGGGTCTCTGCCCGGATGGAGGCCGTACTGTACGTTCCATCGCTTCTTCAAAGAGAGCAGTATGATATGATTAAGGAGGAGGCCGCGGATGAGGTGGAGCTTCTTGGACGACAAATCCTTGTCTCCAAAAACGAGACGACTCGCTTGAAGACTTTGGCATCTAGGTTCCTGTCGAGAAGACCTTTGTGGATTTCGTCGTATTGGCGCGAGCCGGGCGCAATCGAGCCATTGAATCGGAGAAAGGTCGCTTTACTTGTCCAGATCTCGTTGACAACTCGTCCATGCAGCTACTCTTCCACGTCGGGCCTGAGAAAGTGGATCATCGGATATCCGTCTTCGCGTTGAATAACCTGAATGCTTTGGTTGAAAATCGTTGAAGTCTGGGGAGATGATCTTTCACCAGGGAAAGAAGGGCTTGCACCACTTGCCATCAGTGCAGATGCCCGTCGACGGCCAATTGAATACCACTGGGGTAGATCAGTTGTGTCTTTACAGCCAGTCTAACATCGCATTCGTCTAATACATCACGGCACTTGGCATTAAGCCAATCTTGAAATTCAATCATCTGCTCTGCCGTATTGACATGACCATCCACAAGATTCTGAAGCCCGCTCAGTTCGTAAGAAAGGATATGCTCGGGAACGCTCAGAATAACGCCACGGCTCTTAAGTGAATCCTCATGGATCTCCGCGTATAGTTTGAGAATTTCGGGGCCCGTCTTGGTGCGACGCGAAAAGGGAATGTGGCGTATGTCGCGTCCAACCCACCAAGCCGAGATTGTAGCATTTGGGCAGTTTGTAAGAGCAACGCTTTTGGCACGATGAGACAGGCGAGTTGGCCTCCGCTTTCGAGAACCGCCATCGCCATAGGCACGATGTACGATGTTTTCCCTTTAACCCATGTTCAATTGGAGCATTAAATTAGTTTGCGACGCTGGCGCGATGATAGCATTCGCAACCACCACCTGTTCCTTTCGGATAAACGAATCGGTATCGATTTCCAGGAGTAACCAGTCTGGGTACTCGATAGGCCGCCAATTTCCATGACCTGGATTGCGCAGCTCCTCCTTCTCTCTATCCTTGTCGTTGTGGATCTGCGCATCCTGAATTCGAAGAAGCCGCTGTAGCAAAGTTATGAGTACATCATACGAAACGATGGCCTCTTTGACATTGCTTCCGAAAGCATGATTTGAACTTGAGCGCAGTGGCTCCAGCAAGGCTGTCGGATTATTACGGGGCCAGAGATTACCAAGTTCCAGCCATCGAAACCGGTCTTCGTTGGCATAGAGAGCGCTGCGAATGCTGTTGAAGTGCAATTGCAACGTTGCACGTAATTTTGTGATGTCTTCGCCAATGCGTGTATAGCGTGGATACACAACATTCGAACTGGGGAGGCAATTGATCTTTGTAAGAACGTCTAGACTTGCTTTCAAATCATTTCCATAGTGCTTTCGTAAGGAATCTGATGTGGAAATGAAGTTTTCAAGAATTTGCCGGAGCTCAGCAGTCTGCTTGCTTGGTTTAACGTTTGATGTGGTAATGCCATCTGATCTCCCATCATTTGGCGTAGGAAGATCTAGGGACATATGAAGTGGCTTCCCGATCAAGTCCGCCGAGAGTGATGGCAGAACATATTGCCAGTCTTGGGTATAAGCTGGTGGTTTGGTCAAGCTCCAGGACTTTGGGATTGTGATATTAGGTAATCCCTGGTGAAGGCCTAGCGCTACCTAGACCTTGGTGGCATATTCTGAGAGCCCCAAATTCGCATGTAGTCGGCACCATTCGGGCATAATTTGCTCCAAAGCTGCCATCGCATCGATTGCGTCTGACTCGAAATCTCCAAGAGAGATAGCTTTGTTAGGCCACTGATCTAAGAAATGCTGGGAAAGTCGACGTCCTTCAGAAGCAAAGTAGTGAAAATACTCTACCTGTGCCTTATAAGCTCTTCGTTTTGGCTTTTCGGGCAGATCTGCGGATATGATCCGAAAGAGGGAATCTACTGTAGGGAACTCAAACAAGCAAAATTGGTTGAAAGACGATGAGCTTGGCGGTTTCGGCAATTTCAGCTCTTTCAGGGAAGTCATGGCTGCTAAGACTTTGATAGCATTCAAGTCCGTCTTTGTGTTGAGGGACATGAGCCCCAACCGAAACATCAATTGGTACAAAGCCTTTGAGTGTGACCTGCGGCACAAAGTTGCAAGGCTACACCATTGCTCACCGATATTCCTGTCGATCATGTCGGCCAAGCTAGGCGGAAATTCATCCAATATCGTATGAAGTCCTCCAATGATGTTCCAGTCTTGGAGAATCTCAGATAGATTTCGGCTAGTATTGATCGTGAATGGCTGTGCTTGCAAAAGCTTAGTGAGATGGGATATTATTCCTGCTTCAGCTGAATCATTCTGCCGGCCCCTCGAGTTGTACACCTTGTCCACACCTTCGCCTCCCTTAATACTGAGAATTCTGCGCTCATAAACATAGCGACCAGCAAGACCACCATGTCGAAGATGATTGGGGACATAATTTTTAATCTGAACATCCTCTTCGTTATTAGAGGTGAAAACTCGAAGTCGCTCGGATTTGTCCCAGATGGCATGAACGAGCCCTTCAAAGGCGTCGTGTTGGATTGTCACTGTCAAGCTCGGGTCCCAATCCACTACCTGGAGACTGTGCTTGTCCTTTAGGTAGTAATCTCGTCTAGGACTAAGATTCGAAAATTGTGTTAAAGAGTTGATAGGTCCGGTTGATAGCGGCATTCATTGTTGGCAGTATCCTGATTTCAGTATGTGCAGAGCTTCCTCTGTCCCGGTACGTTTGGTCAGAGGATCCGGTATAACAAAGGAAGTAACCGCATGTAGAAGCGCTTTGGAAAATAAGAGCCCTGGTTCCGCCGGACAAGACAATTTTCCTAGGACATCAGCTATCTTAAATCAACTATAAGTCGAACCTAGTGCAGCAGAAGAGAGGACAGGCATCCCATGACGCTTCATAGAGACTTATCCCAAAGAAGTGATGATGCTTCGGTGTTCACCAGTTCCAATATCGCGGAGCACAATCTTGCTCTGGAAGCCATACAAGGTTCCTGCATCTTGATTCGGGTCAACTTCTTGATTAAGCTCCCGACACTGCAGTAGTCCTTTCGAATTGACAAAGAAAGTTAGGTCCAGATGCCGAAGCTCAGCACATAGTCGACTTCTCGCCTGCATTGGTTGATACACAGTTATCTTGCTGGCAACCTCAACCTTTTTAAAAATTCCCGCAATCTGCTTGCTGAGTCCAGAGCTCGGATCGATTAAAATACTCTTTATCCCCTCACGTGGCGTGCGGTAGGCATCATAATTTACCATATTGATAGTTGTTCTGGATTGTCGTTATAAGCCTCTCCAACAGTCGTAAAGAGATCGAATATAGCCTCCGCCAAAGTAAGACAGAGGGATTCAACAGTAGATATGGTTGTTGGGTCCAGTATAAGACTATTTTTGATGTCATTCTCCAGCGCTGCAAGATTGAAATATAAGTCTGTGAAACGTTCGATTTGCTTAACCAAGCCACCGAGCTTAGTGGGAAGGGAAAGTGAAGGTTGGATAGCCGTATTGGCTTTTGTTTGAGGTAAGTTTGATACGTGCTGGAGGTATGATCTACTGTTAGGTAGAGTGAGATTGAAAGTTTTTGAAGTGGCTCGAGGTGGTAATATCGGAATCACTAGCATAGTGTCGCGCTTGGGCTTATCCCACGCTTTCTCTACTTCATCCGTAGTCTTCGTGATGACTTCTTCCAGGAAAGGGCTGGCCACAGTGAAAAGATGCTGATACATGGGCGAAGTTTCTTTCATCTACTCTAGTTTTGACAGACAACGACAAACTTTAGAGCGAAGCAGTAATGTGAGTTCCGGTGCGAGGATACTTGGAGACTCTTTAAGGAGCTCTGTAAACATTACAGTAATGAGGAACTTGTAGCAAGCCTTGCCAGCTTCTTCTCCGACGGTATGCTGTAGGTGTCGTTGGGTTGCAACCCGGAGGACTAGCCAGAAGGGCAATCGACGCCATGAACTTAAACGACTGCATCATCCCTAACTCGCATCCTTAGGCATGAGACGTCAGCTGGAGCTCCGATGGCCTCTATTAGCGGAATGAGGAGGTGAGAAACAAGCGCCGGACTCGTGGTGTCACGCTCTTCGACAACACATGTTTGAGCCTTGATGATATGTGCCTGGAAGATCCTTAACGATTCTATACTGGCCATCTTCAAGAAGTTTGCCAAAGCCTTTTGAAATTCTGGTTCATCGAATGTGTCGAACGATATATGGGCGGCGCAGTCAGGAAAATCCCAAACGAGTGCACCTTCGGCAGCGAGTACTTCGGCAGATGGGGGTGATGTTTCAAAGGCCTCAAATATCACTCTGTCAGTGTTTGAGCTAGGTCATGTCAGCCTTAATGCTTCACTGTAGAGCCAAAAGTGGTGTGTGTGTGTTTGTGTGTGTGTGTGTTTGTGTGTGTGTGTGTTTGTGTGTGTGTGGGAGAAATATACCTAGTTGCGCGCCGAATAATAAGAGCAGCATTTTGCTCGATGAGATGAAGAAAACTAGGCCTATCTTTCCTCAATTCACGAAACTCCAATATGAGCGACTCTTTGTCAAAGCGGCCTCATGCGTGGAGGCTCTGACACAGCCGGAGAGACTGTCGCAGTTTACCCCACATAAGAGCGTGCTCTTCGCCGGAAAGCTTGCGCAGCTTAGATGCGGCGCGGATAAGACGGAATATGACTTCATTATTGATACCGTCAACATCTGGATCCTGCTCACCGGAAAGCTTCGGTGGCCGCACTAGATGATTAAAGACATCTTCAAATAAGGCCATGGCGCCACTGGGTCGCGCGTGAGGCGCAGGCAGTACCTAAAATTTTAATTTTTTTGTCTCGGACGAGTAAAAGTAAATTAAGGACTGTTCTTCAGTGGCCACTGTTCAGGTGAGTTTGCTTTGAATGTGGGCCAGCAGTTGGTAGAAGTGCAATCTTGGGTGCAGATACAACCGGAGTGGCAATGGATGAGATTGCTGATGGTATATCTGTTGGTAAAACAGATCGAAGTTATTTCATGTGAAAAAACCTTTTCTTCAAATGCAGTAGGTGCGCACACCTGGGCGGTGGAAAGTTTGTGCGAGTGAATCAAGTGAGCCTTGGCATTGCGTAGGCAACATTTAATCGCAACAAACGAGCGCGTCGGGAACACGCCGGGGTTGATGACTGACTAAATAACTTGTGCCGATGGATTTTTATCTGGAATCACAAGAAGTTTGTAGCCCTGTGACCCGTTGACACATTTTATATCTTAGCACGATCCCATGTGTACATTGATATAACATCCAATACCTAGGTATCTAAATAACTTGGTAGGTATGTACTTCAAACGGATCTGAGCCAAAATTTATGCCTACCTAGGGAAGCTCAATCATACGGTGAGTGGGGAATAAACATTTTAATATTGAAGTTCTCCTGTCTCATATTTAGACGACACTTCAACTTTTTCGATTATTGCCCTATTAGGCACATGGAAGATGGAGCACCTTGTATGAACTGGTTCATAAATAAAGGCAGATACAAATGCGCACATTTATACTATATTTCAACCCAATTATGCCTTGTAATTATTTGATAGGAATGCTTTCAGCCATTGACTACATGCCATAAAGAGTGAGAAATACACCACGATGTTCTCCTTCCACCTAACCATGTCTCGTCTCACCATATCTTCTCTCATTCATCGCCTTCAATTTCACCAATCTCTAGTTCGACTGGTATACCTAGGCCTTGAAGATTCTAGCAAATCTCTTCCTCAAGGCACCAGCCCAAACCGCCGGACCAGGAATAATGTAATCGGAGTGATCAGAAGTATCGTGCAAATGACCGATCTGAATACCAGGCTCATTACCAACATACAAGGTCTTCGCGCCTTGCCCACCAGTTATAACCTTGGTGCCATCACCCTGAACATTCAAGCTGATGCACTGGGGATAGAACTCCGCACCTTCGGGGGAATAAGCGCCCGTTCCCAGATGTGCAACATGGAGTGCGATGATCTCGTGACGTAGAACGTATTCACCCGCCTGGAGACCGGCCGGAATGACAATGTTCCAAGAGTTATCATCATCTCGAAGTTCGTCGGCTGCCCAGTAGCCCTCTTGATAAGTCGAGTCGTTGATCCAGCCCTTCTCCGCTATTTTAACGAACTGGAGGCTGTATGGGTCAACAGTGGAGCAGGGTCCATTGCAGGATGCGAGATAGCTGAGAACCGGCCCATGATGAGACACAGGCCACTCGCCAGGTTGCCACCAACGGACGCGGACGGTGCCACCGGCTGCCTATTCCAGTCAGTAAACTACAGATTGAAGAAGCAGAAGTACCAAAATAAGCGATGCATACAATCGGGGCAGAAATGTTGGCGTTGGAGCCGCCCTTCGCGCAAATAATATCGTTCTGGTTGAGGTGAATCGGGAGAAGAGGGTTACCGCCAACGTTGGCAGTGTACCAAACTGGTGTGTTGTCTGTATAAGGGTCTTGCGGGTTAGGGTTCCATCCTGGGTAGTGAACGCCGTCGACCCAAAGTTCATCAACGTGAGAATGCGCAAGAGAGACTGCAGTGAGAGAGGAGAGGACAAGAAGAGCTGTGGTAGCTGTAAAGACCATTTTGAATGTTGAAACGGTTCAGATGAGACCTTAGAAGATAGATGTACTGAAGAGGAGCTGCTGAAGATGTTCAGTGGTGAGTCGAGATATGTAGATATCCTTCTAGACTTTATACTTCTTCCTATCTCCATTCACCATCTCATCCTGATGCCAAGCGATATCACATTAGGATGTCGAATAAAGCAGACTATTCCGTCTTTGGAAGTGCTGATCCTACTCGTAAGCCGCACGGGTAGAACAGTGCAACGTACAAGGGCCCCGGACCACTCATATCCGGAACTCGTTCCAAGAACCGGTTTATCCGATCCTGGCTCTCTTTAACTGGATGTAAATTATGTTACATCATTCTATAGAACGTGGAAATTAAGTTCGAACACTATAAAATACGAATGTAGGCAGTACATAGGCGCTATCTAGGCGCCACCAACTGTTGCGCGACTTGTGCGCATTCTTTGCCAATGTTGAGGAGGCTCGATTCTAAAGGAAGAAAAATTGTGATGGAATAGTGTTATACAGATAGGTCCATGCGTTTGCTGGAATTGGCTGAGATGCCGACTGTTTCGGCTCTGCCTCCAATGGTTCGAGGATTCAGAGAATACAAGGTTGCGACTTTGACCAAAAATGTTAGCGAATGCGAAAGATATCTCATGTTTCTCAGAAATCTCAATGTGTGTCCTTGATTCGATGTGTCAAGATGCGGCGACCAGATGTTTCTGAACGAAGCAAACGCTGCGTAATCTTCTGGAGAGCATCTAGCACGTTCACCGAAATCTCATGAAACACTATTCGGCCCGTGATCCCAGAGACCCTGAAGTATGACGCTCCTGTGGCTTGCAAAGTTGAATGATCAAGTGATGATGAAGTCGTACGTACTTCGACCGAAGTACATGTCAAGGCTATAGCGCATGTGTGGAGCTCGCGGAATGTGGATATCCATTAAAAGCCGGTGCGATGCTCATGCAGTGACGGATGGCCTAGATGCGGCCCGGGCCATGGTCTGGTTGGCTAACGCCCCATAGCAAGCGAAGAGCCGCGAGTCGGAATCCCATGTACATAGTATGCAACGATGCAACTATGTACAGTGTAGAGGGGAACTCGTATTGGCGGAGGAGCCGAGGTGCTAACCGCGGTCGAGTTTCTGATAGGTAATGATATGTGGGACCGGATCGCTTTTTTGTTATTTCTTTCATGGTCGAATGCAGATACGTATTTTGCCAGTGTAGAAGCTGTTTCAGGTGGCTGTGTAAGCATGTGGAAATTATTGCAGCGCAGCACCTGATGGTCCTAAACCTTGACCCGCAGAGGACATGCAATGACCCAGAATCCGAAGAGCGAAGCCGCGCAAGTTCAAGCAACCAGATAATGCAGGTCTACTGTCGGAGGTTGCATAAATCACATTGTAAGCATCGCACACGTCAGACTTGGCTTCCCTGATTCGACTGCCTGCCGATGTCGCACAATCGTTTTGCCGCCTTATGGCTAGAAGATTCCTCCTAAATTAATCAGACATCGTTGTTCATCTTCTGCTCCAAGAATGCCAATCGTAATGGCGGTAACTTCCAAGGACCACTAAACCGGAATGCGTATTTTCAAGGCTCGCGGTTGATGTCTCTGCGGAGCGTTACGAGGGAATGCCGGTTATCCAGAGACGTATTCGAACAGATTCTCGATGTTCCTAGCATAGAGGGGACAAAAATCTTCGAAACGATTAGGAAATCGCGTAGGCCTACCACTTATGGGTTGATTTTCTTTCCGGAGAGCCGTGGATGGATTGCTCGCAATGAGCCCCATAAAATGTAGTGGCCGGGGTTGACTATCCAACACTCCCTCTTGTACGATTAAGACGATAGTAACGAGTTGGAAGGTCGGGTATCTCGGCTCCACCGACCGCATTCACATCTTTTTCCGAATGAGGTCTACCTGGGCGGTCGAACCAACGAGCGAGTCAGTGTAAACCATGTGGTTCGATGTGACGGGGTGGGCGTGGGTGCCTAGTCATGTCGTCGCGGTTTGGATAACGAAGAGGAGTGAAGAACTCACAACATTTTGTGACTGGGGATGTTTGCTTATTTCTATATGGGGAAAGTTTTCGGATCTTAGTGACATCCATGGAGCCCGGGTAGTGAGTGTGTACGAGGCAGTCGCTCTTTCAAGTGTCCATCTGATGTTGTTTGCCGGAGAAGAAGCACTGGACGAGTGAAGAGGCATGCGCCTTTGAGACATTCTTCAAACAAAAGAAAAGTTTGAACATTTGCCCTTTCGGCAGAACGCATTCTTCTTATACTCCCACCCGTGCAATGTACGTAAAACGCGCAAACCTGCTCATCTATTTGCTTTAGCGAATTATTTTCCCTGCAAGAGCAATGTATTCGGGCGGCGTCGTTATCCGATCCCACATTCGATTTGATTATGGCAATCAACAATCTTTAAGAGAGAGATTCTAAATTACCACAATACGACATTGATGTCATTTGTGGTTTCTTTAGTACTTAGCCGCTGGCTGATTTGATGTAAACCAACTACCCCACAAAGGGCTGTGCCCATGTGTATGCTGCCCGAATTGTTGTTGTTCTTTCGTGAAATTTACAGCACCCCTGCAAAGGAGAGAAACTCTGGAAAGATATCAACTTTAACATGTCGAGTATCTTTAAAAAGTCTAACAAACGATGTCAGTAAAAGGTTATATTCTATAATTATTGCAAGGAGACCAATTCGTACCTATTTGCGGATTAAAAAATCGCTGTTCAGCCCATTTTCAACCCAGAAGTTGTGTCCTATTTTACTTGTAACTAATAAATTCACCTCTTACATGGTATACGTGGAGTCCTCATATAGCCGACTCTGTATCTTTGGTCCTCATTTCTTGGTTCCCTGCTGGAATTCATCTTTGGTTCGGCCTGTAAACGATGTCATTTCATATAATCCTTTTCCTAGGATACGAATCCTATTATATCTGCAATTCTGCTATCGACTCTCTATCTTTTCTATAAAATATTAGACTATCAAAACGAGCAAGAAGTTCTAGAGCTTGTTCACCAATAATGCGCTCTAGTAACATCTCGAAGTGTTCACTTTCTAGTTTATACTTGTTTGCCTGCCGTTGGCGCGACTGGTTTTGTTTTCCTGGGCGTCTTAACCTTGGTGTCATAACTGTGCTCATGCCTGGGGTCCTCACCGTTATGTTCGTGTTGATGCAAATTATACCAAGAGTCTCAATCACACTTGGTGGACCAACTTCTATGATTGGGTCTGGCATCATGATGGTAGTTTCTTGCACTGTCCAGGTAATTTCTTTTAAAGTGCTCGGATCTTTTGGCGTGTTGACAACGGTTACAAGATGAAGTTCTTTCCTTGTATCTTAAACGTAGCTCATACTCGAAATTATATGAAGTACCTTCTTCATATTTCGAGTTGCCATGCGGTTTGTCGTTGTATCCGACGTCTTGTGACTCCTACTCATCCTCGAGTTCCTCAACCTTGATCTCAACCTGGATCTTTCTAGCGCTATTGAATGAAGCTCGGTCTCTGGATGAACTCTTTGGCGAACGCGTTGGATAAAACAAGTGATCATTAGACGATTCATAAGCATGATTAAGGCACGGAAAAGGAATGTCCAGCGCCAGGGCCCATCATCCAGCGCGTTGGAAGTTTATCGAACAGGCTATTAGCTGCACTGAATCTGGAAGTTTGACAACGAGGTGTAAATACCAGTTCACTATTTCTCTAGCTCCGGCGTGTCAGATTATCTCTAATCATAGGTCAAATCCGTCCGATCTATCTGTGAATCATCGAGTTCAGTGAGTGGTAGATATTGATAGTCCTCATCGTCGCTTGGTTCGGCTGATCATTCCACATTAACATCACTTGAGCTGCTGATGAAGAATTGGCAGGTATCGTAGCCATTTGCTTTCAGTGCTATAAACGAATCTATAACGGCGTTGTTTGAGTTCATTGTGCTACTTCTTAGTTAGCTTAAAATGGGTTTCCCTTCGTGCCTCTCAGCTCTGACGCAACTGTAGCAAAATTATAAGATGGAGACGGCGTAGTATAGCTAACTAAGCCAGGTGTATCAATCACACACAGAGTCAGCGGACGAGTTGATGTAAAGACATGAAGAAGCACGAATAGTGTAAGGAGGACGAATTTTATATTATAGGGAGAAGCATCGACACGATCGGACATGTGTACCCATTGAGCCACCATAATTTCATTATTGACACTTGACAGAGTAAAGACCCGTCCCTGACCCTTCATACTACTAGAATGCTACATCACCACGTCCGTCTCCGCCCCCGCCCCTCCTCAACCAACCTCTCCACCCTCCCTTTCAACTCCCACATCGCGTCCCTTGGATTAACCCAACACTCACTCGTCAGTACCGCACTCTCCAAATCCGTCGCACAAAAGACTTCTTCCTCCTCCTTCCCCCTCCAAAGTCCCGCGACACAGTACTTGGGGCCGTCGGGTACGATCTTGCAGGATAGGATGTCGTGCGGGTAGATGTTTTGTGCGATTTCTACGAAAAGTTAGTTGGGTGGAAGGGTGAAAGAAGGAATGGGTATATAGATTGGGACGTACCGAGAATACGCTCCTCGACTATGGAAATATATTTTATCCAGTGGTCGATTACGAGTTGTTGGGTGGGGGGAAGTTCGGTTTCTTTCCCGGCGTAGGAAAGAAATTCATCATAGTTTGCGCGAGGATGGGTATGAGAACGCGGGATGGAGAGAGGAGAGGGGTTTCGGGAAAAGCAGGAATTTTGGGATGGTGGTGATGGTCTTGAATATTCGGTTTTGGTGTATCGGGTGTTGGTGGATTTGGGAGTTGTAGAGGAATGGTGGTGGTGGCGGTAATGGTTGTTGTTAATATGTTGGGTTTTAAAGTCAACGTCGGAGTCGGATTCCATGTTTTCTTGAAGTTCCTCGTATTGGAGTTTTCGCTCTTCGCGTCTTTTGCGCGAACGACCACGTCCACGATGTTCGGCGTCATGCATCATGTTGTTGAGGAAAAAGTCGGTACCATGACTAGCGAATTTGGCAATGTGATGGTCTCCAGTGCCTTTTGAGACGGTGCTCCAGAAGTCGTCGCCATTTTCGTCATGATGAGAGGATGTAATTGAAATGCCCGAGATTCCGAAACTGATGGATGGTGAGAGTTCTCGTGGCTGCGGGCGTGGGTGGTGCTGCGCATTCGCTAAGTGGCGATCGCGATACAGTGGTTTGCGACGGCGCGATTCCCTCCTCGGTGGTTGGACTTCATAGAAGACTTCATGTGTGTCGTAACGGGCAGCTGGCTGTGTTCGGGCGGTAACGAGCATCTTGATTGATGTTTCGTAGCAGTAGACTCGGAAGCAGTGAATTTATTGAAGTATTATGCGGTGGGTTGATGGGCGTCGGGTCAAAATGGTCATCCGAGCTGGTGTGATCGCATACAGGCGCAGGCAATCTCAGGACGTAGGATCTGGAAATCGACTCTATTCGCAGTCCATGTTCAATTGCGTAACTGGTGATCTAGCGATTCCGTTCAGTATTTGAATGAGCGACTCAAGTTCTCCATGAAGTGTGTCGTTATATTGTTTCGCCCCGCCCGGAGGTTTCGGGCAGACTGAGGGCGTTGTTCGCCAGGCCGGGGCGGCCAAATCTACGGTGGCGCAACACGGAGAAGGCCAATAGTCAAGCACCACCAGACCGAACAGTCCAATGAGACGAATTAATCCCGCCAAGTTGGCTATGTGGTGGCACATACGAACGCTGTACGCGCAATCCTGTCCAACCGAAAGCCATTGCCCTGATCGCCGCCCTGTCCTGCGTGAGACATGCCGTGTGCTATGTGCGAGTGAACGGAAGACATTGGCGTGAACTCCAATCTAGCAAAAATGTGGCCAATAGAGAATTTCACACTTGCGACTGAGTGCGCAATCGATGGCAATTACTGGCCACGAGTGCCAGGTGGAAAAGCGGGAGGGTTCGAGGCTGGAGGACGAGGAATGAGGCTTGCTTTCATCGGTACGTTGTTTGTATGAAGCAAGATTGCCTCACTCCCCCGCATTTGGGGTGCTTACTACACTAGGTGAAGCGAGAGGGCAACCTGCGCCCCGGTTTTAAAGTTAATTTCGGAAACCTAAATTCTGATTGGAGTCTAACACTACATTGTTCGACGATAAGAATTCGATACATGCGCTACCTGGATTGCAAAATGGTAGAAAAAAAATAAAAAAAAAATACATACAACACCGGGGATTCCCCACTCGTCACCGACGTGAGTACTAGTCCAGCGCACACTTGTGTAACAATCGAAGATCGAACGGGGTTCAGTGTATTCAAGTGGCTATGGTCGTATGTGAAGGAAGTTGTCATTCAAACCTTTATATTTCCCTGTAATTATTCTTGCCAGAATAACCTCCCGCAGTCCTCTTGACGGAGAGCACAGACCATTCGAATCCGTCGGGGCACCAAAAGCTGTTCGCTTATCCCATGGAAATGAGGCACTCAAGAAGACGGACGACTCGCCTAATGTCAACTCTACAATGCTCCCTATAAAATCACGTTTTTTTACTCCTCAGCCTCGTCCCCTTCCCCATCCTTCTCGTTAGTCCTTACCACGTTCGCCACGATCTTGTGTGTAATTTTCTGTTCATCCTCTGCCAATGCACACTTTTTGTTTATCTCTTCTCCTTGCAATTATTTGTATTCTTCACTGTCTTTCTCCGGTCTAGCTTAATCCTGTGCCGCTTCGCCTCAAGCCCTTAGCATGAAGTAAAGGGGGTTTTTTTTAAAAAAAAAATCTAGATCTTAGGATCATATGTCACGCGAAAAGGTTAGTGTACCAGCCACTGCGACTGCACACTTCTTAAACTACTTTTCGTGTTTGCAACAACTGTACAGTGATTACATTATACCTCCCTCGTCAAGACAGATATGTACCTTGATTAGAAGTCCTGTTCTGCCCCGCCAAAAACGCGTCCGCAGCAAGATCGTATCTCAATTCTGTCTCCAGTAGACCGGGATTAGGTGCACGTTTTGGCGGTTCCAATGTTCCACAGCATAGAGACTTAGCCACGCCACAAGAGGCTCAGCCTCGCCCCTTCGAAAATAAGATGTGGCAGCCTAGCATTCCGAGGAAGTTATTTATTACCTTGCTTTCCCAGGGTGAAACACTCTTTGGTTCAGCCAAAGACTCACTTTCGCTATCGTCTAACGTGTCGGATTCGCTAATTTCAATGTCGAGCGCAGAGTGTATCAACGCCCTCCCTACATTTCAACACATCCAAATCAAAGGAGCTATGATCTCAATACAAGCGGATATGGGTTGTGTCAGCAAAGTGTACAAGTACCAACCGCTTCATGCCAAAAGGCATCAGATTCGTCTGCTCATCCTGCCCACTTCATCCAATCGTGCTATAGACTACCATCTCAAAACTTTTGACTTTGAAAGTGCTCTGCAATATATCGCTCTGTCGTACACATGGGGCGAAAAGTCTGCTTTGGAATCTGTAACGATTAACGGCAGAGCGCTCCTGATTCGACCCATTCTATTCAAGTTTCTCCAAACTTACGCGGATGCGTATCTATGGATTGATCAGATCTGCATATATCTCGATCGATCACGAACCAGACACTGCAGAAAAGTGAGGTCAGATTCTCAGTTGTGAAGATATACGTCACGTGCCTTGATTACTTATCCCATGAAGCTACCCATATGTAGTATAGTCTATTTACTCTCCCGTATATAGTCTCGGTACCCCTGGGTACCCTCAATTCAATCAGTTCTCCTCAATTCACTACTTCCCCACATCAGTTCTGTGAGGTGTTTGATTAAGCTCATTTAGCTCTCTAGATCAGAAAACACCTTTGTGTTTTATAAAAAATTAAAAATTTGTTACATGCTTCCCCTATTTCTATCTAGGCATGCTACCCTCAGCTTGCTTTGTCTATTTAGTGTTTTAGTATAACCACATATCCTTCTCGTAAAACTATCTAGGCTTCAACACGGTCACTAATAGCAGGTTGCAAGGAAGAGTACTAGACGCACTCTGCCCATTTGGGCTCCGGAACCTAGGCTCTTCCAAGAGCTCATTTTAGGTATCAATCTAGATTATCGCCCCCTGACAACTACAAACAACATCGAACCATGAGGCCATCAGGTATGCCTTCTACAGTAATAACAATTTTTTAAGGGGCGGTGATGACGAAGCTAGATGACTGAGACTATGTTTCGCTGAAGGCCGGGAGTATCATGAGTGTGAAGTGTGTTTGTCATTTACGGCAGACGCTCAGTCTGGCGGGTTGTGCTTAATAAAATGTCTGGGTGGTAGCGACATCAGCTAGAGATGAGGACATCATACTCATATTAAGCCCATTGCTTGAGATCAAACCTTCCTACTTAATTGTTACCCCCGTCATGTGTACGTTTCCGTTGCATGGTATGGAGAGTTGATATGCCCTAAGTTCATGAAATGACAGTAGTTACACATCTAATACATTTAATAATCAAAGCAAGTACAATAAGAGTTCGATTATTTCCTGCTACCTACGCACCTGCCACTGGTGCTACCTAATTACCTACAGAAACATAAATCTCTAAAACTATACACATAATAATGTAAATAATTCAAAATATTAGCTTTCTTTTTAATAACTATTTAGTTCCTAAAGACTTTTTTTGGTTTTTAGCGTAGTAGTTAGAATAGTAAGTAATTAAACAACTTGCTCTAAGACTAGCATAGGACTTAAACTAATGCTTAAGAAAGTATCTACAATAAAAATAGCCTTAGGAACTAAAAATTTGTTAGTAAAGAAGTTAACAATTTATGTTCTTTGGATTATGCCATGTAGGGTTTAGAAATTTAGGTTTTTATAGGCAATTAGGTAGGTGGTAGGAAATAAGCAAACTCTTGTCGTACTTGCATTGATTATTAGATGTATAGATGTGTCTCGTGGGTAAAGGCGGTGACAAGAGGCAGAACAGCGATCAGCCACCACCAATGCGCCCTCTAGTTTCGTGTGTTTATGCCAGTCCATTGGTCTGCACCATGAAGCTTTCAGCCATTAGAGGCTGGTGCGCTCAGTTCATCAATCGAAAGCGCAAAGAATATCGTGGAGGATAACGGAATGAGACTAGGCATCTAAGTCATATGAAAGGCAGCCCCTCCTTCTCCGCCACAGACAATAAGAGGTTAAATCCGATGCTTGTTGTGACCTTTGAGGACTACTCTATATTTGTCGTAGTTACAGTTAAGTACCAAGATATGATGACAAAGCAAGGCTGTCTGTATTCCACCGTTTCTACTTGATCCATCATTTAATCGACACCTTGAAACATGCTGAATGGAAGGCATATAATTATCCTTATGCACAATTCGGATATGAAAATAACATGCTAAAGGTTCATTATGCAAAGAGAGGCCAGCGGACAAGAAGGAGCATGATAGTGCTTGGGCGCCTAAGCCTACGCACGGCTAAACATACATAGGACTAGCTAAAGGCAATCATAGTTCTGTCCGAGTAGCGAGGTTGCTTGTAAAAGAGGGTGATTCAAGTTTGATTTATCTCTGTAATCCTATGTTAACTTATTGGATCATTATCGAGACACATAGCGGACGGGACTTCCTAAACTACGACCGTAGCTTATGCCAATTGATTGAATCGTAGCGTGTTACGGACTGTTAGAAACGCTGCAGGCTGGATTAAATCATAAGTTTTTACTTTGCGAACCCGACCGAGCACTAATAGCAGTAGTAACGACATATCTCATTTGGCCGAACTAATTAGTCTTAATAAGAGATTTCCGAATGGAATCTCCTATAGCCTCTCCAAGTGTCTTGGCATATGCTACCGCAACTTCTTCGCTCCATACTTGACCCTTCTGCTCAACTACATCCATGGAAACATTATCGCCGGTGACCACAATCCAACCCACGTGCCCGTGCATAGACTCCTCATAGCAAAAGATTGGCCACCTATTTGATAGGGCCGATAGATGAATAGTTCCGGATGCGACTAGTGTCTTCCCACCAATTACTATAGTAAGTGACATGCGGTCTATCTGGTCGAGCGTGATGGGGTTCTTTGATTTCAAAGCAAATCTAACGTTGAGATGGTATAGATTTGGCCCCAGAGCCTTGGCAGAGCTTACGACGGACACCGCGGGAGTATCCGAGGCCATATGTTGTCCTCCAGTCGAAAGAGTCAATGAAAACTTCTCCGCATTTGCAGTCAGCAAAGGACTAAAAGCGGAGCTGTCGACGGTAGGACGCAGCTGGATGAAATGAACTGAAACTACGGGCACTGTATCTTTGCCGCTGGGGGACTTCGTGTAGCGCCAGCCATTGTCTAAGACGGTCTGTAGGTCAAGCCCCATGGAACCGGACACCGCTTCGATGGAATCCATATAAACCTGTGGCGCGAGTGCCCCTTGTTGGAGTCCGGTAACGACGCTTTGGAGAGTTGAGCTTAATGGTTCTGACTCAGGTGTCTTTGAGCCTAATGTAATGAACATGTGAGCGCTTATCTTTCACCGGTGATCATTTCATAACATACCACGGAATTTCAATGCCTGATTTGCGGATGGAACTCGATATTGTTGCACCAGACTCATGTAGTCGATAGCGGCCGCTCTGAGTCCTTCGGGGAAAAACTGAATAACGTCCTTCTCTTTTCCAATCCCTCGCATTAGTGCAAGTAAGTATGTAGTCGCTAGCGGCAATGCATGAGTCTGCGGTGCTTCACTGCACACCGTGACTCGTTTGCCGTGGTCGTCCTGAATAACGAATGTATCGACCAAATTCGCCGTTCCAGTCTCCGTCTGCTGAAGTACGAGATCGTAAAGTACATCTGTAGACGGTATTTCCGATTCCCACTGTATCTGATCCAAATTTGACTTTGGGAGAGTCTGGATTTGCAGTGCTGACCAGAGTGGATTTAGCCCGAGTGCAGATATTGGATCTACAAAGGCCAGTATAGGTTGTTTCGTTGCATCGAACCCTACTAGAAATGGGTGCGTCGCTGTAAAACTGAAACCGCTATGATCACGCAGACGATACATCGGCCTAGTGTCTCGGAGAGGCTTAGACACCAAAACTACCATCTTGCTTGCATTTGGATTATCCACAGTCGGGCTCAGGACAACATCGCCAGGCAAAATCTTCTCAATCGGCTTGGTTGAACTTCCATCTCCAAGCACAACGTCTGTGCCGGATTGGAAGCAAGACCCATGACTCGGTGTCGTAAAATAAGGGGTCTTGTTGAGGAAGTCTAGATCAGCATTGTCGGTTTGGGGCATACCATGAGGCGAAAATGGACCGGAAGTTCGACTGTGGCCCAGATTTTGGACATTGAGTTGTTCCCAATAGATTCCCCCTTGCGTTAGGTAGCCGCGGTAATTCCGCCAAGTTGTAGGAGTAATGTCCGCGAAGCTTGAAGGGTCTACAATTGGATCGTTGGGACTCGTTCTGGTAGTGATCTTGGAATAGACGTCTGAAATTTGCTGGTCCGATGCGCCCAATACGGTCAATTTTGCAAAATGAAGAAACATTTCCTTCGACGCATTGGGCCATCCTCCAGGAGATGCTTGCTTTGATGCCTGCGCGCCGACCCAATCTCTATCTGTGATAGCTTGCAGATAGGCTCCGAGCGTGCAGTGCTCCCCCGTCACCTTTTGGCTCTGGTCCCACATCAGCCATTCGATGTACCTGTCACAGTTAGAATTCCAAAATTGTGCGTTGAAGTTGTTGGCATCGTTTTGAGCTGCATCCCAATTGCAGTAATCCTGATCAATTTAGCTTCAACTCTTCATATGCAAGGTTTAACGACGTTAGACGGTACCTACCCGCGCATCTCCATCTTTTTCGTGGATTGCCTTGGCAACGAATGCATTCGCTGCACCGTGATAATCACACAAATCTCCGTTACTCTGAGGCGGAATCGGACCTGGGTTCGGAAAGTACATTGAACGAAAATCTCCCTCATCCCAGCTACCAGTGATGGACCATTGCATCCGTGAGATAGCTACCCCCGCTGTATAATGGTCAGACAGTGCCATTGGAGCGGGCTGCATCCAAAGGAAAAACGGCAATAACGTTGCCTGGAGATGGTCTGAGCTAGGTTATGCAATAGAAGGACTTGTTCCTACCTCGGGTTGCGGGCCCAATAAACTATCTAACTGATTTGACGTTCCTAATCTTTTATGATTTTCGTCCTGGATTGCAATTTCTGCGTGTTCTAGAGGCGACGGTGCTGGAGGAGTTTCGATGACGCTAATCACAACCGTAGTGGTACTCTCGAATGGTTTCTGGTTCAAGATGGAGATGCTTGCTGTGACGGTATACGTTTGCTTGTTCATAGTCTGCGGAGCAATGCCTTGTTTTTGATTTATACTTCCCTCATTAATACCTTCACCTACCAGCGTTAGAAATGCTGGCAATGGAGGGGAAATCGACCAGGTTAACGGAGTCGAAGTTGGACCTCGAAAATTGACAAAGTCCGACTCATCCCTACTGTTAGTGGTAAGGATCCAATTGGGCTGGACGTAATTGAAAAATGATGGACCCATTGGATCCACTGTCAGAGTCCAGGCAGAGAAACCCGTGACTGGGGGTTCACCTAACGTAGGTACTCTTCCATCGTGGCCGCCCATATACAGTCGTTTATCTCCTCGAGTGATAAAGAAAGTAGCTGTGGTAGGGAATGTTTCGTCCTTGTTATCAATTATCCGATGGACGGAGCTTCCAAAGTCAATGCATTGGAATTTCCACTTCAGTCTGTCAAGCGCGGCCTGATACTCTTTCGGGTTTACTGGGACGATCTTTCCGGAGTCGTCAACCTTGCTTTTGCTGGGCGGCGGCAAAGCACCTAAAGTGCCATCGGCAAGCTCTGCTAGGCAAAGTGAGACAAGGCTTGCATTCGAATCCAGGACCTGGGTGAAGATCATGGTGTTTCCCTGGAAATCAGTGTTGACGCACCAACAGGTATCTGGCATGTATGTGACTTTAGGAGAGCTGGTGACCATGTGGGCGTTGGGAGAGATTCTTGTCTCTTCGCCCATACACAAATAGCCAGATATGGGATCCAGCAGTTTCGAAGCCGGTATGTTATACAGTCGGGCCGCAAAGTCAATGCCATTGAGAGAAGTATGATTCGCATCTGAAGGGACGATATTGAAGTAGTCGATCGCGGTCTTTCCACCGTCGATTTTGAGCCCGGCGGTGGAGCCTTGTTTGTCGAGAAAATCTTGAACAGGGTTCGGCGGTTTGGCCATGGCTATCATAACAATCATGACGATTAGTCCAGCAATTGCGAATACAATCGCGAGAGGGCCAGCGCAAGCAGCGATGGTTTCAAACATGGCTATCCCTGCTCCAAGCCAGCCTGCTGCAATCGCTATCAATTGGAACGAGCTTGAAATAATCATCATTTCATCCATCAGCCTTTGTGTGTCATCGCTGGTGTTGTGAATGTCAATGGCGCTTAGCACAAGATTGACGCCTGCCAGGACTGCCGCAACAGTGTTGGCTAAAAATCCACCAGCAGATCTGCCGAAGATCTTCATGGTCATTGTCACTTCTTCGCTCTCCATAGCCATTGCCTCAGGGCCAGTTCGAACGAACCATTTTGCGAACGTGTTCGTAACCTAGTAAAGGTTAATGTTTTCAAGTTTAGGTACCTGTTGGAGAGACTCACTCTTGCAGAAGTAGGTCCAAGAGTTTCTAATAACGATTCATAGCCGAAAAAGGCCTTGAAGTACGCACTGAAGCCTCCAAGATCTGCCCAGTAGGCCGATACTCGAATTGCACCCTGTATGAATTTGATTGTAAACGTCAGAGCCAGACCGGTCAGGGTGAATATCCATCCTGTCTGCTGAGCTCCGGACATGGACGACCACCCGCCTCCCAGACTGTTGATCATTGGAAAAACTAAGAGAACAAGGCAAGCGCTTCTCAGCATTGTAGAAGCCATCTCGGCTCCTTCAACAAGTTTTTGATACCACCCGGAGCGCCCATTCAGATTGCCGAATAGTTTTACGATGTTGGTCCAGGTTCCCAATGTGCCTGCGAGGCGCATGCTCTCATTGAGGCTGTTGAAAAAGTTTTTACGGAGAAAATCATCGCTGGCCAGTTTCTGGGCTCTCTGTGCCTCCGCCGCCACTGAAGTATCGGGGTTGTTGATGTTGTCATCTGCAAATTGTTGAAGCATGGCTTTGAGAATGCTGTCGAAGTCCGACAAGTTGCCACCAGCGTCAACAAACTGTGGAATAATTGCAGTCATATGGAAGATTTGGACCAAGTCGTTGAAAGCTTGTTGAAAAGATTTTCCATTTGGGTTCTGCTGACTGCCTTCGAGAATCCCAAAGACAGTCGAAAGCTTCTTCAAATCCATGGATACTGTCTGTGAAAATGTCCCCAGTACACTTTGAGCATACAGCATTGGCAAATAGAAATGCTGGCACCAGTAGTACAGTTGAAAAGCCCAATAAAGCCTTTTATGTTTTGCCCAATCAAGTAGCAAGTCCACGTCAGCAAGCGCACCCTCAAGGATCTTGGCTGCTTTTTCAGGGTCTGGGCCATTGACTCCTTTCGACTGCTCTCTGATCTGATCCTTCATGACAGCTGCGGCACGTTCCATATCTGCCGTATAATCGTTCTTGTACTGATCGTCAAGGTATTTTTCCATGTTCAGAAACAGCTTTCCGAATTGATTGCGATAGAGGAGGTCCGAATGGCGCTTGTAGATCTCAGAGTTTGCAGGTACATCCTTCAGTATCTTGTCGGCTCGCTCCCCATTACACTCTTTGGCTTCACTGAGGGTGGACCTAGCCAGGAAGGATATGACATACGGAACCTGCAAAGTTTTGTAGAATTCTGCGTTGTCTGGACTGTCGTTAGCTATCGCTAATACAGCCGAATCATCAATAGTAAACTGCCCGGCCTGGACAAATGTTTCGCGGATGTCTTGATCCATGTGAAAGCAAACAATATGATGAAAGTCGATATTGGCCTGCGCTGCTACCATGTCTTCAAAACCTGTCTGCGTAGGCTGCATAGGGTTCATGCTAAGAAGCCCAGTGACATTAAGGTCCACAGAGCCAATCAAATTGCTGGTTTGCTTGTAAAATGGATCAAGAAGAGGCTCCAATGCTGAATGAAACAGCAATTTGTCATTGCTCGGGGCGGACCTGGCAAATTGGGGAATCACGCCTGTGCCAGACACAGCGAAGATCTTGTCTGAGTTTGGGAGCGAGTAAGCTCCAGTTAAGTGCGTACCGAATCCGTCAAACTTCCAGAGGCACTGTAAAGGATAAACAGACGGGATTGCCTGTCCTGATCGGACGGAGACTGGAGTAGGAACATCGGCAGGGTCATTGACCGTGGTCGCCATGTAAGACGAGTCTGGGGAGACTTCACCATCCATGATTGATGTGTACGATTTTGGAAATTTCTCCCTTGTCAGTTGGAACGAGTTGGTTGGGTCCTCTGGGTCTGTGAAGGAGACTTCATTTATGAGGTAGTTTCCTGAGCCGAAAGGATTTGGAACCGCGACCGTATCGTACGAAAAGATCATATTATTTTGTTGCCAGTGCGCATTCTTCCATCGATCACTGTTCTCGTCCCACGAGAAGTTTTGCTTCCCAGTGGAGAAGATGGCGCCAGCATCGGAGGAGACGTTGACATTGAATGTGACTGCCCAGGGCTGCAACAGGATTGCGTAATGGCCGCTGTTCAAAGAGGCTGTCCCAGTTGGGCGAATTACGTCTACAAAGCTAATGTGAATACCCAAGGTTCGGCCCTTCTCATCTTTGGTGGTGATGGTATACGCATCCGCTAATGGAGATAAAACCACATCTTTCGGGTCTATCCAAACGCTAGGACGAGTTCAGAGCTTATTATCGCAATTATATGCGTTTTCACTCACTTGTTCAGCCTAACGGGCCTTCCAGGCACACCGAACATTGAGAAATAGATAGATTGGCCTTCGTCCTGATAACGATTTTCATCGTGAAGTTTTGCCTCTTCGATAACTTCCTTGCCAGCAGTTAAGATCTTGAAGAACCTTGGCAGGCCCAGCTGATTTGGGTTGTCACTGTATGACCTTAAGACATCTTACGAGGTGAATTAGCCCCAACATTGACGTAGTCAGCGGAGATAGCACAAAAGTACATACTTGGTTGCTGTTTGATTGCGAGGGCATCAATTTTGCTTCGGTATAAAGCATTTCGATGTTTTCTGTTCTTCTTGGTATCAAATCGGGCACCCTTGTTATATGCATTTATGCGGGAAATCTGGCGCCGGCGAACAGCTGGCAGAGAAGAGAAGAGGTCTCTCTCAGGGCCCAATCCTGTCAATGAAAACGGCTGGATGAGAGACATTTTGTAACTGATAGAAACGTGATTAATAGAGTTCCAACAATTCACACATGTTGAAGATCAATGATAGGGTTGCTTTGAGGTCTTATATATGTCGATGGAGACTTAGAGGCTGACGCGATTGGGTCACGCGCAATTGTTCAGCTGAAAGCCCGGACAAACTCTATTATTAAAGAAACTGACCGAATGCAATACAACTTAGTGAACTTTCTTTCCTGAAGTGAAGTGTCTGTGACGGGATGAGTAATTGGACTTCAGGCAGTCGCACGCAGAGACTCAGCTGAGCGGCTGAAGTATTGATCCGTTGCAGCGTCTATTGTGAGCTAACGAATAGAGCTAGCCCATAAGCTATAAGGTTATGCTAATGCACTATCATGCCATGATTTCCTAGACAACATGCTTGTGCAGCCTGTAAACTACGTCACATGTGGCCCCACTCCTATATTTAACACTTTATACTAGTAGGTGATGTGCAATTCAGAACATCTACAAAAGTAGTGTGTTTGAGTGTGGGTCGTCCACCCTCCATATTTGTAGTGACGACGGTTGATGCTACTCCGCTTTGATACCATGACATATCTCACTCTCAGGCATGCTTAACTAACCCACATCGTTGATTATTTCAACGGGGTTTACTCCGCCCCAATCCTAATATAGTTCCTGGCTAGCTGTGGATCACATACTAGTGTCTGCTGCAGGCCTAGTTTTGCAACCTTCGGAACACTCTCCGTGCATAAACAATTGTAGGGTTGCGTTTCATAGCGCGAAATCCTTCATGAATACTCCTCATCTACATCTAGGAGGCAATCTTCGAGACTTGCGACGGTTTACCATTACAGCATGTATTTGTAGGTGGGAGTATTGCCTTTAAAAGTCAAAGATCAAGGCTACTTTCTGCGTCAGCTCGCTTGTTCACTGGCCGAGTGATCAACCTTTGACGACCGCAACAGCCTTAGGGATTACATTATTACTGCACTTGTTACATGCAGTGAGGGCTACTACAACTTCTACCATGAATGTCCCTCTAACTACTGCAATACTATTGAGTGGCACTAGTACGACCTCACGAAGTAGTCTTTCTAGCTATGGAGCAAGCTAGGTTTCGCTTCTAACCCCTAGAAGTTTTATGCTAACAAGATCTAGAAGAGTTGTGTCTAGCAGCTCTAGACGAAGATTGACTAGAAATGCGCTAAGCTTGACTAGGGCATTCCTCTTGACTAGCTTCCTGTCATTGAGTGGGACGACTATGTTGAGCAGGCTACGAATGGCCGTAGTCTGATTGCTGTTGCTGGTGTTGTCCATGGCGTAACTGACTTTATCAATGAGCATCCGGTGCTGTAGCCTAGTAGGCAGAGAGGTATGCGTATCATCAATCAACAGTTTTCCACAACATAGGGGGGACGCCACTTAGAGCTTAGGCCTTCCACATCGGTAATTCAGCCTCTGGGGCTAGCCGCAATTGCAGGCACCAAAGCACTAGGCCCTTCAGAAAGTAGTTCTCTCGGTAGAACCTACGCCGCGGAAAGAAATAATCCGGCCGAGTCACTTATCGAAGTGCCGTGGGCACATGCTATTTGGAATTACTTGGGCCACGCGTTCGAGCCCTTGGTGGCTGATAGAATCAGCACGACGGATGGCAAGCCTACGACTGCTAGCCCCTGCCTATGAGAGTAGTAGGATTTTGCCTACGAAACTTTTTTTCTCATAGGCATTTTCCTATGACTGTTAATCTAGACTACTACTGTCGACTGCCTACGACACCTCTGTTACTACTTAATGGCAAAATATTAGTGGCCTTCTGTAAAGGTAGAACATCCATCTTTTAAAGAGATTTTAATAAAAATAGAGGATTCCTTTCATTTTTATGCGTAGGTGGTATTTTGACTTAATTTAGTTCATTAGTTCAAGAGGTTCCTTCAAGAAATTTAGTCAAATATTTAGCGGGTTAGGGGCTGTTAAACTAAGGATCTAGGGCAGGTTAGGGGCTATTCACCCAAGGATCCAGGGCAGGACCCTACCTAGGCGCCCTAATCTTTTAGTTATTTCATAGGCGTAAAAACGGTCAACTGAGATACGATATTCGTAGGCAATGTCCCCCCTACGGCTCTCATAGGATAGAGATCCGTAGTGAGAACAGGTTTGACCGTACTACGAAATTACTTGGGCCAAGCCTTTAACGGCCTGGGTGCCAAATAGTGTCAAACCGGGGCTGCAATAGACTAGGCTGTATATTTTCAGCATATACTGGGCTGCATACAGTAGCCCAGGATTTGCAAGAAAAAGGTAGTTGAAATAGCAAGAGGGATATGCACGTAATATTTTCGACAGACAGAAACGTTTCTGTAGCCCGGTCCTTCTTCGGCGGAACAACATGAGCTGAAGCACCGTTTAGGCTGGCGTGTAGTAACAGAATGTTTTTTGTATTCTTACAGAGCATGTCGCTTCGCGACTCTTTACGCAATTAGGCGATACAGTCTTATGTTAAGTTACGTGAGGGAAGGGAGAGTTCACATCAAAAGGATTTCAGTGCGCTCAGCAGATTAAAACAGGTAGCAAGACCGCGGTATGCTGTAAAGAGGTGCAGGTTTGTTCACTTAGCATGTATGATCTTCACTTGTTGAGCAAGAAATTCGCTCTATGACCTGATATAGGCCAAGTAGAGGGGAAAAAACGTGCTGAACGACAGGGGACGGAAACCGAACACAATGTTTGTGTGGGTGTTGTAAGCGACTGGCCCGATCATCCCCATGGCTATATCGAGGAGGGAAGGCCATCGAGCAGGTTCCCTATGACATAGTCGCTTAACTCTGACCATTGAGTGGAAAGCCCGAACGTTGCCCCTTTTCTGATCAACTTCCTATGAGATTCCTAACAATGGCATCTGTAGGCTAGCGGAAAGTGCAGACGCAAGATATATTTTCATGTATCTATCTATGTGTGTATATAATATACATGTAGGAATGAACTGATTCGTCAGTGGATGTCCACATGATTGTAAGTGGTGTCATGGGCTTACAACATATAAACAAATCAATACTCGGTGCCGTCAAGCCAGAAAGCAAAAATAACGATATACTCGCTGTTCTTGAGCTCATACTCAGCGACACAGACCCAGACGACGTCATTATCCCATCCCACAAGGACTATTTGCCTCACGTCGCAACCTTTTTAACCAAGGAAGATCTCCGTCCGGCTATAGTTTTTTGCTCAATGCCTGACTGAGTCTCTAGGTAAGATCCTACGATCTCTCTACAAGTCGAATTTCGACTTTCAAATCCGTAGTCAAAGCTTTAAGTCTTCATCAGCCTGTGATGTCCTAATCCTCTTACCAATGTTCAGAAGTTTTGAATACGACTCAGTCAGGAATCTTGCGATGATCGGTATCGGAGCCATATTAGTTGAAGTCTCTAAGATTATGTAGGTTGTAGATCCATAATACAGTGGTGAGTGGTCTTGATGCATCATAAGATGCTCGCTAGATATCCTAGTCACCATAGCCAGATCCCCAAGCGTTGGCGTCGGTGGCTCTATCCTCCACGGCCGATAATCGTGGGTGGGCAGAGAGCTGGGATTTACTCTTCATCCTGTCAGTTTCATAGATGCAGAGGTGATTAAGTACGGTGGTACTGTTGCAGCAACAGGCGGGCCGGACCATATATTGGCTCTTTACGGAAGCGGCGGCGGCTTTGGTAGTTAGCCATTTCTCCCCCCTACCAGGCAGTGATTAAGATACCGTAGTCATGGCTAAGGCTGTTCTTCGGGCCAATCGCTCTCCAGCTGAAATTTGGTCTGGGATGATACTAATAGTTTGCGATCATCTGCCAGATCTGGCAAGGCGCATTGCACAATTCATGTCAACACTACAGTAACCAAAGCTAAATTGCTTGATATATGCGGTTCGTCATATTAAGCCCGTTACTATCTTGAACTAGGGTCAGCTGCAAGCTGTGCGTGGATACATGCTCGCTTTCACAACTATGATGTCTGCGGCGAGGATCACGGTCGAGAGGCATTCCACTGGGCACTAGACCTGCCTCGAGCTATTGACAAATCCATAGTAATTGATATGAAAGGGGTTATTGACATGCATTGTGCATACTTCGGATATGGTAATGTACGAACTATGTAAGCTGATGAAAGGTGCAGAGATAACGGCGCATAGAGTTCTGCTAGAGAAAGAAAATAAGGCTCTTCGAGTGGCTAATGAAGCCGCCACGCGACTTCAATCGCCCAAAAGAAAGAGGGTACAAAAGGAAGGAACTCTAACATTTGATCAAAGGGTACGCTTAGTAGCTCTAAGGGAGTTTGGGGCTCGTAGTGATGGGAAGAAGGGGAAGAAGGGGAAGAAGAAGAAGGCCCGGGTTGAGGGCGATGAGCCTTCTCAAAGGCGGTGTGGACAGTGCAAAAGGATTAGGCACAACGCGCGAACCTTTCAAAAAGATACCATATGATCTTGGGATATATTTTCAATAGTAAGTTATTCTGATCTCGCACCTGCGCTCCTGAAGACGAGAAAAACGTGATTTTAGCAGGATGTTGGCAAAGGTGGGCGACTCACTTGCGTTGGCGACTTTGTATGCATGTACGTTAAGCTACTTTTACTCTACTTATTGATCACATGTTCATGCTGAATCTCAAATGGGATAGACCCAATCACCCCCGTTTCTGGCGCACAATTGACATACTCAAACCTTGCTTGGCCCTCTCTGATTACGGATACTTCGTGCCAAGTACGAAATTTTCTATTGTCTCCAAATGCTTGGTAGTGTGCAAGAGCGCCGCGAAAAATTTTCAGATGAGACTGGTGTGTCTTCGCCCACTTCTCCATGTTCTCCAGGCTCGTGAAAAACCCAGCACCGCACGTCTCCTTCCGCTCATAACCATTAGTGGGGCCAAGTAGATCCTCATTCCTAAGATAACGAAGTCCAATAGCACCGGTTTCCTCTGAATTTTCACACAAATATTTCAGACCCGCTCGAAGTGTCGGCTCGAGGTTTCTCTCGTAGGAGTCTGCTTCTCCTTGGGTACAGTTCTCCCAGAATTGGCCTGAACGAATATGAACGAGATTTTCATGATTCGTACCAGCCAGAAATTGACCTATTCCATTTGGAATTGGCTTTGAGCGGGTGATGTCTGTAGTCAAGGGAAAAAGGTCGTGCGCAGAATCAGGAATGCGATCTCTCGCAGCTCCCCAATATGCTGAAAGGTCATGCTCTTCGGTGTTTGTTCCAGGCATTCTCGCCATTCCTGGAAGATAATCGAGACCGGAATAGTTAGTTTCGAGCCTTGAAATTGCAGTTCTAAATCTTTCTTGCCATATGCCGATCGAGGCACGGCCTGGGTAAGCCAGTCCAGAATGAATAGAAAGTAGAGGAAGAGCCTCACGGCTAGGGTTGTGTTTCACGGTCTGAATCCAGTAGCAGACCCAAACAACCGTGCTCTCCACGTCGCTTCCGTCGATCAAGGTAAAGCACTCGGATGCTGATGGACCGTCTTCTGCTTTCAACCATTCTAAGATCGCTTCTATGGCTTGATCTTTTGCTTTTATAGTTGCTTGGGTATTAGAATGTTGCTGTACCCCGATGTATGTTGTATGAACATGGCTGGCGTCTTTTGGAAAGTTGAGCTTCCATCTTGGAATTGGAAGGCGATGATTTCTTGGCTTCCGGAATGGATAGATGCGAGCAGGACAGGCCATAGCTTGGGAGACTATAGTACTATCGTCTGCAGGTAGTCTCCAAGAATATTACCTGAGTTTGTTGTTAATAAATAGTAAAAGAAGGGCGTGTGCACTATACTATACATGGCTGACAACTTACAGGAAGAAACTCAAAGGCTACAATACTAGCCTATGCCCAGGATCACGAGTAGACGTGGGACAGTGAGGCGGGGGCGGGGATAACTTAATATATCTTTGAGCCTGAACGCTACGCTAGCGGCGCCGAAGCCCGCTCTTGTCGCGGCTTTACTTCTAATGCCGGCCAGTAGTAGGAAGGAATAAACCGGTTCCATTTCAATTCCGCTCCCGCCCTGTAACAGGCTTTTCCATGGCGCCCAGTGATCCTAAGAAGGCGATTATCAGCAAAATGTAGCTAACTATTATTCAGACGTGTTCTTGTTTTATTATAGTTTCTTGAGTAATTGCACATCTATGGTGGTAATAAGTGCTTAACTATATAAATATATATTAAAAAAAATCATAAAACCAATCTAATTCAATATAAAAGTAAACTTATTTATTTTAGTTTTTTATTAGTACTTTATATTACTTAACTATTAAAGTATAGTTTCTAGATAACTATATTAATTTTTTTTAAAAACTTTGAAATATTATACCTGAGAAATTACTACTGTTTTAATGAAGTTACTAAAATAAATAAGTAAAAAAATAGCTATTATAATAAAACTAAAAAGAAAAAACATATATAGTAAAAGCACTATAATAAGATGAATAAAAAAAGAAATAGGTATACCTATATAGAATTTTAAGCTAAAGAAAAGAAATTAAGATAGTAGCTTAAAGAGTAAGAAAGTAGAGCATAAATAGGCTTTTATAGCTAGACTAAGTTATAGTTGCATATCTACTAGTGCTAAGAAAAAGTACTAACCTCTTCTTAATTCCTAGTACATAGTACAGTAGTACTGAATCTATGCTAAACAAGCAGTATCATAGATTCTAGCAATAGAGGAGGACGTGCAAATGGACAAGAAGCCATGATAGATAGAACAAAGACTATAAGTCAAGAGTTATTGTTCTACATAGTTAGCTGTTTCGTATGCATTGATCAACAAATTCTCAAGAGCGAAATCATCAAATGGATTTGATGTGGAAGGTCTACGTTCGATGTATTTCCATGGTGGTTTGGCTACGAGATGATACGACTTTTATTCCTTCGACGAAACAAGCAGCCTTGGACTCTAACAATAGAGTTAACTTGTATCCCAAGCATGACACTCCCGAAACCAGTTCCAGTGAAGGTAAAACATGGCTCAACAGGTCGATACTCGCTCTGCTGTATAATCTATATTTTGATCGAGTGTGGACCGTTCAAGAGATGTTGCTCGCTAAGGACATACGCATCCTGGTTGAAGGCAACGTATGGATCTCATTGAGTGCACTGAATGCACTGAGGACGAATCATAAAAACTTCCGAATGAGATGCGAAATACAATACTAAGTACTAGTTGGTTGGTGCATACTTCGATCGATTCGTCTTTGCCAAGCATACCCAAAAAGTCTACGGCTTCATGGCACTGGTCGGTCCATCAAGCAAGGTTACGATTGAATATGAGAAATCGGTCCAAGAAGTATATCTTGACGCGACCATGGCGATTATAAGAGAACACTAGGATAAGATTCGTGATGCTCCTCGAAATAGTTCGCTAAGACTTAGATATTGTAAGACCAAAAAGAACTGGTACCAATCCTCGGTGGAATTGGTGAATTGTCGTGGTTTTATTCCTCACAGATATAATTGAAATCTCAAAACAAGTAGGTAGACATCATGGGGCCTTGCTCAAGCCATATATTTCATAAGTCTTGAAATATTCGGTCTAAAGTCTTTCCTTGCATGCGTATAGCGAAGGATCATTCAGTATGGAATCAATGTCAACCCGTTGGTAGATGCAGAGACTCGTTGTATCACATCAATTGATTTCGAGCCGGCAACGGACAGGTTACTCGGAGATGGGCCGCTTGCAACGGTCCCCGTTAGATGGTGGTACGAGTTCAAGGGCCAGAGGTATTACCATGACTGTAAAGAATGGTCGGGCGATTAGAAACTCCATGAATATACCGAGTCGCTTATGGGTCTCTGCCTGTGTGATTCTTAGACAGGAATCAGCGTGTAACTAAGAAGTGTAAGGAAGTAATGTAATCGCGAACATAAACGTATGCAAGTGAGCGGTGACATCGTTTTCTGGGTGAGTGCTTTCACATGGGAGGTAATACTGCTCGGTAAACGGAATGAAGATGGAAGCGATGAGAATAGGACACATCGTTTTAGCCTTTCTAAGGCGAAATTTTAGAATATGACATTTCGACATGTTCCCCTATCGTACTTATTAGATTTTGTGTTGATTGCAATGCCAAATAGAAATAAGTTGACGTGGAGTACGATCAATATATCTAGATAAGTTCAACATGTCTCTTTTGAAACTCCATCACACTGTCGTCAACCTCCAAAAAGCGATCAAATGGACGTGCATCCTGGCCCTGCTGCTGACATCCACATTGACACGGCGGGACCACTCGCCGAACTTCCATTAGCTCTTTTACCCTCATTACGCTTTGGTCTATATCGAATGCGGGCATGCTTAGACTGCTCCAAACTACAACGCCGAGACGAGAATATCTCTTCCTCGTTTGGGCATCTAGGATCAAAGCATGGACGTTGTGCCACGCAACATGATGAGAAACATTGGCTGTACTCTCCGTAGTGGAATCACTGCCGACAACGATGACCTTGAAACATCGAGACTTGATTTGTTTCCGGAAGGTTCTCAGTCTTACCTCATCCATGACAAGGGACACACGGTGGGTCGAGATGGGGGCTGTGACTTGGAAGACAGGATTCTTCTGATCAGTGGGCGTGATTTCTTCAAACCGTACATCAGTAACCCATCCTTGCAGAAGAAGGCAAGGCTCGAACAAGGAAATGCTCATCCCGGATGCGAGGACGTCCTTGTAGTTCTGTAACTCTATAAGCCTACCCCCATGCATCCTAAAGCTTATAGCAGGGGAATGATCATCATCTGTTACGCGCATGCGAGAATAGGAGCCCAAACCCTTCCAAGCTGCCCAAGTCCAGGATGGAAACTCAGCTCTCCGTGTTGGAAAGTCTGCAATGTTATGCTGACATAGTCCATTTGACCAAGCTAAAGAAGAGAGCATAGATGTGCCAAGTAGATTGAGCTTGGTTAAGCGTCGGGAGTCATCTTTTGTCCATTTGTATTCGCTCATTGGGAGTCCCCAGAAGTGATATACCGGATATTTCAACTCTTGAAATGCTTGGAAAACCCCCAAAAAGGCTACTAGAGCATCTGATTCGTTCGTCAGAGTTCTTTTGATATACTCTTGAACCCGATCTACAATCTCGCTTCCGGTCTTTCCTATTCCTCGCTCTGGGAATGCTCGATGGGTGTATTTGCGTCCTTTCCAACCGGCAGTATGCGTCTCCTCAACATTAATAGGTGTTGCCTCGCAGCAGTGCATGCTTTTGCATTGAAAGTACACCTGAGTCTCAGTGAAAACTAGCTTTCTCCTGCAGAGAACATTCTCTTGGAATGTCCATCCACGTTTTGACCATGGACAATCTTGAATCTCTTGTACAATATCTGGAATACATGTCAACCGATGGCCATGAGAGTCCATAGATAATGGTGGTTTTCGGCTTTGGGTTGAGACTCCTGGAAGCCCACACTCTGGGCGATCCCCGTAGCCGGCAATTATTGTGACGTATGCGGAATCGTAGACTTTGTCCATGTTTTGCAATTGTTGTGGCTTTCTAGTATCGTCTCCCTGGGCGATGTAGTAGCGGTCGACCCAGAGAAAGGGAATCTTCAATCGTATGGCAACTTTGATCGCATCTTCAATCACTAGACCGGTATTGGATGGAAGGTCGTTCGACTCATGTGGCAGAGGGTGAGGTTTCGGTCCCCAGCAATAACTCAATGCAGCATACTTGCTCTTGTGGGTTGATTCAATGATCCTTCTTGTAGAACATTCGATAAGATAAAAGAAGGGTATGTTGTAGTCTGTTGGTATTGCACAAAACTCCTCATGGTGTCCATTGCAGAATTCGAGCCAACTCAAGATCATTCCGAAATTTACATCACGCCCAGGTGACCCCCAGCGCGATATTCCATCAGGTGTTGGGCCTGCCAGTAGGGTCGGAAAGATCCAGCCCCGATGGGTCTCTCGGAACTGGTAGCTAGCGTCAGATAAGCTGAATAGAAATTTACGTCCAGATGTCGTAGGACCAAAAACGTTGTCTAGATGACTGATTTTTAAGAATAGCTTGCCGGTCTGAGGTCTTTTCCAGCTTTTCCAACAGGCTAGTATGAATTGACAAAGCTTGCAAATGGGGTTGCCGTTGTTTTCAAAATCGAAAGTGCGGAACTGGCGCGATTCGCACTTTCGTGATGCCAACATACGATTAATGTTTACCTTGATAGCTGCACAGATTATGCAAAGGTGTTCTGCGTCTGACGGTGTTGCCACAAGATCCCAAGCTATTTCTTCCAATCTCCCTTCATACTGCCAGCCCGATGTCTTTGCTCTCACTCTTCTTAATTCATCTCCATAGAAGTTCTTGAAATCCGACGCCCAGTTCCTTCCAGGCAATTTATACTCTTCGGCGCTATTACATGTGGGACGCCGCATCTGGATATTCAAAGCTTCTTTGCGGAGGGCCAGGGCTGTCATTTCTTGACCCTGATGTATGGAGTCGACTAGCATAGAATACAGCTGATCATTTTCCTCTTTCTTAAGTTTTTTCTGATCTTCGGCTGCTTTTGATTTTGGTGGGCGACCACGCTCGCGATACCATTGTGTGGTTCTTGGGATCGGCTTGTTTAAAATTTCCGGCTCTAGGTCTCTTGCATGGTTTCTCTTAAAGTTCGTAGCCCATGTGACATATGGTATATCATATTCACCGACAACCGTTTTGGGAACACGTTGCTTCCACAATTCAAACGCTTCGTTACAAATCTCGGCTCTAGTCATCTCTGAGCCTGTACGTATACCGTTGGTTATCATGGAACATAAAGAGCGGTCGTCTTCTGGTGTGAGTTTTATCGGTTTTTTCCTTTTCCGGTTTGTCCTTTCTTGTTCGTGGTTGCGGAGTTGCATGGATGTGACAGGTAACTCAGTCGACTTGAGAAAGTTCTCCATGTGAATAACAAGGGCGTGAAGGGCAAAATAGTGAGAATGGTGATTGCTAGAAAACTCAGGTGACTTAGCTGGATAAGGAGCAAGACGATTGATCCTGTTTGCGCATCTCCTCTTCGGAATACAGCGCGATTCTTATATGAATCGTAAGAACCAAACTGTTGCATGAGGCTAAAAGAGTCGATGTGCTGTTGCTGCCTAGTCAATATTTAGTTACATGTTGTCTCAATGCGCTCCTCTGATTGGCAAGAAGACTTTAGTCCTGAAACACCACCCACGCATTTCTAGACAACCCGACGGGTTAGGGGCGTTATCACCCATTGAGTGTAGTTTTAAGGTTATCCCGGAAACGCGTCTCAGAGGAATTGCCGTCGTATTGTACCTTGTTTGGTTGGAAACTGGTGTACATGGAAATAGGCTGTCGCCAGTAATCTGTACAAACAGGAGCTGAGGTCAGAAATCGCGCTGGCTGAATGATGCTGGAAAACAGACACGTCTTAAATGCTCAAAGGGTTAGAATCGATGTGGCTCTGGGCGCTGTCTTGGGTGGGGGCGCATGTCCACAAGTAGGCACAACGCCCAGTCGAGGCGCGCCCATGCCCGTTGTAGCTTCCGCTTCCCCGCCCAAGAGGCTGGCTAACGCTGCTGCCTGAAGAGACTAGCGAGGACGACGATGAAAAGTGAATAGTAGCAATTGGTGTATCTGAAAACTTTGACTGCTCCGATTTTGCCCCAAGCTGGAAGAAGATGATTGTGTCTCAACAGCACTACATGTGTAGAGTTGTGCATGACTGAAACAAGCGCTTAGGTTAATCTTGCACGCCAGGGCGCAGATTGCATATAACAATCTTGATATAAATCTATCAAAACACAGTTATTTCACTAAGCAATGCTAGAGCAGTTTGGAGTAGATGGGTACTAAGCAATATGGCGCAGTTTACAGTCGTTGGCAAAACCAAGGGCATGCATCACAAACACTGCAGCCGTGCTAAGGTGTGGCTTAGCCTAGCGTGGGGGTAGACCGGATCTATCAAACCCGATAATCAGTGCAGGTTCGCTTATTTCGCGCTCATTTCGCGCCGCTCACCTAGACCTATAGAAATTAAAATCTCCTAAAATATCTTTAATTTTTACTAAAATAAAGAAGAATTCTGTAGTTTATATATAGTTTTCTTTAAATTTTAAAGAAATCTTTTTATTATATAGACAGGTAGGTGTGTACGTAGATAGAGAGAGAATGCACATTTTTTAAAGGGAACTCTTAGCTAAACGCAGGTAGCTAGGCTTATCTACCTACCTACCTACCTACCTACCTATAAGGTAAAGATATTTTTTACAAATTTAAAGAGAATCTTTTATAAACTATAAAATTCTTTGTAACTTTTATTTAAAATAAAGGAATTCTAAGAAATTTTAATAGATTTCTAATTTCTATTAGCGTAGGTGAGCGGCGAGAAATAAGCGCAAAATAAGCGAACCTGCACTGATTATCGGGTGTGATAGATCAAATCAACAAAGGTCCGGCCGCCCCGCTTTCATCAACCATATACCACACCAAGGCATCATGACCATCGAATTTCAATCCGTTATCCCAATCCTCCGCGTCTTCGATATCGCCAAGGCTGATGAATTCTACCTTGGATACCTTGGTTTCAAAATCGACTGGGATCACACGCTCGACAACGGGCCTTTATATCGGCAGGTCTCAAGGAGCAGCCTGGTGCTGCACCTGAGCGAGCACTACGGCGATGGGAGCCCCGGCATCCACGTGCGGGTGACGATGAAAGGACTAGCAGCGTATCATGCCGAGTTGCAGGCTAGCGCGTATCCGTACATGAGGCCAGGCATCGAGGAAGGGCCAGCGCCTGGTACCGAGGAGATGGCAGTTATTGATCCGTTTGGGAACCGCATTACATTTTGCCAAGACAAGGAGTAAATAGTAAGTCACAGGCATACACTGTAGAAAAACCACAAAGCAAAAAATGAGCTTTCTGTGAAGCTTTATTATCGTGGTTGTAACTGAATCTGGAACAGGACTTCTGTTAAAGAAAATGCTAGTTTTGTGGAAGGGCATCCTTCACCCCTTGCTTTTAATATTAGGCCTATTTGGGGCAGCTCCAACGTGCCCCGTTCGCGGCGCGTTTTGACGCCCGTTGGATGCGGTTTATTTATCAAAGTACTGCTTCTCCGCTCCAATTAGATGTCTCCTTTTTACCAACGTTTTGGAAGAATCACGAAGTTTGTACCCCTTGATTTTTGAGGCTGTAACCCTTTTAAAGTTCCTAATCGAGCTGCTTGATGAGCTCTTCTATAGGCTCATCAGACGTCACATATATCTCACACGAATTAAACAGTTTATTCACCTCCTAGAACACCTATTTCGAAGGAAAGAGATAGAGGAGATGTAGATAGTTGGACTGAGTTCCTATATACTCGGTCGCTCTGCGGTTCTGTTGTACGTGCTGGCTGGGGCTTAGGGTACAGACAATTACTATGTTAAATTTGAACACACCCTCTAGGGTGCGTCAAAAAAAGTATAGTGTCTAAAACTATTAGGCTACCCGGATCCCCACATTGTTTCCCGTTGTCTAGACCTGTCAGATTCAGGACATTTCACAAGGTTCTCGCTTATTCCCAGCTCAAAGCATTCATAGATAGCGGCAATACAGCACAGAAGCTGAAGACATGCGATGCCATAGTGGGTCATTGTGGTCGTGATGAAACACTTCTGACAGGATAGAGATTCCATGTCGACCCCAATTCAAAAGAATTGATGTGATTCAAAAACCTAGCTCTCCCATTTTTGTAGTTAATAATGTAGCAGGAGTAAAGTAATTTATTGGCGATTACTTGATCCATCTCATTGAAAGGAACTTCATTTCCCCCGAATACATGTTCTGGCAGACTAGTATAGCTATAGCTTATATTCCTAATAACAATGTTTGCCTTACCACCAAGTTACTAAGTGCAAGGCACTTCTTCCTGCTATTGTTGGGAACACTGCCGGCTAGTATTGGCGCATGGTCCTACGTTGAAATCTAGTCTCGTCCTTTTCCCTCTGTCTAGCTGAAATATATGATCTGGCTAGCTTCTACCCACTGGGACAACTAGACTATGCTTAACGGCCCTGGATGAGTCTATACACTCTCTGAAACTAGACTTAGTAATTTCTACATCAGCTTACAGTAACTTAAACAAATATTTAATCCTTGGACAAAGTACGCACGAATGATAAACTGCGCATACTAATGTATAATAGCTTCAGGTCTCATAAGATACTTGATATTATTGAGTTTTGCTTTGAAAATAGTACTACCCTATGCCAACTGCCTTCTTCCATAACTTACACGCTCCAGCCTTGCAATATAGTAGCATTCAGTCCTTCAAAAAAGGCATCTTGTGAGGAAGTAGAATAGTTGTATTATTCTCGTGTAACTACAGTTTAGAAGGAGTGATTCACCTCTCTATACAGCCCTGCTAGGAATAGAGTACTAAGTAAGTAGAACATTCATGCAGGATAGGCCAAATCCGGTTTGTTTCCTCTCAGCCTAGATAGAATGCTTAGAAGCGTTACCAAACCAGAGGTTACCTTACCTAATTAAACATCTGTCGAAGTTGCAATGCATTGTCTGCAAAATAAGGTCGTCCAACCCCCGGTACTACAGTTAGCTGTAAGCTTTCCTATTCTGCTACAGCGCTCAAGGAATTGCTTGCTATAATATACACAGCCGATGTTGTGGACTCGGAAACATAGGCTATAATGTTGTTCCAGTCTTATTTGAGCCTTGGAGGTGTGTTACTGGATTCGTGGGGCTGTTATGCGATGTGAACATAACCTATTACTGAGGTAAAATCTATGCGATGATAATATCTTTGTTCGTACCAAGATCATTTAACTCAGTTGTAGCAAGGTATAGCTCCCAAAAATGTTTAGACTTTGAGTTGGCGTATGGGCAGATCTAGACTATTCGGTAGTTTCACTATTATGTTGTAATACTAAACCAAGAGTAAAGGCTCCACATGAGAATTGTGATGTGAGTGGCGTTTTACCATTCGCACATTTCACATCGCACCTCAAAGGTTCCTCACAGGAATGTTGCGCTCCTGATACCCATACCAACTGGGCAAAGTTCTCCCACCAGCGTCTGAATTATGCTTCTGCAAATCTTCGATCGCGCTCGCCCATTTCAGCAGACCTCCCTCGCTCCACGCCGTTCCCATCAACGCAAGCCCATAGGGCATACCGGTATCGCCGTGTACGCCCGCTGGTAGCGTGATCATTGGATAACCAGCTTGCGCTGCAATCTGATAAGTCTGTCCAACATCTGGTGGGACAATCAATGCATCGAGCGGTCTTCCATTGTTATTAAGTGCGGCGTCAATGCCGTCTTCGCGCGTGCTGCGTTGTGTAAAGGAAAGAGCTTGATAGTAGGTTTCATTCATATCGCCCTTTGTTTCCATGGAGGCAAGAAATCCATCCTGGCCAGAGTAGAATGCGGGAATTCCAAGTGGCCAGGGATTACCACCTTCTGTACCGTCATTGGCGTAGTTGTAAGCCACAATGTCCTCGAGGCTGCGAATGTTGGTATTGTCAAGCTCTGATAGATATGCTTTAATGTTGTTATAAAAGTCGACTTTCACAACCGTGTACTCGGATTCGTTGGAATAGCCGCGTGTGGTACCGTAGTCCCAGTTCCAGCCGTCGGGAGAAATAATAGTTTTGTAATTGGGAAGCTCCGTGTTGTTAACAATTGTTGCGCCAGCGGCTTGGATTTGAGCGATGATGGAGAGAAGAGTGGACTGTTGCTCGGAATCAGCGTAAACCCAGAAGCTATCCCATGGGATACCGAATGTCGCATTACGCAGCGCAGTTCGATCGGTCAAATAGTTCAAGTACCCCTGAGGTGGCGTGTGACCTTTTTGGGCCAAGGTGTAGTTGTCGCGTTCATCGACGCCGTAGATTGCATCGAATGCATAAGCCGCATCGCGTACAGATTTGCCAAACGTGCCGACCGTGTCCTGATGAATACTCTCAGGAATGACTCCCGCCCTGGATGTCAGACCCACGGTTGGTTTGATGCCGACAAGAGCATTCCGCTCTGCTGGGTTGATGACGCTGCCATCCGTTTCCGTGCCCAGGGAGAAAGTCACGACATTGCCAGCGACAGCTCCTGCGCTGCCAGAACTACTCCCTCCTGGATTAAGTGTCAGGTTGTATGGACTCCTTGCCTGACCACCTCTTGGCGAATACCCTTCGGAATAGTTGTTCGATCGCATGTCTGCCCATTCGCTAAGAGTTGCTTTCCCCATCAAGACGGCGCCAGCTTGTCGCAGTTTTGCAACAACGAACGCATCTCTCGGCACAACGCTCCCAAGCAACATCCAGCTCCCCGCAGTCGTCTCCATTTGGTCTTTGGTCGCAATATTGTCCTTCACGACATATGGTATGCCGTGGAGCGGTCCGCGGACGTGGCCGGCTGCTCGTTCAGCATCGAGGGCAGCTGCAATTTCTTCTGCATCTGGATTGAGCTCGATGATGGAGTTGATGTACTCGTCGACCTGTCTTACTCGCTTCAGGTAGCATTTCAGAATATCGACTGAAGTCAGGCCGCCGTTGCGCATGTAACCCTGCAATTGATCAATTGTCGCCTCTTCAAGTGTGATGCCGCTGCATGACGGCATCGGGAAGAGGCCGGGCGTCTCGACGTCTGTCTTCCGTGGAAAAAAAAACGGATACGGATTTTGGAGAGGGTCGACAGCGAGGATGCATGATGCATTCCGTTGAGTATTGCAGATCAGGTTTTCGGACTGTGCATGTGACCCTTGATGGGAGAGTAGGGCATTGGCAGCCCTAAAGGCGATGAATGCAACAAGACGTGAGAGAAACATGGCGAGAGAGATAACGAGAGAAATGGGGAAAAGAGTTCCATGGCTACCGGGCAGTCTAGATAACTTGTACCTGCATCCCATCCCACCCAAGCTCCCTGCTACCTAGGTAAACATGCATCATGGCATGGAACATGCATGCGTCGGCTCAACACTATCTTTCGACCGCCCGACCAACCCTCGCTCAATAAGCAGCGACGGCACATTGTCGGCCGCCTAGGCACACATTACACAACGATCAATGATAAGGCTATCGCAGACTCGGCAGATGCGCTGGGCAGAGATAACTATGCGAATGAAAGGAAGATCCAAAAGGACGTTGTAGAGGAGGAGAAAGAGGACAAAGCGGGGATGTGAACAACAGAGCGACTTCCGAAACCGCACACTGCGGCCTAGTACAAATGCGGCCTAGCATCGAGTATTGGTACCACACATAAATGCTAACTTATGTCGACATCCGCTCTGCTTTGCCTTGTGCTTAGGAGTAAACGAGAATCGACCCAATTTTGGAGTTCGTGACAAGACATTTGGGAGAATCCTACTTGAAACAAACGAAATTTCAACAGCTGCCGTCATCGTGTTTCTCATGCTGGATTTGGTCAAACATTGTGAACTCACAACTGAAATGGTTCTATACACAGATACGCTTTGTTTTCAGTCCCATTAATTCTTCCCAAAATAATGCCTTCCAAGTTCATTGTCCAACTATATGACTTTTTCTTTCATTGTATCGCTATAGCACGATTCATCAAAGAGACCTAAGTATACAAAAGGAGCGTGAGCCGCTTGTAATGTTTTCCTGATCACACAACAGATCCACGGCCACGATCAATTCAGCAATGTCGACTCTTAGCGTGGGCGACATCCGCCAGCGCATGGCCGCCCTCTGGAAGGAGGCCCGCGCTTCAGGACACAAATTCGAAGACATGTTTCCCACCGAAATGCAATCACAGCTCCAATACAAAGCGGAAGCGAATAAGGCCAGAGACTACATTAACCAGCTGACAGAGCGCGAGAAAAACCTCCAGCAACAAGTCAAAGACATCACTATCGTATTAAAAAGTGAGAAGAAGAAAGTCGATGACCTCCCAGCAGACCATCTACAGCTGAAAGTCGACTTTGAGCAGCAGAAGAACCAGATTGAATTCTACCGAGAGCTGAAGAAAAATGCCGAAACTCGAGCAGACAAATTTGAACAGCGATGGAAAGATGCAATGAAAGATCGAAAGACTATCGATGATGCTGAAACCACTATCCAGAACCTGCGCGCTCAAACTCAGCAGCAGCAAAGGGAAATCCTGGAACTGACCCAAAAACACTGCAAAGATGCTGATTTGTTTGAATCGCTCCGCGCTAGCGAGCAGCAAATCATCCATGAGCAAGATGGTCAACTTCAGGAGCTAGTCCACGAGCTCAATCAAGAGCGTGCCAAGGTTCTGCAACTCGAAGATGATTATCGTTATAATAAAAAGATTACGAGCAGGCTTATTGAGGACATGGATAATGAACTTGCTGAGACTTTTGAGCAATGGCGTGCAGCCCAACGACTTCAGAATGCCTCTTATTCCGAAGCCAAGATGATCGCCACTTACTTCAAGAGCTCTTCCCATCTTCTCGTGTCCTACCAAGACCTGCTTCGAGATATTCTTACAATGGACCAGATCTCCATCAATCGAATTCCGGCTGATCTTGAACGCAGTATCTCCAACACTCGACGGGACTGCGATGTATTGCAAATCTTGGACGATGCTTATCGAATCGAAGGTGTTGAGCTTAACGATGTTCGCGGTCAATTGACTGCCATGATTGAATCTGCACGCAAGACTCAGACTGTGCTAGAAGAGACTATGATTGACTTGCAAAAGTTTCTAACCACAATACCGGCATCACCGAAATGGTGGATTGTTATGCGGAACAAGATGAAGAACAAGCAGGACAAGAAGTCCCATCCATAGTTTCGGTTAACTGCTTGATACGATTCTGTGAATTGTAAATTGTCTATGTTAGTATTTATAGATGTGTAAAAAAATTGTTTCGAATCATTTTGTGACATTAACCGATTGAATGTAAAGACGACTTGTAATACTTTGAACACTTGAGTGCCATTCGGTTCGAAAATTTCGCGACCTTTATTTAATTTGGGTAAGAAGTTCGTTTCGAACGTTCCACAATACTATCCGTACTCAGACAGTGTACTAGTGAAGTCTTTTAATGTCCACATGGGTATGTGAATCTTCATTTGCAAAATGAATGTAAGAACATTGCGTGATTCGGTTTTGCCTTAAACATATTAAGGACGGTGATTTTCGATTGTCCCTTGATGAATCCCGCGTAGTCGCAGAGACCTCGTGTCGCCCGACGCCAGCAACCTAAAAGTATTGTGTTTCATTCCAATCCAAAACCTGAATATCTAGGATTGAAACCAGACGCATCAATTTTTGACCTAGGCTGTAGTGAAACGACATTTATAAGCATGAATGCCGACTGTCATCAGAAATACAACCTCAGGCAGGAGGACATGACAGGAGTCATTAAAATCTCCAATCAACTTGCTGCACACAGCAATGTAATGTCCACGGTCATCCTCAAGGTTGGTTCGCTGGAATCTGTGACGCTAAACTCTTCTACAAAAACCCCTTGGCCATACGGGAATCTTGCTGAAATCGAGATGATTATTCATACACGCGATAATAACCAACCTAACCTATATGGAACGCATTCAACCACTATGCGTAAGCTTACCTTTAGCGAGGTTGCTGCGTTATACGAAGCGAATTTCGGGAGAAAGGTAACCTTTCAAGCGATGCAAAAGCGCTATCACCAATGGATAGTGCGCTATCGTGAGTGGAACGCCGCATATCCGCGAGCGATCGTGTATGCTGATTACGCGCCCAAGGAGGCCCACTTGAGACGCACACCTCGGTCTACTAGATGTGGTATAATGGCTTCTAGCGATACCAATACACCGCTTAGTACTGTTTCTGCCACATTATACCCCTCAAATACGACTGGTCGAAGTCGTAGGGTGAATAATGAGGATGTTGCTTGGCTTCAAGGCTATGGAGCATCTAGGGTCCCAGCCTGGGTCAAAGATCAAGCTGACATGGACAACTACTTCAATCTGCGGGAGCCTATAAAAGACAGTGAACGTCCAGAGTGGATTACAATCGAAGTGCACGATGAGTTTGGGCGAACTACAGATAGCTGCGACGTTCGGTTCGCTGATCTTCGGGCTAGCTCTCGACTATTCTCTGACGATTTCAACCATGTCTTGTATCCAGATATAGCGGTCTCGTGTGGAGTTAAGACGCTCACTCGGTATATTGACTGCGTTTCACCCGTACGGCGAAAAGCGCTGCCAGAATTCGATTTTGAAATACATGCTGTAGGCGATGGATCTGGTGGAGACCAGCGAATGCAAACCATTGTTCGAACAGTTGAGTGGAATATTGAAGATACCGTGAGCTTATATTCGCTGGCTGCACAGTTTAAAGACGATCATGTGCGTTGTCTTGTGCTCGAATATTGGCACGCCCTACTTCAGCAGAACAGTGCGACAGAGCTAGATGCGACAGCGATCAACCAACTCTTCTTCGACACGGAAGTTGGCGATCCAGCTCGAAGTTTCTGGGTCAGCATTATCCAAGCTCAAGGAATTCAAGGACAATTTGGCAGCCCAGAAATTTGGCATTCGTCTCTTGTGGCCATGTTGGCTCAGGACACGATCTTGGGAGTTACCATCGGTGGCGATGCGTACTTGTTTGGTGAACTTTCTGAACAGATATTGGAGTGTGCGCCCCCTGAATTCTATGCGATTGCGCATCGTCTTCTGCGAAAGATGAAATGTGACTCGATCGATGATCTGGTGGCCGATCTTCGTCAGCAGTATGAGGTTCTCAACCCGCTTTCTCGAGGACCTGCACCTGCAGGTATGGCCTTGTTCGGAGTAGAAGGCGCACTGGAACCTGCCAATTTGGGTGAGAGAGGGACGATCTCGTCTGACGGGAGCGATAAGAGTGAGGAATCGGACTACTGATTCATGCGCGCAATACAGTTTTGGAGTCTTGCGTGTTGCTCTGTACAACCTCGAGCCAGATTTGATACAAATTCTAGAGCACCTGAATTGGCTTGATATCAATGGCGCACGTTCAATCAATGATACTTCGGATTGTTATCTTTTACCCATATCGATAAATATTTCGTTCTGTAATGCTTTGAATGATGCCATCGGGAACATTTTTCAAGTCATTTGGCATCGAGAATTGAAGTCCCAGACGCATCTGGCGGAAAACTTACATGGTGAGGGTTATTCAACAGTCGATAAAAAGAGTGAAGTACACCAAAGTATTGGTTTCAGGTGCATCGCTTTCATTTTTAACTTGCGCAACCCATCTTTACCAATGTCTATGTAATCATCATTATGTGAAATCCCCGTTCTTCCACTGAAGTGCCCCGGTTCTCATCTTTCAGATATTACAGCACGGGCATAAGTGTCGCGAGTTCATGCACTTGAAAAGCTGCTTCTTTTTCTTACTGTCGGATCCAGAAAAGCCCGGATTATCTTTTACGTCCTCTGTCCCGAATTCTGTTCCTCCCAAAATTAAAGCAGTCCGATCTGACAGCCCGCAATCTGCGCCCAGAATCGTACGACTTCTCATCCAGACAATGGGCGTCCTCGAGCACATGAAGGAGAAGATAGGAAGTAATCCTATGTCCAGAATACTATGCAACTGTGTTATTGGCACATTCTAGCTGGGAATTCACACATTGACATCTGCTCCTCTCATTCCACAGAGAAATCTGCACTCGATTTACATTGTTCCGATCCTCACATGAAGTTACAGGGATCACATCGCTCCTTTGGTTGAATATCGGGCTTGCATGCCAGATCCGTTGAAGATAGTATTTCTAACTTTTTTTGGGAACTTACGGGATGCGATATCCGCCCCGTATGATTGTAACTTGGTTGATTCTTCTATGGGTGTTTCTGTGGGCTCGTCTACCTATCCACTTTTTCATATTCTAGTACCTACGTCGCGTCAGAGACAATTTCTGGCCTTGTTAGTCTTACGCCGTTCTATCTCTCGGATTTTAGGGACCGCACGAACTGTCGTACGGAAGCGGTCATTAAGTTTTCTTTTCGCCCTTCAGAACATGTATCTTATCGCACATTACTCACTTTCCAACCAGATAACTAACGGCTATAGAAATTGGCTGGGACTTGGTCGAGCTAAGATACATAACATATTCTAGCTTTTGCTAGGTGCATTTCTGTCAATCAGTACTAAGCTCAGAAATCTCACGCATCCGTCTCCTTATTCGTCGTTACTAGGTCCCTTAATCATTCTCCGCGACTCCCTCTAACATTCCAAGGTGGTTGAAGTAATCCAACAAACGCATCAGTACAGATAATTATACCAGTTACAAACGGCACAAGTTGTCCCGGCTGTGATAGATCCTTGACCGGAACAAGGCCATTCCAGCGTATCATGAGCTCAACAGCGATAATTCCAACAGTCCATCCCAAGAGCCCGAGCACACCGAGGTAAGCAACCACTCGCTGTTGAGACTTCTTCATCCATCTTTTCTCTTGGTGCAAACTTTCTATATCAAGTTCCTTCTCACCCCTCAACCACGCCTTCGTACCTCTTCTAATCATTATCAAAAAGATGATAAGGCTGGGCGCCAATATGAATATTTGACCTCCACCCACTGCGACCATGAACTCTGACACACGTCCTTTAATGTTTACCCTCCCCAAGAAGAACATCATATTCTGAGTTCCAAGCTGTGGTAAGCTTTTAAACAGAGTCGACCAAAATGCTATCATAGCAAATGTGTGCCATATAAGTGCCACAGCGAGTGCAGTTGTAGCCACACCTTCTCCTACCATGTTTGTTGGAGCAACTAAGGCGGCAATGGTAGGAACCCAGATGAGCCCAATGATGGCCAGAACAATCCATGCTTCAACAGGGCTCAGATCCTCTTTGCTAATTCGGACAGACCAGGCTGCCAGGAGGGCGAGGATTGTTGAGGACGACGCTAGCTTGATGCCTGACTGTTTGTGGCGAATGCAGCAAAGAAGCATTCCGAGAACTTGTAGGTATATTCCGATTCGAACACCATCTCCATAGAGGTCGGAGGCCAAGGTGGTGTTCCCAGGTACTTGAGATTCCGCCATGTAATAAACTTGTTGTTTCGTGAAAGGCTAAAGATAGTAAGTAGGGCATAAAAGGCAATATGTTGGGTTTGTCGAGATATTTACTGCTTACCAATATATAACGCAATATAGATAGTACTATAAGTTATCACTTCTTTGCGAGAATTAGAAAACTATAATTTTTGAGCGGCAAATTGCTCTTAATATACCGGCGCCAAGTCATATTTTCCGATTTCCAGAGCTTTGCTTTTGAGATGTGAAACATAACATATAAGTGATTGGTTAGAAACTGCATTTGGGCTGAGTGGCGCCAATGTGTGTTCGACGCCACCCTTTCAGCCTCGTTGGCGGTAAACCTTGGGAGCACCATTGTGAAGAATCAAGAATGATCGAGAATTAGCTATAAGTATGAATATGGTTGAAATGACGGGTATTCACGAAGTTGGACCGTAAAAATAAAAAATTGCACATCAAACGAGTAGAGAAGCTGCTGGATTTTAAGAAGTGTTGTGATCTATTCTCAGCTCGATGAGGCTGAGCAGAGATACACTATTAAGCGCCTATGCATCATTTTTGGGGGCGAAACGACCCCAGAGTGACAGTCTACTCACCTATCGTTGGATTTGCATGTACTCGTCAGACCTACCATTGCAAAAACCAACCATGAAATCACAATGCTTCGATAATAGTGTTGTTTGAAGAGAGAATCATACAAGTTTTAACTAATAAAACTCCTGAAAGTAGGCAATAGTTTCTTCAAACAAAGTAATAATTGATCTTTGCACATATCAATTCGTGCTAACACGCAACTACAAACTAATGAGGGCATGATTAACGAGTCTTCAAGTTGATGAAAGGAGATGTTGAATCTCATTTCTAGCTAGTAAACTGTGGCTCCCTGCATTCCATAGCCACCATTCCCGGTTCATCACCGGATTCATCGTCAAATAATTTGAATCTATCAGCAGGGCTGAATACTGCCTGTCTCATCGTGTTAGTCAAAGGCAATTAACTAAGATAATGGCTAGGAGTGATGGCCTACGTACCGGACCAGTTGACATAGTAAAGCGAAACCCAGTAATTGTTACTAAGCTTTCCCCAGGGCCTAACGGTAACGGATTAGTAAGAAAAAGCTAAAGTGGGTCATGATCTTACTTATAGTTATTAACAGGTGTTGTGTTCTGATCAGTGTAGCATTTAATGGTAATGCGGGTTCCCCGAGAGTACTGCCCAACAGCGTCGCAACCGGTTCGGGGGCAGCGACGGTATTTGAGGGCATCTGCATCCACAGTGCCAGTGACATCTCTCTTAACGATGCTAGTGTGCTCTTTTTGGTCGAAGATCAGCCCGTTCTCTTCAGGGACGGGAGATGAAATAGCCACAAAGGGCAATAGAGCAGCAACAGTGATATTGATGAACTTCATATTGAAAGATCAGTGTAGATGTACTTTACGTTGGTCCAAAACAGTTTTGTAAGAAAGCTAGTGGATAGCTAGAAACTCCAATTCGAGGATCATACTGAGCTTTATACCCACTGTGCACACTGCCCAGAGTCAGCCAAGCTGCTGTAGCCTTAAATCTTACATTTAAGCTGTCAATTAATTAAAAGAGTGACACGAAATCAATACGTTCGTACTCCTGGCAAACATGACCTGGTGAGATTCTCGAGTTGAATGCGAGAAATACGCAGATGCCAAGAGAGAGTTGATAACTAGTGGGCTTGTAGGAAATCTCTCAAGGACGTAGTTTCCCACGAAGCTTGGGTCTGTAATGGAAAGTCGCTATCTGTTCGCTTCCCAACTCAATGCTATACAGTTGGATAGGTGTGAGGCTGGTGCGAAGGCTAGGTTTTCAAGCGTCTTAGCTATTGCTTCGAATGGAAGATGTTTCCTGCTTCTGGCAATGCACAATTCAAAATGAAAAATGCCTCCCTTTTAGACCAAGACGAGTTATCATCCTGTACATCTAGTTATTGGTAAAATTTTGCCCAGGCACTCTCGGGACCAGAATTCACGTCTATTCATCCATCCAATTACTGGAAAACAATAGATTGCCGACTCGGGATGAGGACGCAAATGTCTGCAATTGATCGACGGCTCAGACTCCAGTATAAGCATGTAGCAACCTTGAGGTCATCAAGGCATCTCACATACCTCGTTTTTCTCGGTAACCACTGCATCATGGAGAAGAGTCATTAAGTGGCTAAGCAATAAGATATCGTATCATATCACAATTTTGAGGGGGCTGACGTGAGAGATCCTAAAGCGATGGATTGATTTATTCATTGCCTAGGTAACCTTTTATCTCAGTCTGGCTCTACATTCGTAAGGCAGACTACATATATCTGAATTGGGGAAATCTGGAGTTTTAGTATTCTTATACTGAAATAGGCGGATATAATTTTTTCGACTTAAACTAAATGATATTCAGCTATGTCTCTTAATTCAGCCTGGTGTTGTTATAAAAGTGATTCGTTTGAAGTCTTGTTGGTGCTGCACCTTTTTTTAGCAAAGGAAGGAAGGCGTTCACAACGAGGAAGCTTTTGCATGACAGATGCGAACCAAAGTACCTAGTTAAACATGTTGGGAAGTCGCGCTTATCGTCATTTAACGGTCAGCTCAGTTTCTCACATTGCATTTGATGATTTATTCTCCAACCTATGACAAAAGGCTTCCTGTATCACGAAGCTAAACACTCACGCACCAGGGGTGTTGACACCAAAAATCATGAATGCTTAAGTGCTGTTCTTGTAACCGCGAATCTACTAGCAGGGTCTAATTTGGTTCGGTCACCATTGTTAACCATAAGTTAGTGCCCCAAGACACAGCATTGTAACTCGAAGAAGGCGAGAGAAGGAGAAAAGTCCTCAGTTGATTAGTTCAGTCTGGAACTGATGAGTTGTGCGCAATAATTAACTATCTACTATTCAGCAATGCATGAACACCTACATCGAGATCACCCAAGATCTGTCAATTATCGTCACCTACAACTTCGGAAGCACAAGAGAACCGAGGGCGTGGATCAGAGACAATTTCGGCCGGAGAGGGTCTGGAACCTGCTAGCGCAATTATTTCCCATTTGACATTTCAATGCAGTTGACCAAGCTTCAGCACTCATTTTCTGAACTTGTGTCGGCTACACAGAATTGAACGAATAGTGGAATGTGGATAGTTAATTTAGTCTGTGGCGTCTTGCGTGCCTCGGCACCCACACGGAACAAAAATTACGCGAGACATGTCCCTAGTCAATCCCACGATAACTACTTCAGCAAAGTAACAAAAATTATTTTGCACGTACACAAGAACCTATTAGAGATAACTTGCTTGTGAACTTCCAAGAAGATTGGTTCCATGCTTGGGTGTAATTCGCCGGTGTAGATTGTTATCCAAACGTCCAGTGTTCAGCCGATCCCTTGAGCCTTTCACTGCCATGACAACAACTCCATCAGCAAAAAAGAAGCCATGACAATCACTACTTGCATCGGCCGGGAATCGAACCCGGGGCTAGCCGAATGTTCAATGAATGGCAACGGCTAATTTTACCACTAAACCACCGATGCTGAGTTATGAATTCAAGTCTGTTGTGACTTCAGATGGAAGGATTGCACCACAGCTGCATTATATTCTTATACATTTGAAAGCATGATCGTTTGAACTCTATCGTAGGGAACATCCGTAAGACATAACTGAGGTAGTTCATAGCAGTCACACTGCCACAAAATTTTCATGTGGGGAAATATAGTGGGATCCATGCAAGACTGCTCCACTTCAGGCACTACTCGCAGATCCTGCAAAATTTTCTCTCGGAAAGTAACAAAACGTAGATGAAAATGTAAGCATTCGCATGTCATTAGAATGATATCGTATATAATAGTGTATGATCCTTTACTGAATCGGTGTTGAGAATAGCGCAGTGAGTGCTCCTTTATATAAAATATCTATCCATTTCTGAATCCGAATGTTTTCATAATAACTAGCATTTGCTTTCCAAAATTTGAACGCCGAGAAATCCTATATCAACGAGTTCAGGTTGCACTAGAGCTCCTACTTGAAGCTTCATTTGATTCAGCCCTCGATTCAGCTCTTTCAGCCAGCGCTAACTGATTCCAAGATACCCAGGCTGCAAATAGAGCAGCTGCTAGCGCAGGGAGTCCTATGCCAGCGCCGAGGCCTAGTTGAATCTTGTTGTCAATTGAAAGTCCTAAACTATTAGCTATGAGTAACTTGAATGTAATAACTGCGCTCACCTTTTCCGCCCTCCGGTTTAATAGAACTGGTCGTGTTCGCTTGCATTGGTGGATTAGAATTCGTCAAATTTGTCCCAGGCGGTGCTCCACGGATTGCGAGGAACCAGTCTTTCGGCGGATATCCTTCGGCAGCACAATATGTGGCTAGAACATTTTGCATCCGCTCATATTCTTCAATGGGCAGTGCCTTTGTGCTGATCGACATTCCACAAAACCTTTCTCCCGCTTCATATGCCACGGCGAAAGTCGCATCAAACTTTGGCTGTTTACAAAGGCACTCTGCGGTTTTGCATTGTCGCTGAGCTGCTACTCCTTGGTATTCCTCCCAGCGAGTCCATTTGCGGATCGGCCCACAATTTTGCTCGTTTCTGATGCCGTCTTCGTTCAAACATCCGTTAAGAGAAAACTTGGCGCAGTCTGTCAGGTTCGAGTAGCCTGCGGAAGTTATTATCAGAATTTTGTTCCCTAAGTATTAGTGTCAGTCATTGCTTTGTGTTTTACTATTATATGCTTACCCGATCGTGTTGCTGGACGTGTTGAGTTCGCGGCATATACAAGACATAGATCTTGAAATGCTGTGCTGGCCGCATCTACGTCTTCGCTTGATGGACATGTTTGCTGGGCGCAGGCCGTCACATTGGATAGCCCATACAGAAAGTTAAGGCCTTGGGTGTTCTCTGCACATACACAACCATAACTCTGGCAGTGCGTGCCAGGCATTGCTATCTTTGTGTTGGCTTCTCGCACACACTTCTGCGCGCAGGGTGATAGCCTTTGGACGATGTCAGTGTTGCCTACATTGGACCAATCCTCTACACTACTTAGAGATCGACCCCACAAGGTTCCCAAGAATAAGGGTAGTGATCTTTCAAGGAAAAGCATGATTTGGGCGAAATAAGCCTACGATTATATTGTGTTGGGGGAAGTGAAATGACATGCAATGACCAGTAGTAGGACTGATGGAGAAGATTTATATCTTGTATCATGCCTACATTTAGTAGACGGGCCCGGTATGTCGGACCGGACGAGGTTGAATTTTCTCATCTAAAGCTTGGAATGCAAGGAGTCAACCTTGGAGTTTGATAAATTTGACAACCTTTGAAGAGATAAATACCTGAATGCAGCCTGCACAATGAATATCGTAACAAAAGACGCCTGAGACTCGCTTATCCTCTGTAAGCACAGCCACTCGTTTTTGTGTCGCAGCGAATCAGCGACCAGCACAAGCGAGATAAGCGAGCCGTTCGTATAGCTGAGCCTACCGAGCCAGTGAGGTTGCTAGCTGATACACAAAATATGACCTACAAATATTGTGGTAGTGCGTGGCTGTAGCATCTGCCTCGCTCAGCCATATGGCGGTGGCGATACTCCCGGAGCCCGCGCAGCTGAAGGTGACCGGACACACAATTGTAATTCTCTCAGGACCAGTCAGCCTGGCGTTAAAGTGAGGGATCTTGCGTCCAGTATTGAGAGTCACACGATTTATACGAACGTACTTCCTCACTCTAGAGTTAGAATTACTCAACTTATCTGAACAAAATTATTTTTACCTAGGTAGACAGCATGAAGACCACCTCAGTTTTCGGGGTTCTTCTCCTTTCTAGCTTCGCACTAGCGTCAACTTCGCCAATCCCCATTGTTACAATCACAGTCTCTGGCACGTTTACAGTTCTCCCGAATCGAACTATTGCAATTGAGAGACCCACTATCGATCCATCCAGTAAAAGATCTCTCATAGCTTCACTCTCATGTGCGCTAATATCTACGAATAGTCATCCCAATCCCAATTTACCCCGCTGTAATACCAACAACACTTGCACCCGCACCACTGCCAACGGGCTCTGAAACAACTTCTAAACAAAATGGTCCCCAGAATAGAAACAACAGGATTATTTTGATTAGTCTAGTTGCTGGCATAGTTTTTCCTATTATTGTTCTGTTCCTAGCAACGTGTCTCCTTCACTGGAAAGCTTTTAAGATCCGAAGAAAGTTAGGCATATCACTGAGTAGCTGGCGCGACTTCATGACACCTTCTCCTAAGGCTTACCGTTGTATCCTATTGGAGCCATCCAATGGGTCTGGATCTGCCGGAAAGGCGCCAGTTCCAAACAATACGCAGACCCACCACAAGATCACTAAAACACGACCTATCAAGCCTATAGTTCTCAATCAAGGTCCAATCATAGGATTCGTATCAGAACCTAAACCGAATGCTTCATCAAAGACTCCTCGAAAAACAAGGCCAACTGGGGCAGGAGTTATCATTCAGCCGCCTAGCCAAGCCGGGCCATCAAGATCTTCGCCAGTACATGGAATGTCACCACAAAATGCCACGTATCAACGACCAGAAATATTTGTACATCTTCTGGACAAGGACTCAAACGTATCCCAAGTGAAAAATGACGATGGGAGTATCGAGTATATTTGCTCGAGACATAATTGCCCCGTCGACCCTAAGACTTGGTTTTGTAAGTACTGGATTTCGATGTCCAATATACGGCAGACTAATCAAACATATTCCCAGGTTATCCAGACGGAGAATCCGAAGAGGAGCGCAAAAAATGGCGGAACTTGGACAGTTTGGCAGGGGTCAGGATCGTTGATCGAGCAAGTTAGCTTTGGTCTTCATGTTTTCGGAATTGATGTAATTATAGGTCGAAATATGATGTTCTGTTCTTGGCGTCAGTCTCCGAGGCTAATCCCAAGGCTGACTGGAAACCGGGAGATGTAACTTAAGAGTGCCGTTGCGCGTCGCCTAAGACCAATATTCTATCAAGCCTTGGAAATACTAAACTAAATCAATAGTTTTCTCTTGGGTGTCTTCTCTCCTGCCTAAGTAACTCATTATTTCCCGCCATGAAAATGATGGCACTCCTAAGGCGTTCCATTTTCGGCCTTGGCAGCCAATCGATCCCAACGTGGCAGTCAACCTCGCAACTTGGCTTATTACTTAGGATTGGAATTCGAGAATTCAGAATGAATTAGTTCGCATGATGCAAGAGTAGAGATTGGAATGAATCATTAGAAGGTGAATTCATAGCGAATCCTTTTGCGAGATAAGAAGGAAGTATTGGCATTCATCCTTGTGAAACCCTTTCGGACGATAGCAATCCGTATGATGCTTATGGAGTATTGTTGTACATATCTCACATTGGCAACAATACGATTTCATAAGTTCAATAAAATGACTATTGTTTTGGTATATATAAGTAGTGTATGTCCTCAAATAATATGTTCAAACTCAAGCCATCGAAACCTCGCCTCCCCTCAAGACTGCCTTAAAATAGTTTAATCAATCAACCCGGAATCCCTCGCCAAGGATCATTTTCTTCCAAGTCCTTTGAACGTTGATAGTTCCAATATTAATCATGGTCAGCTCAAAACTTCCCAAATACCATGCCCTCGAAGGCTGCAAATATTGTATCTAACCCGAATTCAGAAGCTTGGAAGCAATCTTGTGGCAATTGCAGCGGTTTTCGCGCTATCGAGCCCTGCAGAGGCCCAAGAATGGGTGTGTGGGAGGACGGGAGGCAGTCATGCTGCTCTGAAACAAGCACACGCCGATTTCAACAAACTTTTCGGTGCGCGCCGTTTGACAGCTGCTGGAAATCAGTGCTACTATTCGATGTGTAAAAGTTACGTCTTTGGGTTCTGCAACACTTCTAGCAGGACGAGGACGGAAAAGAGCAACCATCGAAACAATGCTAAAGATGAAAGCCCTGGTAGGGGCTCCAGCTGCGCCATTTCGTTTAATGCTCCGGCTGATGGCCATCTCCTGTACAGGTTCAGCCACACGAAGGACATTAAGATTTGCGAGGGAAAATGTGGACTTTACAAGAATGATGTAAGGCGTTGCTAGGAAGGAAAATAAAAAATTTGGAGTTTTTTCTACTTGCTAGCAATACTAGGCTGCAACATTCCCTACTCTAATTTGTCAATTTCTTTGAAGTCATCGGTGTAATCAATCAAAATGGAGTAAAGATACAAATTCCAATGTGTGAAATGAATCGTAACTGTGATTGTCACTGATCCACTTTAGGATTATCTTCGGAATATATATCATTGTCGGGTACGTCCAATTCCCTTTCGCAAGCAAATGTTTTTTTATTAAATAAAACAATGCTATAGCTTAAATTCCTGTAAATCTATGCCTTATATTCTTGTTTTCTCTAAGGAGTAGCAACCCAACAGGTGGCTTCAGTTTCATTAATTATATGTGTTTGTCGAAGGTGCTTGGTAACTTTCAACCCTGAGAAGTTAACCCTGTCTATTTTGAGTAAGGTATAGGAAAACTGGTTGTATAAAATAAATTCTGTAGTCAGCACACTTACTCTGCTTAAATTTAAGTTACGGGTTGTGAAGTTTGTACTTCTTTAATTACGATATAAGATACAAAACGCATTAGAGATTATCTTGTTGGACTTACAAGAGTTATACATTAAGAAAACGTGCCTTTACTTGCTATGTTCGTGCTGTAGTGTGTTGACAAAGTTGCGAATTACTTTTACTAGAAAGCAGGCTAATCTGCACTAGACCTAGTTTTTATCCTAGAGACGTTGAAATTTTCGAGATATAGGATACAAATATAGGAGCCTAGTTTAAACTCACGAGCTTCTATAGCTATGCACTGGAACAGGACCTACTGTAGAAACTAAAACGAGTTTTGTAGGCTAGCTTAGGAACAACATGCATTTGGGAACAAGATTCTCGAAATATGGAAATTAAGCTTGTTTGATGATTCTTCGAAACCATGACAACGAAGCGTTCTTACGGCAGTAAGATTACTAGTCTGTTCGATAAACTTCCAACACGCTGGATGTTGCACCCTGGCGTTGGAGTTTGGCGAACACTAGAGCGTTGGACCCAGCGTTGGAAGTTTATGGAACAGACTATAAACATAGAAGTAAAACTTAGATACATATAGCTAGTTATTAAGACTAAATCAAACTTACACCCAAATCTTGTGTGACACTAAAGTATGCGAAGAAGAGTTTTCCGGGTTTACGGTCTAGAGTCATTGAGTGCTGCATACTTCGAAAAGAGGACGAAAGTGAGAAAGACATAATCTCGTAAAAAAGAAATAGAATTCATCCAAGCATCATTATTAGACACAATATGGAATCAAAACCAGTAGTCTGTCGCAATATGAAATGAAGGGCCTGCCGGGAGACTAAGAGTTAGGTATAGAAGACTTGAATCCTGCAGAGCTTATAAAAAAAGAGCATTAGTAATATAATAATTAAATAACTTAGAAAGATTTTAGCTTGCTACTATCTTTATAGTATACCTTATAGTAACATCTTTAGCTTTGCAAACACTTTATAATCTATTACACTTCTTTAAGATTTTAGTTATAGTTAATTTATACTATACTAATAATTGCCTCTACTATTAATGCAAGTATAGTCTTTGGTTCCTGTTCTGCTTACCAAAGGTTTTCTTTAAGCTATGTTATTAATTTCTAATCTTTTATAATATTTTTTAACTTTTTATTTATTCTAATATCTTATACTATATTATGCCTAGCTTCTATTTTTTATTTATGCTATAAACATAAGTTATATTCTATATACTATGCTAAGGTAAGAAGTACTACTTCTACTCCTAAGTTTTCTTAAGTTTATAGCTATAATTCTAGCTAGAAATAGAAATAAGTTTTTCTAGTAGATTTAGTAAAGGAGTTTACTTATTTAGTTCCTAAAGAAAATAACTATTCTATCTTATTTACTCTATTTAATATAGAAGTTATTTAATTTTTATAGAATAATTTTAGTTTATAGTCTTTAGTTATAGTATAAAAATTAATAGTAGTATGCTATAAAAGCTTTGTTTTTTATATTCTTTTTTTTAAGAATCTTTTTAACTTAGGCTCTATGCCTAAACACTTCTAAATCTCTATATATATACCTTATCTAACTAGCTACTCCTATACCTAGCAAGCATGTCTTACTAGTATAATAGTCTTAGTTCTAGTATTCTAAAAAGTAGTTTTTAAGTTTTTTAAATATTTTTTTAAACTTTTAGTATTATTTAAAAATGCTTACTATATTTTAGTTAGCTATAATCTTAGGCTAGTAGTTTTAATTATATATTATTTTTTAGCTATTCTAGTTAGTTTTTAAGTTAGCTACTTTAAGCTATGTTATTTTTAATATAATATTTTATTTACTACTTAAGTTAGTTATTTTAAAAGTTATTTTTTATTTATTTAGTTTTTATTTATATTTAGTAGCTTTACTTTTAGTAGTTATTATACTACTTACTTTATATATAATTAAGTTTTTAAAAGGTTTTTTTTAATTATATATACTACTTTTAAGTACTTTTTTTCTATTTATTTAATATATACTTTTTTTATATATTTTTTAAATATATAATTTCTAATAGCTTTACTATTAATTAGTACTAAAGCTTTTTTACTTTTAAAAGTTATTTTAAAGTATAAGTATTTATTATATGTTTTTAAGTAGTTTATATTTACTTTTTTTTACTTTTTAAAGTTAAGAGTTAGATTATATAGTTATACTTTTTAGGCTAGTATTATATATTAATTTTTTATTATATATATTTTAAGTATTTATTATAGTAATATTAGTACTAGAGTTTACTAACTAAGTATTTATAAAAAAAAAAAGGTTTTAGCTTAATATAAAAATACTTTTTTTATTTTAGCTTATAGCTTAAGCTTATTTATAGATTTCTTCTTTAGTTAAGGCCTTAAGTATAAGTTTCTTATTATCTTTAGCTAAGTAGTATTAGTATTTAACTTTAGCTTTTTTATATATACTATACTTAAATAAGTATAATACTTATATATTTTAAAGTATACTATATAGTCTAAGTATATTTATTTATTATTTTTAAAAATTATTTTATATTTTTACTTAAGTTTTTAGCTAGTAACTTTTATAAAGATTATTATTTTATAAGTACTTATTTAAGTTAGTACTTATTAATATTTTATATTATTTTTATAACTTTTTACTATATACTTAAGTTAAAGTTTAGTTTTATAAACTAAAAGTTTTATTTAGTTTTTTTTTAAAATTTATAAATTAAGTATTTTTTAGAGTAATATTTACTTAGTTTATATATAGTTATCTAACTATATATAGTAGTTTTATCTTATTAACTAATTAGAAGTTATTTACTTTATTCTTAAGTTCTAAAGTTGCTTTAGCTTTTACTAGGCCTAAGATTTCTATATATATAGTATTTTCTTAAGAAGCAACTTATACTATTTTAGCCTACTTTCTTTATCTTTATATATCTATTCTTTTTATAAGTTTTTATTCTTTAGGGTAGATAGGATATTCTCTATATATAACTTTATATATATAGTTTAGAATAGTATTTCTATAGCTTTGTTAGAGCTATATTCTTTTATAAATAAGCCTTTGCTATTCTCTCCTAGTAGCTAAGCATACTATTTATTATTACTAAGCATAAATTTTTTTATAGTAAAGAGCTTTTAGTTATAAATACTTAACTTTTTCTAGACTAGTACTTAGTACTAGCTTTATTATTATAGTAAACTATATACTTATTATAAGTATATGCTATCTAGCTTATAGCATTATACTAGCTAGTTACTAAGATCTTTTTCTTTATTAGTTTAAATTTCTTAAGCATAGTTTCTTTATTTACTACTACTTAAGCTTTCTAGCTTTTATTACTAGTTTATTTTATAGTCTACTTTAGTTTTTTATAGTTTTAGTAAAGTATCTAAGTATCTTATAGTTAAAGTAAGCTTTTTTTTCTAAAGCTTTTTTTTTTTTAAAGTTATATTAGCTTTTTTTTTATAATTAGTGCTAATATATATATTTTTTATAAGTTATAGTTTATAATAGTTTCTTTGCTTATAAGGTTAGTTTTTTATAGTTAAAAAGCTAACTATTTTTTATTATTTTATATTTATAAGTATAATTTATTATTAATATATATAGCTTAGTTAATAAGTTCTTTAAAAGTATTTAGTTTATTAATTTAAATAAGTTTATAGTAGAAGTGATTTTTTAGTTTCTTTTAATATCTTACTATAAAAGTAGTGTTATTCTATTAAACTTAAGAAGCTAGCTATTTAAACTTAAAAGTATATATAAAAGTAGACTTAGTTTATTTAAGTTTATTTAGTTTCTAAGTTATAGTTTATTCTATATTAATATCTTTAAAAGTTTATTTAAGTTTAGCTTTAAAATATTAGTAGTTAATAAATAGTAGTTAAGTCTTCTAACTTCTTTAGTTTTTTAAAAGCTAAAACTATTATTCTATATAGTTTTAAAACTATATAAGTAGTTTTCTTTTAAAATATAATAAAATAAAGAATATTTTACTACTTTGTTTATTAGTTAGTTTTACTAAGTAGCTATGTAAATTACTATATTCTTAAGAAACCCTTAAGCTTAAATTAGTTTTTATTAAATTTTTATACTAGTAATAGCTTAATTAGCTTAGATTAGTATTTAGCTACTTAGTTTATTAAGTTATCTATTTTTTCTTTTACTATAATTATAAATTCTTTAGCTTTTTTATATTTTTCTTTAAGCTACTTAAACTCTATAGTCTAAGTACTATTAGTATCTAGGCTAGATCTTATATTTAATAAAAGTATTACTTTCTTAAGAGTACTAGCTACTATACTATTATTATTATTATAAAACTAGTAGTTAAAGTATAAAAACCTTAGGTTCTAAGTTAAAAAAATAAAGTAAAAGTAAAATAGTATAACGTACCCCACAGGCGAGTCAATTAACAGGCAAGTTGATTACTTTTGCTAAGACTACACTAAAGTACTCTCCTTACACTAATGCCTTAACAATAGCAGAATATTAACGTGTTAAAAGAAGCCTAGGTGCAGCTTACGCTTTAAGCTCTTAAACAAGACGCAAATCTCTTATAGCAACGCGCTGCAGCTATCTACAACATTCCCTAAGCTATACTAAGCAACTAACACGCAGGACAACCTTTACAAGCTAATACTATGCCTAACTTACAAAGGTTAGACAACAATAAAGAGCAGGTAATTGTTAGTTATATACTTAAGCTAGATGCGCAAGGATTTAGCCCTTGGCTTGCAGATATAGCTACTATAGCTAATTCTCTACGCGCTAAGCGCAATTTAGGCTCTATTAGCATAAACTAGCCTAGTACATTTATAAAGCATTAGCTAGAGCTTAAAGTAAAGTTTAATTGCAAGTATAACTATAAGAGAGCTCTCTGCAAGGATTCTAAGGTTATCTAGGGCTAGTTTAGCCTAGTAGCTAACACTAAAGCTAAGTATAGCATCTAGAATAACAACACGTACAACTTTAATAAGACAGGCTTTATAATAAGCTAGATATCAACAGGAGCAGTTGTTACAGCTTTAGAGAGACAAGGAAAGCCAAAGACAGTCTAGCTAGGCAACTAAGAGTAGACAACAGTTATACAAGGCATTAATGCTAGAGGATAGGCTATTCTACTCTTTATTATCTTTAAGGCGCGCTACTACCTTTTTAGCTAGTATAAGGAGGAAGACCTGCCCTATAATTAGGTTATTAGAGTCTCTAGTAATAGCTAGACAACTAATAAGCTTAGTTTTAAGTAGTTAAAGCACTTTAACGCGCATACAAAAGGGCGTACTGTTAGTTCCTACTAACTACTAGTTATTAACAGCTATAAGAGCTATAAATTAATCTAATTTTAGAAATACTGCAAAGATAACAAGATTATAACCTTGTGTATGCCTGCTTACTTATTACACCTCTTATAGCTACTTAATATAGGCTATTTTGCCCCTTTAAAAATAGTGTACAGGCGCTAAGCTAAAATGCTTATGCGCAACTAGATTAACTACCTTACAAAGACTAAGTTTCTGCTATACTTTAAAGTAGCCTATAATGTAGTGTTTACTATTAGCAATATCTAAGAAGGGTTCTAAGGTGCTAGATTAGTCTCTTTTAACCTAGAACAGGTTATAATAGCTCTTAATGTAAAGCTTTAGACCCTATTGCTACTACTCCCTGCTGCTAATAACATAGCCTAGCAGTTGTAAACCCCTAGCAACACCCTAGAACTTATATTACAATTAACGCTTGTAAAGACAAGGATTAATATGCATGTAGACAGCTCTCCTACATTTATTATTAAGGCGTTTAAGAAGGTGTTAAAGGGGGCTGCAATTATTGCGCACAAGCTAGTTTTAGCTTAATAGGAAATTAGTAAGCTTTAAGCAGCTAATAAGGCCGCCACGCGACAAAAATCACATAAAAGAAAGCAGATTTAGAAGGAAGGGACCCTAGTAGTTTAAGATAGCTAGCAACTAGCAGCTCTAAAGGAGTCTAGGGCTTGTAGCAATAGAAAGAAGCATAAAGAGAGAGCAAAGGCTAAAAGCAATAAGCCTGCTAAAAGGCGCTGTAAAAACTGCAACAAGAGTAGACACAATTTGCGCACCTGTTAGAAGTAGGCATTTATAGCTAGATTCTAGCTACAAATATTATTAATTACAATATTTCTCTATTTACGCTGTTAGTAGTGATAATAAGTAGTAGTTTTAGTATAGTCTTAGCAAAAGTAATTAACTTGCCTGTTGATCAACTTGCCCGTGGGGTACGTTAGTAAAAGTTAATAAGTTAAAATAAGTTTTATATTTAGAATATTAGAATAAAGTATAAATAATACTAATAAATTAAAAGTTCTTTTAAAGTAATAATTAATTTAACTATAAAAACTAACTACTTAGAAAACTTATAAGTTTATATATTAATCTAAGAAACACTAGCTTAGCTTAGTTATTTAATAAAAAAAAAAAAGTAATTTATAGTAAATAAGTTATAGATTAATGCTTTATAATCTATAAACTTAGATTATAAAGTACTAATTTATAATTTATAAATTTAGATTATAGATTAGTTATATATTTATATTATATTTAGCTTTATCTTTTCTTATATAAAAGTTTTTATTCTTATAAGCCTTGCTTCTTAATAAATTAAGTTCTATAGAGTTAAACTAGAGTTCTATACTTTTTATAAAAAACTATATTTATAATATTTATATTATTAGCTTTAAAATCTAAAGGGAAATAGTAGCTTTATATAGACTATAAATAAATAAATATAAAAATAGAATAAAACTAATACTTTTTTCTTTTAATTAAAAAGATATTATAGATAATATTAAAAGTAAAATAGTTTATAAAAGTAGATATTAGAGTAGTATTCTATAAACTTTATATTATAAAAAAAATACTTAACTACTTTTTATATATACTTTAGGTTATATAAATAAATAGTAGTTCTTTTTAGCTTTATAAGTACCTTAGTAACTTTTTAATAATATATTAATATAGCCTTAAGATCTATACTAAGCAAAATAATAATAGTATATTTAGATAATATAGTTATTTATATAAATAGTCTATTTTTAAAATACTAGTAGAATATAAAGAAAGCTTTACTACTTCTAAACAATACTAGACTAAACTTAGACTTAAGAAAGTACTAATTTATAATAAAAGAAATTAAATACTTAAGATATATAATTATAGCAAAGATATTAATATAACTAAACCTAAAGAAAATATAAGCTATCTAAAGCTAAGAAGTACTAAATATAGTATAGAAAGTATAATAATTTATAAAATTTATAAACTTTTACTATAATTTTCTAAAAAACTTCTTTAATATTATAGTACTACTTTATTAACTTATTAAAAAAAATATATAGTTTTATTAAGAAAAGAAAAAAAAATAGCTTTTTAGAAACTTAAAAGTATATTTATTATAAGCTTAGTTTTAGTAATATAAAACTTAAGTTACTAAACTTAATTAAAAGCAAATTACTTAAAATAAGCTATAAGTAAATATCTATTATAATAAATTAAAAAAGTATAGTACTTAATTATATACTATTTTATATTACTAATATTATTATAATAGAATTATACTATATATAATAAAAAACTCTTAGTAATTATATAATACCTTTACTTATAAAAGCTAGAATTAATAAGAGTATATATACTATTTATAATCTTTATAAAAATATAAAAACTATATAAATAATAGTATAAATAGTTTAAAATACTTTTATAGTTTAACTATATACTAGAATACTATCTAAGATACTAAGTAGTTTACTTAGATATATTAAGTAAAAGAGAATAGAATTTAGAAAAAAAAAAAAAGTTTAAGCTTTTTTTATAACTTCAAAATTTATATAAATAGTACTAACTTAAATAAAGTAAAAAATAAAAATATTACTATATAGAAAAAATATATTTATAAATAAATATTTATAAAACTTATAAATAAAATAGTATAAGTAAATAAAATATATATAATCTATTATAAAGTAATTATAGAAAAAACTATATATTTCTCTTAGTAGCTTAGATATAGCTTTAGATAAAAGACTATATAATTTCTATATATAATATAATACTATAGAAAAGTATTTTATAAATACTAATATAAAACTTTTTATAACTACTATAATATAGTAGGCTTATAAGTTAAACTTAATAAGCTATTTAAAAAAATACTATATTTATATACTATAATAGAACTACTACTAAGATAAAATATCTTTTAATATAGTATAATTTATATAAAACTACTACTATTATAAAGTATATATAAATAGAAAAAAATAATAGAGCTTTTTTTAACTAATACTAATTATAAACTAATTCTAGTTATAGATATTAATAGATTTTATAGTAAATTTCCTAAGAGCTAAGAAAGCTTACTATAGTATTTACTTATTATTATAAAGAATAAAGAAATAAATAATATTTCTTCTAGTCTCCTTACTACTATCTAGGACCTAGTGAATTTACTAGTAGTAGTAATATCAAAGGGAAGTATAAATGTAATATATAGAACAAAGTTTACTTATTAAAATAAATATAGAATTTATTTTAACTAAGCATTTATTAATACTAAAGAGTTAAATCTTTAGCAAAACAAATAATATATTTTACTAGGTAAAGAACTAAATACTAGGAAAGAGAAAAGTAGTTTATATAAAAGAAATAAAGTCCTAAGTCCTTTTTCTTAATTCCTAATTCCTAATTCCTTTATCTTAATTCCTTATTATTAATAGATAATTAATAATTATTATTTAATAATTATTATTTAATAATTATTATTTAATAATTATTATTTAATAATTAATAATTATCTCCTATTTCCTAGCTTTTAATTCCTAAATCTATAGAGATTAGAAATTAGAAGTATTATAAAATATTGCGTATGTTTGATAAGAGAGATAAGAATAAAGTTACATAAACATATTAATAACATATTATACTAGAATAAGAAATACTATCTAAATAGAAAAAATAACTTATTTTATAGTTATAATTTTTATAAGTAAAAACTAAGCTAAACCTAAATAAGAAAATAAAAATAAAAAAGAAGTTTATATAAGATTATACTTATAAAACTTTATAATTATTACTAATTAACTATTTAAATATATATAGTTAAAAATAATAACTTTAATAACTATAAAATATTATATAAATAGATTTTAAGATATATAGTAGTGTTTTTAAGAATTCTCTATAGAAATTATTATAAATAAAGAATTAAACTAGCTAAGGAAATTTTAAATAATATTATATAACTAAGTAAGAATTAAATAGCTCTTTTTAATAGCATATTACTTTTAAATAAATAGTAGAATAGAGTATACTAATAAAAAGTATAAGCTATATTATAAACTATAGTTTATTTTAAATAAATAAACTAGCTTAAATACTTGCTAGTATACTAGCTAGTACTAAATAATTAAAGCTTAAATATTATAGAAATAGCTTTAAACTTACTATTAAATAGCTACTATATAAATCTATTAAAAAAGCTTAGATATAAAATATATCTACTAATTTTTTTAAAAAAAAAGTAGTATACTTCTTAAACTACTTAAAAAAAAGTATAGAACTAGTATAAGTAGCTATTATATATAACTAATAATAAATATTAGAAACTAGTAATTATATATATAAACTAGTAGAGAAATTCTAAATTAGTAATAAAGTATAGTTTTTATTATAAAATATAAAAATAAACTATTTTAGCTAAAAACTAAACTAGCTATAAGCTAAATATATAGTAATAGCTATTCTAATAGCTTTTATAGTAATACTTAACTTTTTAAGAAATATTTATAAAATAGTATATATAAATCTAATAAAAAGAGTAGTAATAGATCTACTCTTAATATAATACTAAACAAATAGCAAACTAGGCCAAGTACTAGAATTAATAAAAAAAAATCTAAACCTATAAAAATAAGATATTAAAAAGATACTAAAAGTAAAAAATATATAGAAATAAAGAAAAAAACAAGTACTAGTATAATAGAAAAGATAGATTAATCTAATATAAGTACTACTTAAAGAAATTAAAGAAATAAAAATACTATATTAATTTAAAAGCAAATAAAAGAATAAAAAAAAATAATAAACTTATATAAATATTAAATAAAACTAAAGAAAGATATTAAAAATACTAAGTATATTAAAACTATATTAAATAGATATAAAACAAGCTTATAAAAAGACTATAAACTAAGAAGTAAAAAGTTATATTCTTTATAAAAACATAATCTTATAACTTAATTACTATTAAAAAAAACTCTTATTATTAAATTAAACTTATTATTATCTTTAACTACTAAAGAATTAAAAATATTATTACTAGAAAAAAAGTAAAAAAACCTAAAACTTAGTAAATATAAAAAAAAACTATAAAAAAGTTATAAATAGAAACTAGTAGTATGCTAGAGTAAGAGGTACTACCTCTGCTCTTAGGTTTATAGCTATAATTCTAGCTAGAAATAGAGATAGGTTTTTCTAGTAGGTTTAGTAGAGGGGTTTACTTATTTAGTTCCTAAAGAAACTATCCTATCTATTATTTATCTATCTAATAGAAGTTATCTAATCTTTATAGAATAATTTTAGTTTGTAGTCTTTAGTTATAGTATAAAAATTAATAGTAGTATACTATAAAAGCTTTGTTCTTTATATTCTTTCTTTAAGAATCTTTTAACTTAGGTCTTATGCCTAAACACTTCTAAATCTCTATATATATACCTTATCTAACTAGCTACTCCTATACTAGCAAGCATGTCTTGCTAGTATAAAAATAGCACCTAATAAGAGGCCTAGCTTATTAAGAACATAACTAGAGATAGATAAAGCTAGTATATATTAGAACATTATTACTTACTCTACATAAATAAATACTATTTTAGAAGTTAAATAGTATAAAAATAAATACTATTTTAGAGGTTAAATAGTATAAGAATAAATACTATTTTAGAGGTTAAATAGTATAAGAATAAATACTATTTTAGAGTTAAATAGTATAAGAATAAATCTATTTTAGAGTTAAGGCATAGTATTACATTCTGCATAAGAAGCAGAAGGCATTAGTTTAACCCTAAGAAAGATTTAGCTATAGTTAAAGAGGCTAAGCTAATTAGAAGAGTTAGCTTTAGCTCTAGAATTTAATATAGGCTAGTATACCTATAGAGGAATACAGCCTATTTCAGCTAGAATCTAGCTATAAATCTAAGAAGAAACAAAAAAATAAAAATACTATAAAGTTTTTAAAAAAGTATTTTATTAAGAAATAGATATATAGCATAGTTCCTTTTAGACCTAAGAACTTATAAGAATTAAGTTTTTAATAGTCTAGTATTAACTTTAGAAATAGTATTCTTACTCTTACTATATTAATAGTTACTATTTATTTTTATCTACTAGTAGAAAAATTTTAGATTTAATAAAAGAATATTACTACTTTCTTAGAAGACTATAAACTAGATATAAATTTACTAGATATAATAATAAGTAAAAAAGAGTTTATTTCTAGACTTTATAAACTAAATATTACTACTATTATTAGGCTAGTTACTAGATAAGTTACTAACTAAGCCTTTTTTAAATTAGAACTTAAAAAGTAATTCTAGTCTTAGATTAAAATAAAAATAGGAAATTAAGTATTTATTTAATAGTACTACTAGGATTGCTATAACTATCTATTAGTTTTAGTATATATATATAAACTTCTATCTCTATATAAAGCTACTATTATAAATAAATAAGTTTAAAAAGTAGAAAAAAAGTATCTATTCTACTTAGGCCTCTACTAAGAGGACTAGAAAAGGTTATGTTTTAGATAAAGCTAGAAGACTAACTAAAAAGCTATAATATTAATACTTTTAAATTTAATACTATTTATAAATTTTCTAGAACTTGCATATATAGAGGCTCTCTTTTACTTAGCTTAGCTATAAAGGTAAGTAATAAATAAGCTAAATACAAAGTATATATTTAAAAAGCTTAGCTAAAGATAACTACTTAAATCTTAAAGAAATAAAAAGATTATTAATAAGTAGCAAGTAGATAAAAAGGTAATAAAAAAAGAATAAAGTTATAAACTTAGTAGAAAAGATAGCTAAGTTAGTTATAACTATAAAAACTTAGCAACTTTATCTAGACAAAGCATTTAGTATATACCTTTAAGACCTAAAAGTATATATAAACTATTTAAAAAGAATTATACTTTATAAACTTATAGATAACTTTAGAAATAATAGTTCTTACTTTACTAACAAGCCTTAAATAGTCTAATTTAAATCTAGAAAGAAGAGAATTAATATAAGATATATAAAGATTTAAACTATTATATTTCTCTATATCTAAGATAAAATAATCTAAAGAAGTTAAAATAAGCATATAGTAATAAGAATAGAAAGCAATAAAGTACTACTTTAGAACTAAAACAATAGTTTAAGAAAATACTAAGACAACTACTTATAAGCTTTATAATTACTTAGGTAGAAGATGCTATTAAAAAGTATTTTAGAGTTACTAATTAGAACTACTAAAGCCTATATAAAAGTTATTCTAAGAAGTTCTTAAACCTAAAGAGTTTACTATAAATAATAGTTACTTCTAATATTATTACTATGCTAGATAAGTTTAAATATAGTTCTAAAAGTCTTCTTAGCATAATTTAATATAAAATATTTACTAGGCTAACTAACTAAGCTATAGTTAACTAAGTATTAGATTATATTAATAAAAAGTCTATTATCTTTTATAAGGCAATGCTAGTAACTAAGCAGAACCTAGAGTTATTATTTAAAAAAGCTTATATAATATACCTACTAAAGATAAAAACAACTACTATAAAAAAGAAGTAGAAGTTTAAATAGCTATTCTTAAGAACTTAGAATACTAGAATATTTTACTAGAACTAACACCTAAACTAGACTTAGGTACTAAAAGACTTAGATAATTTCCTTGCCTTTCTAACTAAAACTATCAAGATAGGAAGTGCCTAATAGAAATATTTTAAACTAATCTTTATTATTTATAAGAACTTTTATAATGCCTTTTTTTATTTTAAGCTAGCTTAAAGTTACTATACTAAAGAAAAAGTTAAATTCTAAGAATAAACTCTAGACTTTATAGACATTAGCAAATTACTCTAGGCTAGTCTAAATTCTATAATTAAAAAGTTTTCTACTAAAAAGTATAAAGTATTATAGTTAGCAAGCTTATATTAAATAAATCTTTTAAAATATAGTAAAAAAAGTACTAGAAAAAAGTAACTAAAGCTAAGAAACTAAGGTAGAAAGCTAATTATAGTTAATATAGTAATAGCAGTGCTAAAGAGATAAGTAAGTAGCTACTTACTTATTTCTAGCTAGAAACTAGCTATAAATACTACCTTATCTATAATGCCTACTATAAGATAAGAAGAGATAGAATATATAAAAATAAAAGAATAGAACTACTAAAGACTAAAGAGATTTCTAGAAAAGGAATAAGTCTTAGGTATTATATTAATATACTATAAACTCCTTAAGTGCTAGGTTAATATCTATAATAACTAAGTAAAGTGTTTAATTAATATAGGATCTATACTTAATATTATAAAGCACTTTACTACCTATGTGTTATAGATGCCTATAGCTATAATAAGCTATAAGAAAGATAATAGTTATAGGCTTATAACTACTAATAATCTATTAACTACTATATAAGAATAATACTAGATATTCTAGTATAGATTAAAGAGTTACTACTATAACTAAGTTCTAAGTTACTTAAAATCTAATAAGGTTAATTATTTTAAGTGCACCTTAGTGTGCTGCTTCTAAATTAGAAATAAAGTAAAGTACTTATAGCTATAGTAAGTACTAAATTATATTAGAGAATAAAGAATACTATTTAACTTTTATCTTATCTAACTCTTTACTAAAGGAGATTAATAACTATATTATTTAATTAAACTAATAAAAAACTAGTGTTAGATGTAGCTACTAGGAAGCTGCATCTAAATTCTAGCCTATAGAAATACCTAGAAACAAAAGAACCTTAATATTTTACTAATTCTATTTCTAGCTAGAAACTAGCTACAAATATAGACCTTATTATTATATACTTTCTAAGAGTTTAGAGTGTATATTTTAATATTTTAGAGGTTAATTCTATTTTTAGTATTAAAAAATACTCTTAAACGCGTAAAGAATACTATAGAAATCTTTTATTTACTTATAATAGAATTGTTTTAAAAAGCATAGAATATTTAAATTTAAATAAGTTTTTAGTTACATTACTATTTAAGAACACTAAATTATAGAAAGAAATACTTAAAAGTTTAAAGAAATTATAGCTAAAAGTAGGAATTCTAGTAAAAGCATTCTAAAACATATAATTCTTTAGGAGCTAAACTTTTAATTACTAAGAGAAAAGAGTGCTAACACACTATATAAATAAGTTATAGATAAAGTTAAGCTAGTAGACATTTCTTAAGTAAATATAAAAATAAAATTTAAAAGGCTAAACTAGATTAAATAAGCAATTTAGTAGTAACTACTATTAGATTTACTTAAGAGGCTAGATATAGGCCTTTTTAACTATGTATTTAAGCAGAAGCATACATAATTCCTAAAAAGCTAGTAATTTACTTCTAAAAAAATAGCTTAATAAGTCTTTAGAGACTATTTAACTACCTAAAAGGTATAGATTTTTAAAGAAATACTCTATAACTATAAAAAAGTAATTACTTTTTTATTCTTAAAATATACTTAGATTTATAAAGATGTATTACTACTATACTAGATTAAAATAATTAAATATAAAGCCTAGTAGGTTCTTAGCTTTTATATACCTAAGAAGCTAGAATAAAAAGTTTATAACATAATTTAAGAGCATATCTCTAAAAGAACACTTAAGATATATAATAGTTAGTATTAGAACTTATATTTCCTAGTAGCTAAAAAGAATAGTAGATACTAGCTTATCTATAATACTTAATATATAAACAAAGTAATAATTAAGGACATAGACCTACTTCTATTAGCAGACAAATTTTTTAAAAGATTTATAAGTATTATATTCTATCTATAGTAGATCTATTTTCTAGATATAACTAATGCCTATTGCACTTAAATAGCAGAGATATAACTATATTTTATATATAAGCTAGTTTAGTAGGTTCTAAACTATAGTTATAAGAGCTACTAACTCTATAGCTACTTTTACTAAGATAATTAAACTTATGCTTAAGAACTACTATCTTTAAAAGCAAATATTTTTATTAATAATATTATAGTAAGAGAACTTAGAAATACTTATAAAATAGAAAAGTCTTTTTAAATATTTAGTAATTTATAATAAATATATGCAAGATTTAGATATAGTTCTTGTAGATATTAAAAAAGTAGAAAGCATAGTATCTAGTAAAAAGTCTAAATTAAAGAGTATAGTAACTTATAGTAGTTAGTTATAAAGTTAATATAGTAGAAAAGTATTCCTAGCTAAAAAAGTTAAAAAGATTAAAAATTAGCTACTATATAAAGTGTAAAGAAGTATAGATGTTTATAGAAATATGCATCTACTATTAGATCTAAGTAGAAAAATTTATATAGGTTATAAAACTATTATTCTACTTACTATAAAAGAATATAGTATTTAAATAGATAGAGATTTACTAGTATACTATAGATATATTAAGAGATATATTATAAAGCGCTAGTAGTCTAATTATAGATATAAATTAAGGCTACTATATTACTTTAATAGATATAA
>JAGMWT010000036.1:0-114198 GCA_020744415.1 Dendryphion nanum | reverse complement strand
GCTCGGCGACAGTTGGCTGGCGACTTGAGAACTGGTGGAGGATACATCTTGCTCTAGGAGACTTTAGTGCTTGATACGGGCGGAGGATAAGAGCTTACAAGAGATTGCTGGCTTGGAGATGATCAAGGTTCTCCTCCCTCGTCTGGGGTTATGAATCCTGTGATATGGCCGTTACGCCTTGCTATGAAGTAGATCTCGGCACCGTATTCTAGGCATAATTTCCCAAGTTTCTCGTGAAGGGTCGCGCAAAGTTTTAGATAATTGTTGTTTGCTGCTCGCCTGGCCTTGGACTGCGCGTGCGCTTGTGGTTTCTGGCAAGAAGGCATACTGTAGTTGTACAGCGAAATTAGTTCGACTATTTGGCCATTGAAACTCCTTTTAGTGCTCTATAGACCCAATTATAAACAACTGAAATCAGGTTCCAAAGTGGCTCCTGAGGGGTTGAACGGTTTCTAGCGCGTGTCGCCAGTGTTCTTGGTCATGTACGGTTTAGATCCCCAAGTTCTTTCGATCTACAAATATTTTAACCCCCAGGTCCGCTCGATTGCAATTTCAGCTTGGAGCGTATAGGTAGACGATGGCGACTCTTCCGAGTGTTCTGTTTTTCGAGTTACAAAATCCTTGTGATTGCCGCAAATGGAACTGCTGAATCGTTGTGTCCTTTTTGGTTTTTGTGATAGGGACGTTTTGGTGCACTATTGCGCTGGGAGTAGATGATCAACCAATCAGCGCTCGTCTGCTGGCATGGAGTGTCCTTCATGTGTCATCTGTGCCAGCGAACAAGCGCTGATTGGTCAAAAGAGTGCCAAAATGGCCAACTGCCATGGATTTCATTTTGATACTCACAGTCTCGATCATTTACGTACTGCATTCAATTGATTGACGTTGCTTTAATTAGAACTATGTATTCATAGGCAGCCTAGCCATGGGGCACAAGCAGTTGCCGGAGAACACGAAGTCTAGATGTGGCTAGGTTCGTCTCTTCGCTTTTCTCCCTGGAAATAGTGGCCCACATCTGGGCCACTCTGATATCGTCTAGGAACATGCTACCAATCCCAAAACTGTGCCATCTAGCGGCCTTGAATATAATTTACTGCTGATACTAGTCTTGAACGGCCCGAAAATGGGCCACGAATACTCTATTTTAAAGTCGTTGTTGGTACAGTACTGTAAATCTACTCTTACAGCTCTTTCAATGATGGACAAAACACGCAGCTGGCGCGGAAAGCAACTCAATGGACCCTGCAATCTGAATATGTATGAAGAGTACAGGCCATATGAGTGTGATATATGCCAAAAATCCTTTCGCGATCCTTAAAATCTAAAGGGACATTCTAAACAGCATGAGGTCCAGCCAAAGGAGGTTGAGTGCGAGTTCTGTCTACGATGGCTCAAGCGTAAGTACAGTCTACTTAGGTTCGTAGAGCTAGCTTGACTTAACAATAACAACGCTATGCATCAGCGCTCCTGCGCGAAAAGGTTTTCAGAGTGGACAGAAAGAGAAACACGGATGCAGGTCAATCAACGCAGGATGTTTAGAGAATACGCTCTACATGTGCAGTATTTCATTCCTGAATAACCTAAGGCCTTTGAGTGTTGGATAGATCTCTTTTTTAAGAGGGGCCATGCAAATTATGGTATCGTGGTAACTTACTCTGCAAAATATTCTATAGCACTCTAAATACTTGAAGGGAGCTCCAAACAACCTCATAGTTTAATTAAGTAGAATGAAGCAAATATAAAACCCTCTACGTTACAGCAGCAGAAAGGTAGGCCGTTTTGGACCCTTACACAGACACTTAACTCAATTTCCTTTAGCTTTAATCAATAAGTTTGTCAAAAAGGGTCCATTCACAAGTGTTAGCGTAACTTGATTAGCTCTAGAATAAAGACGGGAGAAGGGGATGCACTTGAGAGGAGGAGATAAACTTGAGAGGAGGGATAGACTCGAGTAGATGGGACAGACCTGAGAGGTAGGGATGCACTCGAGAGAAGGGGATGCACTCGAGAGGAGTGTTGAACATCACGGCAGCTGAAACAGCAATGTGTAACAGGGGCTAGGGATGTATATATATAAGAGGTGTCCCACCTGTCTACATAGTTAATAAAACAATCACTTGCTTCAACAAGGAGGGGATGCACTCGTGAGGAGGGGATAAACTCGAGAGGAGGGGATGCACTCGAGAGGAGGAGATAAACTTGAGAGGAGGGGATAGACTCGAGTAGATGGGACAGACCTGAGAGGAGGAGATAAACTAGAGAGAAGGGGACAAACTTGAAAGAAAGGGATACACTTGAGAGGAGGGGACAGACCTGAGAGGAGGAAATAGACCCCAAGAAAGCGGACAGACTCTGAGACAACGGATAGACTCGAGAAAGGGGACAGACCTGAGAGAAGGGAATAGACTCTGAGAAGGGGGATAGACGCTGAGAGAGCAGACAGACGCCGCAAATGTTTGCTGAGAAAGCGGAGTAGACGAGCCCGCTTCTCACTGTCCTAGATCTGGGTTTTTGTCGTTAAATACTCTACGCCTACCTTGATAGCACATGTTTGAGCCGTTAGAAGTTTCGCGGGCATGTTCCATTCAAACTACTTGGGGTAAGCTTACAAATCCTTGATCATGCCGCCGAATTTACTTGGGCCAAGCTTTCATAAGCCTTGATGGCAGACAACATCCAAACTGGCTTGACTAAAACAGGTTCTCTATTTTTAGTTTGCAGCAGAATTCAGTACCCCGTACTTCGCACGAATAAGACCACCAAAATAGCAAAAGAGACGTGTAAAGTTACTTTACTCGAAAACAATACGATTGCTTACTTCGACGGCCGTCACTGCCGTCTGTATAGCCCACGGTAAACGGGAATATGTCAGCCCTCACGGCCGCTTCAAGGCCGGTGTTTTTTCAACCCCACGGTCTCTGCCGAACAGAGTATCTATAAACTGTAATCTGCTGATCCCTCGGGTTGCGATTGCTTATTCGTGGCCATAACACGTTCTAATAGGAAGATGTGCATAATCTCCATAAGATGGCACAAGTATAGACGGCGAGAACACTGTCTACGATCGTTCCTGTATAGGACCGCCGAGAGCTGGATGTTGGCTACCTGTACGGTTGACGAAGGACAGTCAAGCGGGATGCCTGCACAAGTCGGCGTCTGTATAGTAAAGAACACTGTACAGACCGGTATAATACAGTGAACGGACACCTGGACACGCCAACGGGATACAGTTACAAGATGCCTGGATAGGAAAGGTGCCTGCTCAGGTCGACAGAAAACCGTTCACTGTTAAACCTGCACAGGACACGTCGAACTAGACAGTTACGTACCTAGATCATGTCTGCATGGGAAATGCCTGGTTGCGTCGTGAATACGCCAGGTAGCTGTGCAGACCAACAGAATACCGTCTTCCGAAGCCTCGTAAAAACAGAGGCCACTTATATCGATGGAACATAGGTGCTCTACTCACGAACGCAGGCCGTAGCGTCGATTGAGTTATGCTATTATGCTCGAGTCGCCAATGTGCAGTGTAATACATGCGTCCACCAGAGTCTTGCGTATCGTAGGGCAAAGGGGCATAGGAAAGGGTCGTCGGGACTTTGTGGCTACTGGACGAAAGCCAGCATATATTCTCTCTGCACCTCGCGGGTCGTCAGAGCCAGTGTTATTAGGCGGTAATCGAACGCTAGTCGCGCAAGTTAACATACAGCATAATGTACGAGGGGAGTGGTCTTTACCATCGCTAGTACCAAGCTGACACTGAAGCTTGGTCGTTGTGTCTAAAAATAGTAGTACTGTGCGGCGAGCTCGTCATGACGTACCGCTGTGCTATCGTCTTGCGGTGAATCAGACAAGACATATCGTTACTCCCTTCACATGGTTATTTCGCGTGCACTCCAGTCAATTCCTTTCGTGGGCGGTTTGCTTGAGGCTGGGTGCGGTCCTGTACGACCTAGCCATATCTGGCCTGAGCCAAGAAGGCGCGCCGATGTTATTCCACACCAGCCTCCTGATCGTCGCGCAATCATGCTTAATGATCGTTATTCCATACGTCTCTCTTATGTTTTCTACAAGGCAAGTGTTTTTTTGGACGCTACTCTTGTTTGTTTGTACTGGTTCCTTTCACAAGAACTCGTGATAATTTAATCCTTTCTTACGTATCTCGTATCATCAACAACGCTCAGAATTATTTACGCATCTTGCGCAACGCCGTCGACATACTAGGATCTACGAATGTTTGAAAACCGCGAACTACGAGTCTACTGATGATGGTGAGCCTGTCTCGGTCGGAGATCATCAGATCTAATCCAATTGGCAACAAGTTAGATGGCTTTCAATCTAACCATACTTCGGATTGGAATGGTCAAGTCGGTTCGAATATCGATCGTAAAGGTAGAATTCATCTGCATACCTGCGAGGAAAAGCTGTTAATTGTACCAGACTTAAGATAAATTCTCCTCGCCTATTTCCTACCCTTAAAGACCTGTATGACTTCAAGCATTATTTATTTCATGGATATAAGAATAGCCTTGTTCTCGACGTAATAGAAGATTATAACAGACCCTTCGCTCACAATTTCTCGAAACCGAAAATAGGTATCCAACTTCAATACTCCTCAACATGGCTTCAATCAGCAGCGCCAATCTTTCTCATGTTCAGTCGCTCGTATCTGAGAACATCCCCCTCCTGGACTTCATCTTTCCTGGCCTTGCCTCTATAACTTCTTCTGTCTGGCCCCTCCTCGCTCGTGTCCCGAGCATCTACTGCCGCTTGGTTTGTCTCTGTGGTTTGATCCTGTTCTTTGGCAGATCTGCTTTAATGCATGTACAAAAACTATTGGACGCCTACTTTAGTCAGTGAATTCGTCTCTGATGAGCCTACGACATCAACTCTAACAGATCACATAGCTTCAAAAGTTGAGGTGCTATACCATGATGAAGCTTTTACTATGCTCATCTCATGGGTGAGCTCGCAGCCATTTGCTCAGTCGGTGCGCGCTTCCCTTGCTAAGGTCGATGTCAAAACCCCTACCGATTCCAATGAACCTTTCAGTAAGAAGTCACTACACTACTCTCCATGCAATGCTCGCTGTTACTTTTGGCACAACCGCCGTCTTTTCGTATTCGAACGTAAACGAAGTCAAGGAGAGCTCGGCATTACCAGAGAGGAAGCCAGCATATCGTACTTTGGGCGGGATCCAAATGTTCTGAGAGAGCTCTTAGATGAGTGCCGCCAGTATTATTTAGGGTTACGTGAGAATAAAACCTGCGTCTTCGAGCACGAAGGAAATAGATGGAAGCCTTCGAAATTGAGAAGCAAAAGAGATGCATCAACTGTAATTATCGACAAGAAGCAGAAAGAGATGTTGCTAGATGACGTAGCAGAATTCCTGGATCCTAAGACTAAGCAATGGTACACCACGCGCGGCCTTCCTTATCAAAGAGGATACCTACTTTACGGACCACCAGGGACTGGGAAATCTAGCCTGAGCCTTTCCGTTGCAGGGAATTTCGATTTGGACGTCTATATTCTCACTTTATCTAGCCTCAACGATGACAACCTGAAGGCTCTCTTTACTGAGCTTCCACAACAATGCGTTGTTCTACTCGAAGATGTCGACGCGGTGAGCGTGAATCGAGCGCAAGACGACAGTGTGAATGCGAGCCAAAGCCTAGATCGGAGTGGCTCTCCACAACAGTCTCCTGGAAGGGTGTCCCTATCGACCCTTCTCAATGTTCTTGATGGCTTAGGATCACCCGAAGGCAGAGTGTTGATCATGACAACTAATCACATTGAGCGCCTAGACCCAGCACTTATACATCCTGGTCGCGCAGATGAAAAGGTCGAATTCCAGCTGGCCGACGAGGGCATGCTTTCTCAGCTGTTCTTCCTTATATATGATCCCCGGCAGGACACCATTGGCGCCGATGCTGGCCAACAAGAAACAGTAAAAGACACTGAGATGCAAGTGTTAGCGAAAGAGTTTGCTGCGAAAGTACCTAGACAAGAGTTCAGCCCGGCTGAAATCATGGCGCTGTTGTTAATGCACAAGCGATCGCCCCGCCAAGCGATTGCCGAGGTTGATACATGGATGGAGAAGATCAAGGAAGAAAGAAAGGCGATGAAGAGGTCAAACTCATGGGTGCTCGAAGCCAATTGATTGGCATCGGTGGTGCTCACGTGGAGTAAATTTGGGTTTTCTTTATCTGGTACATACTTGAGTTGCGTGGTCCTACGTAAATTGTTGCAAGGAAGAGTCATTCTGAAAGGGAAGTCTTGCGGAAACTAAATTGTCGCTCCTTAATCGTCTATTCATATTCGGGTATATAGCTGACCTTGAATTTTCTTTCACTTCTCTAGCCCTTTCAAGTCCTCTTGTGCTGTCCGTAGTATCTCTCTCATCTCTAAAGGCAGCTTCGGGTTCTCATCCCTCCATCTCCCACCTCCAGGAAACACCTTCTTCCGCAATCGATTGACGTAAGGAGCTAAGGACTGATAAGACGGTGTGAAGTTTCTCTCCATGGTTCCGAGAAAGTCTCTTTCGTCGCCCACAACACCCTTTTTCGAGTCAGCCAATTCTTCAGTATCGAGATAATTCCACTTCTCGAATCGCGGAACAGTCCTCTCTTGATCTGATCCATTGTAATGAATACATATCCAGAAGAGTACCCAAAAGAAAGACTCCAGATCATGCATGAACGAATGGCTTTCATCGTCTAGGAGTACTCCAATCGCCATAAAAGCCCGCGTACCAGTCTTCCCACGTGCTCCAGAAGGCCTGTCGCGCGGTACCTTGATCGCAAGGTCGAGATCGATTAAGAACGCCGGCCAGGAGGAGTTGGCCTCATCCTCGTTGACCATGAGGTTGTTTGGCGAGATGTCGCCTTGAAGTATGCCGGCCTGGGTGTACAGCGACTCGTATCCTTCAATGCAGCCTTCCAGAGCAGCTAAAAGGTCAGTGAGAGAGCTTGCCTCGTAGATGGGCTTTCCGTAGTCGCGCACGATTACCCGACGATGCACGCGGTTTGCGGTCGCCTCCCCCCATTTCGTCGGGGAGCTCGAACAGGGTCGCTTGCTGGGCGGCAGCCGTGCACCCGTGCAGCTTGAAGACCGTTTTTGCCCAGTGACACTGCTGCTCCTGTCTTTCCGCGAGACGCGGCGTCCAGCGCGATTTGGAGGCGCCATCGAGCCTCCCGGCCTGTAGTTTGATGCTGTCGTAATGTCCAGACCTTTTCGAACGTTCTTGCGGATATCGTCGTCCTGACCTCCCACGCTGACCGTCTTGTGATGGTAATATCTCGCAACATTTACTACATCCCTCTTAGTTGCCTCGCGCAACACTTCGCCTTCTTCGTCGCGCTCTGGATACTGCCATGAATCTTTGACAACATATGGAGTCCGAGTGTCGTCTCCTTCCCGATAGCATTTCCAGCACGTAGTTGCTCTACCGGCTATACTAGATACCCGTCTGATGACCTTGTCGATGACCAGCCGCTCACTGCGGTTATTCCGTTCGATCTCGATATATCGTTTACCGTCTTCTGCAACGATGGTTGGGTCGAATCCAAGTTGTTCTTCGTTCAGCCAGAGAAACCCGAGCACAGCAGACACAAATTGCAGACCGTCCTCGTGGATATCAAAGTGCGGGGATGCCATACCTCCCAGTCGATCGAACAGCCACAGTCGCATGAGTGGTCCGCAGAGGGTGAAGCCAAGGACGAAGCGGCGGCTGTCTTGGGCGGCGAGCACCTCTCTTGCATATCGACCCAGGTCAAGCCATGTTTGCGAGGACTTATCGGCCTGGGGATTGCTCTTGAGCTCTCCTGGCACAAGAATCTGCGACCAGTGACATTTGGAGTTAACGCCGGCGACCGATTCGTCTACGAAGCCGATATCTAGCTTGCGGGGAGCTGTAGAGCCCTGTATGGGTTGGAAGGGTTGTGCCAGCGGTCGTCGTCGAGGCCTGGAAACTGACTTGTGTTCCTCCGCGAAGTCCAAGAGCTGAGCTATCAGCGGCGCAAACCAGCCCAAGACATCTGGCTCCTTCGCCCCTTCTGGCCATCCGCGCCAGGCGCTCTCCTCGTAGAACGGACTATCCCCTTCTTTACATTTATCGAACACAGCCTGTGCTGCCGAGCCCAGGCCTGCGACTTCCCCGAAGAATGCTTCAGAAAAACCAGGAATATCCACATACATGGGCCCTAGCTCCTCCTTCAGCACTTTGTCAACATGTACAAGATGCTCGCTAGAGTTGGCGAAGCTGGCTGTAGTGCGGAGCCATGGTGTTCGTTGGACGGACGAGGTGGGGCGGGGCGGAGGCGTCGATTCGGCGACTGCACTGTAGACCTTATCCCAGATTACTTCGTCGGACTCCTCGGAGAGAATTGCTTTCAGAAGAGGTTTTAGCCGTGTGATGTCGAAGTTGTTGTTGGCATTGACTGCCGTCATAAGCTTTGATAGATCATCAAGAAGGTTCTTCCCGCTACGGCCCGAAGGTAGATGACGAGAGGCCGGAAGGCCTTGCAGAGCGTTTATCATATCAAGGTAAAGGTCGAGTAACTCTTTGCCCGTTAGATGGTACTCTTCGAAAGAAGGGGTGACACTACCATTGCTGTTTAGCATGTCGGAACTCGACTTATTTGAGCCGCGAAAAACATCCAATCCAGAGCCTATTGGCTTGGACGTAACTATCTCCGACCGAGGCATCATTGGCGAACATTTGGAAAGAATGAAGGGCGTCACTTTTTGTAGACTTGCGTGAAAATAAGCATAATGGAGAAGGTATGAGTCGAGGGCCAGTTTTGAAGGGATGTGAAGACGGAACGCGTCAAGGAGGCTAGCGCGGGATAACATCGGCATACGTCCTTGGCTCCACCCAGATATGGCTAGACTGAATGGGTCAACATGTCGCGATTATCACCTTGAGACTTCGTCCCATTTCTGGGACCACACCTAACCTTGAGCAATGTACCTACGGCCGAGATTGGTCGTCATGCTCACCAGATAGCCATTTGTAGGTGTCGCACTTTGATGTGATGTGCTAAATGTGATGGATTGTATGTTCACTGATGAGAATCAGTAGTTGTGTGTATTGTGTTGGGTTCAGCACCCCTGGCCTATCTAATGTCACAACGGAAGTGCTGCAATTACTAATCTGCGAGTCCCCGTGATCATGTTCAGCCTGCGACAGTATAAAAGAGTGGTAATGTTAATGCGAATTCTTCTCTAACGGCCTGTAACATTTCCGTTCTAATCATATTTGCCATAGTTTGTCCGGCAGCGGAAGCCGTGAAGCTTGATCTCACAGCGTCCCTTTTCGGCCCCATGGGACCGATTCTAGCGCCTCTGTTTTTAGTTTCAGGGTTCGTTTCTTGCTCTCGTCCGACTTGGTCTGCCACCGTGGCCTCCCTTCACTGTGCATCCCTCTCGGTTATCTCAATCTCCATGTTCTTTTCTCCTCCTATTTCGCTCATTTCTCACACAAATCTTATTCTTACTTTCTGATGGAGATCACCCTAGCGTTTGGTATCGCTGTAGGCGGCGTCGTCCTTTCTTTTGCACTACTCAACACACTCCACCGTGTAAAGCAATTCCTAGAAGCACGTTCGTGTTATACCTCTACATTGAGTACGCCTGTCATCAAGGAGTCTTCTTTCGATAACTTCGAAAAAATTCTGTTTCATCTTTCAACGACAGGATTGCGCAGAGAGAAGAAGAAGTGATTTGCAAAAATGTCTGTTGTCTCTTTTTGGTACGTTCGGGACGCGTCATATGTTAGACACATGTTCGTTGTTGACACTGGCTGAATTGCCCTGGCTGCCACTTCCATTCTTTTAGCACATCGGATTCCTTCCTGCCACCACCGACATCCCTATCTGTCTCTTCGACTTCTGTTTCCAAACCATATATAGACATGTCAGGTACTTTTATGTCTCGGCTAAAGCTCACGAGTACCAGGTCTCCCATTGCACTTGCATCGTCTGCTCCGTATCCACGGCCTGTCCTGTTCTTGATCATATAAACCAAACTGTAATCGTCTATGATGCTAGTAATATTACGGATAGATTTTCGTTCGGATACGGGGCTTATAATGCTGTGTAAGCGTACTGCACACGGGCACGTCATAGAAGGCGGCCACATGGCAATCTCAGGTTGTCTGTGCTGGACATCACTCTTGACTTCTCCTCGATCCTGTTCTAAGTCTTCTTCGGGGTCTTGAATAGAAGGAAGGTCGATAAGCCTACTGATTTGTTTGCATGGTGCAGGCTGCCTTGTACCTACTCGAAGTCGGATACACGGCGTATGCGACATCGGACAACACCCATCGTCCTCTACGAGATCAACAAATGATTTCGCTGAGTAGTTGTAGCCACGAAACTTTGTTCGGGAAAGGAAAAAAGCACGGGCGTTTGTACAATGGGGCCCAAACTCGGGGTGAACCTGCCATGTCTTCCGGAGTATATCTGGCATATCGTTAGGTCGACAGTCCGAGTACCATGACTGGGCGCTTGATTTCGGTTTGCTCTTACCCTTGTTTCTGGATCCGAGTCCTTCTGGTTCCCGTGTTGAAAGCCCTGATCCTTCATAGTCGAAACGAATTTCCGACATATAGAATGCTCTCGACTGTCGGCTGGATCCATTTTGCCATTCCTTTCGCGCTTCCACAATAATTGGCCTATTGGTTTTCTCGTCGACTTGAATCGAAAGGTCGGTCCAAGAATTGTTGATGGGCCCCTCACTGTGATGTCGTCGGTATACATCATCCCTCATCTCCACCGCTTCCGTGACGGGAGATTCGATTGGAAAGCGAATAACATGATAAAAGCTTGTCCAATCTATCTCCTCGATATCCATTGCAATCTGATTCGAAACGGCGTAGAAGTACCCATTGTGTATCTCAAAGGCCACTGTCGATCCAATGTCGCACCCAAGGAACCCCTCTAGTTGTAAAGGTTTCGTGTATGGTGTGTCGACAGGCAGAGATGGATCTAGCGACACACCGTGAATCTCCCACTGATGCCCTCCACTCCTATCGTTAATTCCCGTGTACGTTCCAAAATATAAGAAGGAGGACGTGTGACGAGCGAAAAGCTTGTGACGAGACCTAAGAGCGATCTTACGTTTCAGCCTCTCCTGTTTGGGTACTGCGGGTTCTGTGCTCACGAGCCAAATGTGTCCAGCCATTCGCCTTTTGCCTTCTTGGTGTATGGCAAGGAGGTTGTCTGCGTAGTAAAGTAAATGAAACTGGGATACAGGCGATGATACTTTTCCAAAGGTACAGATGGTAGAATGAACATCGATCCTGACCAGTTCTTTCGAGTTATGTATGTCTGAGACTTGAATCATGCTTCCATTGAGAACACATAGAACGCCTTGGTGATAGATAAACGCATGCGCTCTTCCAAGGGAGCGGGCCGAAAAAGGCATTGCTCTCGAAAAGGCATGACGTCTGCTATACAGATTTTTAGCCGCTTGGGCAAATGTGAGATGACCATTTCGTGCAAGCCGTGCTTCTTTGCTATGCGGAGCGTGATCCTTGTCATCGTCAGTAGGTTAGTTATTGCGAGGGGGTTGTGAGCGATATTACCCGGATCATCTTCCAGCACAGACTGCTTTCTGCAAGGAGGAGGTTCAGCTGTCGACAAGTTTGACATAATTGAATGATTTCGTCGAATTCTAAATACTCCGAGATGTTGAACAAGACGTCAAAAGGTAGTCGGTCCAAACTGGTAGGCATGGGACGTAGGTAGTATTGTTGAAAGGGGATTTAGCATGTAGAAAGCATACAACAGAGGATGAAATCAAATAAGCCAAACAACTGACATAAGAAGGCAATAGGTACTGTGCACAGACGGCTAAGAGTTAGCCTGGCATGGTTCTAGATTCGCACAATTTATGAGAATGAGGACAGCTTTTCAATGATGAAACGAGGCTCAACTACTTATCAGCAGCGGCGCGTCTATGATTGGAAGCTGAAGACTGAAGGTGATCATAATTCGCTAGCATAATATGTGCAGGGCCACGCCACAAAGTTCTCTTGCTTAGCTTCTCAGACCTCGACCGCTTGATAACGACTCCTTCAATTTTTAGCTATTTCACGGCCCAGTTGACAACAGAAGCATCAATATAATAGTGGTGTGCATTTCACGCAATACGCGAAATGAGAACCTAATCGACTGATCCTAGAACCTATCACCTGGACTAGAAGTCCAAATGCGGAAACTGTGCTGAAGCGCCTGCACTCTTACTAGCATCGGTTTTCCCTCTCATGGAGCATTGTACTACATACCAACTATGTCCTTCTCGTATCACGATCTGAAGGAATAGGGGTTGGCTATAATTCAATCGAACTACTCCTGTCCCGGGCCGTAGGAACGGATGTTAATCTATGTTTTATGCCGAATCTTTAGTACATAGTTGTGTTGTCATAGTAAAAGTAAAAATCAAACTTAGGAGAGAAGGAGGACATCTTGCCGCCTTGTGTAGAAAGTGTAAAGAATGTCACGTGGTTAGAGGAGGTGCTAGAATTAGATCGCTTGGCACTCATTTGTTGCACGGACCACACTCTCACACCTCCAGTGATTGCTCGACAGGTTGCCTACGCAAACCAGACCGAGGTAAGTGCAGCACGGCTACAATACGAATCAGATATTAAGAGTTGTTTTCTAGACTTCCAGAACTTATACATATTGCGCCCCCGGCCGTTCCCATATGCCGAACAGCCTGGAAGTGTATCCTCTGGGCGAGGACACTGCGAGACAATTGACCACGGTGCGCGAGATGCTCAAGAAATATGGAAAATGGCACTCAAGCGGAGGCAACATGGATAAAGCTATTCTGGAGGGGGACCAGGAAGAACAGGAAGAATGCCGCAAGGCGATAGCTAGTTTGCAGGAGCATAGCAGGTCTCTGATGCTTCAAAATCATGGCATTGTATGGCCGCGCACTAGGCATTTGCATGCGTGCACAAGCTGATATCGTGACAGACTCTTGGGAATGACTCCGGATTTGTACGCGCGCAAGCGGGAGGCACAGGCCTCGACGTGCACGACAGCGCCATTATTGGTTTTTGTGCCGAGGAGAAGACAGTTTATTTTGCCAACAGAGACGTGAGGGTATCCCTTAGTCCGTCCAGCTTTCTTTATATTGCACCCAACCAAAAGGTTGTCCTATCCGAACACACGCCGGTGTTAATCGTTCGTTGAAGGCTGGAATACCGCATCGACGTCGTTGAATGTGAACTCTTGGTTAAAGTCAAAGTTTGCTACCAGGGATTAGCATACAAATAGTGATGGTGATTATGGTTCGTTCCACTTACCCCAGACATTTGGCAATGGTTCATTGGCGGCGGTATCAGCTATTAAATCGACGTGTGCTGTCCGAGGCGGGTCGACCTGTTCAAGGTCTGAACAGTGGCTAGAACCAATATCTGGAGATGCTAGGCGTTTCAGTTAACATCAACATGGATAGCATGGCTACATACTGTGCAGGGTGTTTGTCTCAGTTGCTGAGCCCGCGTAACGATCGAAAGCTTCTTGTGATTCGACTAGGAAATTGCTCACTTGTCGTGCAAGGTTCATGATCGGCTCAAAAACCGGCTGCTGGAGGAATTGAGCACAGAGCTCCATTTCGCCATGCTGTACACCTTTCTTGAATTGAGATGCCTGAAAACATCCTACAGCGCTAATTCCGGGCACCTTTGTTTCCTTTTCTAGCATTCGCCATGCTTTGCCTCGACTGGTGGCATCGGCCACCATTTGCTCATCCTCCTTCTTCAACCCACTTAGGGATCTTGTAAAGCTCGCTATTTTGCTGGTGCCTCGTAAGTATCGTTCAAATGAGAGTGCTAGACTACGATCCACGAGAAAACATCTAAACCGCTCTTCGGGGCCGAGCCGTGCTTCCTTTCGACCTGGTTTGTAAACTCGTAGGATTTCGATTCTCTTGTCCGCCGGCGAAAGCACGCTCTCGATTATGTTCTTCGTTTCTCGCTGGAAGAAGGGCTGGATAGTATGAAGGCTGAAAAGTAGGCTGTAGAGGAACACACCCAGCTGTCCGACGGGAAGTGTTTTTGTGTCCTCGTCAGTACTGCTTAAATCGTTATTCGTAGTAGTGGTCGTGCTTGAATCTCTCGTTGTGTCGCATCTCCTTAGTCGCCGTTCTTGCTGTACTCGAAGTTCGATGCAATATAAAACGCGATCGTCGAGATTCCTGAGGGTGTCTGTCAGTAGAGCGATGGCTGCTCCTTCCCCGGACCGTTTTCTTTTGCTCATGATTGAAGTTGCAACAGTCACAGAGCCTTGAGGCAATTATCAGGCATTATGGGGAGGCACCAGCAAGCGAGCCAATGAACACTTCGGTACCCAGTACGGTACGCGAAGTGGAGCATCTCATTCGCTGAGGCCAGCGTCTCATATCCCAGCCTCTAGAAGGTGGATCATTGATCACGATTCGGTCTTGGCCGACCTAGCTATGTGGCATTAGTGTCATCAGTATTCATGATTCAAACCATATGATAATCATAGACCTGGGTTGTAGTCAATGCTTTAAAGAGTGATGGCTGTGTTTGCGAATTCTTCAGCTTGACCCGGTCCACTCGAAATTTTTGTTGCAATCCTAGCCTCAAGGGCTTGTCTTGTGTGTCAATCATGATAGACAAATCGATTGTGAAATCTTTACTCGAGGAACGCGATTCCATTATACAGCAGAAACACTTCTTAGAGGAGTGTGAACGAAATGTTAGGATAGGCCAGACCATTGCCTATGTGGCACAGACGACAAGAACACTCCTCACTAGGCGATCTGCCATCAAACTGCACAAAGAGCATGCTTTGATCGAGATGATACTAGTTTCAAGCATCCAGTTGGAAAAGTTCACAATCCAAGACACTTCTCCAAACCTCTTAGACGTTCTCATACTTTTTGACTGAGCTCCGAAGCCAGTACTGAATGCATGTCTGAAGTAATCACACATTCCGAGGTTCACATACGGAACTTTCATGTTGGGGTAGACGCAACATCCATATTAGGGATACCAGAGGGAGTTGTTGTAAAACTTGATAATGTCAGAGTCGGAGCAAATGCGAGGCAATACTTGGGTATTATGATCTTGGATTGACGATGTAGTACCTATTTTTCTCTCTCGGTTTCACCGTTCAATTAGCTAGTAGCTTGGTTTTTTCTGCATGGCTTTGACGAGCGAGTATGGGTGACTACATCGCTCGATCATAAGTAAATACCTACAGACTTGATACTGACTGACTGTATGTTTTGGTACAAGTGAGCGCATATACTCATGTGTTTTTACAAGCCTAAAGATGCTTCCTAGCAATGGTGGACTGATGAAACGAGGTTACTGTATTGTATGTTGTTAAAAACGACGCACCGTCCACAGTACCGAGCATAGCCGTTTGTGTGGGCCTGTCGTGGTCTTTGCGTTCGTATTTTTTTACGATGCGCCGAAACTGCCTAGCGCATTCTCTATCTCGCTTACCCACATTTGGCTGTCCTTTCCACATGCCCGTCTTGGGAACGAGTGAGAGGTGGGCGTGGCGCCTCTCCATATGATCTACAATCACCAAGGCGGATGCAGCACTTGGACCTGCGGAAGGTCGCTTACCCACAACCGTCTTCCCCACTACCATACTTCGTCCATGCATCCTCATTTGTTCTGTGCGTCTTGTAAATATAAAACCGGGGAAAGATGTCTTCATCGGAGTATGCCGGTGCTCCATATACTACACACTATCGAGAAGAGCTTATTGGTAAGTTTGAAAAATGAGCTCTGCCTTTTCAATCTTTCAAATGCTACTACTCAGCTTGAATTCGTAGACGAATTCAATCCGCAAAAGAACCGGATAGTTAGGAGGAAAGCGAGAGAATGGGTTTTCAGCAATAGAGAGATAAGGAAAGGTGATGTTTCAAGGAATAAGGTCAAGCGTGTACCGCCGAGAAGAAGAGCTATTATACCATCCCCCAATCCGGGTTCTGGATGCATAGATCCATTTCACGTACTACCCAATGTTGGAAGGAACGTCGATCATATCATCAGGTTCTGTAAGTTTCGATTTCCTTACCCATTGTGTTGGCCGAGTGCCTTACATGGTTATTTCCTTTGGCCTGCGTTCTGACCCACATAGATCACCATTCGAGTCATCTTCGGTTTCACATCCTAACGTCATCGATGATACTTTCACAGCCCCCAAAGGATACAACTGGTGAGGAAAAGCATCTCAAAGCTTGAGCTGTACAAACTGATGATTCAAATAGATGAGCTCAATTGGCAGTCTACGGTTTTAGGAATTATGGCAAATGAGCGTATCTCATTCATTCTCTGGCTATTTGCTACGTCTTTAATCAGAGACGTAGTTACTAGGAACTACAGCTTGATAGACGCCAAGTTCTACCATCTTTTGGCTGTAAAGACGATTCAAGAAGAATCCAAGGAAGTGGTTGACAGATATTCCGACTCTTTTTTGTCGTCGTTGGCATGTTTTTCTGCATGTTCGGTATGCTTAAGTCAGGAATGTGCTGCAACAAAGTGCTAATGAGAAGATAAATAGAATTTTATCGGCAATTACACGGCAGCAATAGCACATCGTGATGCTATGATCAGAGTAATTACCCTCAAAGGAAGCGGGAATCTAAAGAAAGGCATCCAAAGCTGCACATACTGGGCACAGAGGGCTGTTGTATGGTAAGTGTAATAAATCTCTTCAGGAATTTTCATCAATAACATGCAGAAGGTGCGAAATTCACGTAGCCGCCCAGGCCTCAGAAGTGCCAAGGATTCCTTACCATCCGCGACCCGTCCAGGAACCGCTTCCCAGAAACATTGCCTTCGCAGCTGAAAGCCTCACATTGCGAACGCTTTCACATCTCCCTCCCTTGTCACCAGTATTTGAGAGGATTATTTCCAGTCTTCATCAGCTTAGCTTACTACTTTCAGAGCGCTCGCAACGGGTAGTTCTAGGATGTGAGTGGCCAGGCTACCTCAACGTCGACCCTGTTGGAGTACATTTGCTATATCGTGCCGAGTATATGATTCTACAGTTGCTGTCCGCACAAAAAGTACAAGACCACGGGTTTTCACCAATCGAGTGTGTGTTCACAGAGGCTTGTCAGCTGTTCTTGTGGTCGGCTATCAGAGGTCTACCGTTCGAGATGAGGATGTTTGACATTTTTGTCCGACGCTTGCAAGAAGCTTTAAAGCCGGTCATTTGTCGCAATAAGTCGAATGGAGCATGGGAAGACCATCCAGCATTGCTTCGACAGCCAAGAATCTCCCTTGAATTCGTATTTACATGGGCCCTGGTTCTTGGAACACTCCTATCCAGCGTAGGACCAAGGAGTCAGTATGCTTGGTTCAAAGAACAGTTAGTTCAGCAAATTTTCGTCAAGAACACACATATAATAAGGACCGCAGAAGCGTTAAAGGACACACTTAAACTGTTTCCGTACACCGACACTTTGTTTGAATGTGGCACTGCAAGGTTAGGCATTGTATTCTAAGATCAACGAGGCCTTAAGCAACATATATAGCAATAGTTATTAGTAGTCTTGCCTCATTGATCATGAATTCTATATAGATTCGTGGAGAAGTCATCCCGCACCTAGTTGCCAGCCCAAGCAGAATAGCAAATTCAGCCAAGTTTGATATTCGCATGACAACGAGGTCGCATTCCTTCAATTTCCAGCCTTCATCATGATAGGTAGTGATAAGCAGAAGAAAATTGATCGTAGCACTAATGTTTTTTTTTGGCCAGAATCGAGTTATGCCGCAAAGGCGATGCTTTCAGAGCAAATGTCTGTTCTGCACAGACTCATCAGGAACGACTCCCCACACAAACCACTCGCTAGGCGCAGAAACTTTAAGTATTTTCAGTTGCGCCTGACTAGAAAAGACGCCCACCATACGGAGTATTTCTGCACGTGAGAAAGCCTAAACGTTTGTGTCCCGTAAAAGTCGTACATGCGCTATGCAGACTGAGCATGGAATACGATTGCCAACATTACGGACGTATGTCTGGTTGCGCTGCCTTCGTTGCTCGCGTTTCGCATCGTCTAAGTCGTTGTAGAAAGATATAAATTGCGTTCGAGTTCGATTTCGCCAATCTAGGTGTTTCGTCATCGAAGAAGGTGTTATGACATGCCAGGCATCCATAAAATATGTGTCAGGATCTTCGCATTCGATGCCAGTGCCGTGCCTTCACCTGCATCCCATTTCCTCCATGCACGTTGTTTCTCCCTTGAGAAGCGTCTGTTCCTTTGGGGGCTCGTATCGTCAACTCCTGGAGCTTTTGCAATCTCTATCAATAGAAGTCAGACACTTCACAAATCAATTCTATTTGAGCGTACAGCAATTCTCAGCCAGTCTCTATTCCATAGCCACTTTGTGATGAATATGTCATATATCTCTTCTGATCCGGTCGTCCTTAATCAAACAAAGTTGCTTCTCCAGCATGAAAGATCGCTAAGTAGGTTGGGAAGAAACCCATACCGCGCTTTTGCGACCTAGTGATCTTGAAACTTTCAAGGTTTTTGATACCCGATTGGAAATTTCTCCTTCTAGCACCCTGAGCACCAAGCGCACCGCAATTTTCACAATAATATGATGTTTCCCTGTGTGTTAGAAGCGCATCGCATACAGAGCATATCGATCTCTTTGAAATTGCCTAAATACTATAATGTTGCACTTTGGTGTGCTAAAAGTGGTGGGTTGAATGTTCACTGATGAGAATCAGTTGTTGTGTGTATTGTGTTGTGTTCTGCACCCTGGGCTATCTAAGGTCACAGCGGAAGTGCTGCAATTACTAATCTGAGTCCCCGTGACCATGTTCAGCCTGCGACAACCGTAGTAGGTGACGTTATAAGAATAGACTTAATTGTAACAGGATGGTCGATGATGGGGTTGGGAATGGCGACGATGGGGGGAGCGGGCGGAGGCCTGTGCCCCTAGCAATTGATTCCCTAGGCACATCCAAACATGGCCAAGCTCCCCAGACGTTCTTCCACCTAAACAACGCGAGTTTTTCCCCGCTAACGTATCTGCTCGAGTAATATCGCTACATTTGGCCGGATAAACCAACGCGTGGACTTTTTAATGTTTGGCATTTGTACGATGCATCCGTTCCTACTTTTCATACGTAGTGGACAGAATGTTCACCGATTACAATAATCCTTATACAAGTAACAGAGAGGTGCAACATCTGTATCGTTATGCTTCATAGTACCCTCTTCGAAGAACTAGCTCATGACATACAAATTTATGGTTGCTGGCTTTAATGCTTGAAGGCAAAGTGGAAATATATCTACCACGAGGTACATTCCCATTTAATTACATGATAGCGCCCAAGTGGTACGAGTGTGAATAGTTACAGTAAATACTACGTATCACTCGGTACGAAGGCGGAATGACTCTGCGTAATTTCGTGATATAGCTGCGATGCTGTAACTCACTGAACGAGCCCTTACATAGGCACCACAATCATTAGGTTTGTGGAGAGATACTCAGATTTGGATCCGAATAGTGACGATTTATGCTATTTCTGAGAGCTACACAGGGCTAAATTCTCCTCATATCGTGGTAAATGTTCCTTTCATTCTTCTAAACTACCACTGAACCAATTAAGCCAAAGCACGTTAGCAGGCATTTTTCTAATGACGCATAATTCACATAAGTGCAATCAGCCGTGCATATATTTTTAATTCATATCTAAATGTTCGACCGTATATTCAATAGTGATACCTGAGCAAGCGCTCTATTCTCTACCTGTCATTAAGAGCTCCGCCCCAAATCACAATAGATCAGTGATGAAGGCGATTGTTACCTAGATGGGAAGAATTTTCACCACTACTCCTCGAGCAGTGATAAGAACACAATTCTGATCACTGACTTCCCACAATATCTCATCTTGTAATGTTTCTACATCGATCACACGTGCGGGTTGCTGTTCTAATAGCTCATTTGTCTCTTCGATGGGAAGCCATTGTATGCTATATCCACCTACTTTCGGAACACCCTCACATGGTATCACCACCTTTTCTACTTCGTGCTCCATGAATATTTCCAGAGATCCAGCGATATAGAGATGCGATGCACCATCCACGTCCGCGCTGCTTGATACCAGCCTCCCCTGGACAAGTTCCTCGATAGAATGTGTAGTTCCTTCTTTCAGAGGCACATTGAGATCATCTTCACTTTGACGAGTCAGCCGCGAAGCAAGTTCCCCGGGATGGTCATCTTCGATTTCGTATTTTACCAACACTTTCGTGGGCTCCATCCCCGGCCCAGAATTCTCTAAACGGGAAGTTTCTTGCGTGGTCGATGTTGGTAAAGTATCACTTCCTCTAGCTGTTCGCTCCACTTCCACAGATCTCTTGCCTGACTCTTCTTCTCTGATCCCCAACAAAGCTGTACTACGTAGTGTTGACGTTGAGATGGGCATTGTAAGCAGCGTGCTCTCGTTCGGGTCTGGGTAAACCGTCTTCTGGCGTCTTGAGAGGAGCAACATAAGACTACTTGTAACCTTGCTCTCCAACAACACATTGAAGTCGTGCTCAATGCCTTTCAGCTGAGGAATCGATGGTAATCTCCAACCAGGATATAAGCGCCCATGATGTCGAGGTATATGTATCTTCTTATGCATATGAATAAAAGCGTTGCAAAGGAAGCATGCGTCCTTACTAGAACAGATGACCCGAGGTGGCGAAAGAGTAGGGTTAAGCTCGCAAAAGAATAGAAGCTGAATCTCAGCATGTATTTTGGCTTCCTTTAACGTCTTTCGAGTCTGTATGGCGAATTGGTCATTAACCTGCTCCTCTGTGGCATTCAAAAGGCGGCAAATATGGCCGATATCCCACTGTGAATTGATTTCCTCGATCCTTGAAACGGTGTTTTGAAGCTTTGGAGTATATTTTTCCACTGGACTTCTTGAAAATGCTTCTTCTGGCAGATTTATGGGCACAATTTTCATTTGCCATAATAGAGGAAGTCGTCTTCCCCTGCGGTGTAGAAATCGAGCAGCTTCTTCGTATCGTGCGACTTTGCCAATGATATTCAATAGACTTTTCCGTGTACTTGGACACATTTCTCGGTTTGGTATGATATCGAACAACGCTTGGACTCCTTTGAGCTGACTCAGGCGAGAGATCCCTTGTATCAGGTCTTTCAGCCTGTCTATCTTTTGGTAATTTGTCCACGCATTGATTAGCTTGATAACAGCTCTGGCCCGCTCCACAAATATCATTGCAACTTGGTGATGCTTGCCAAGTTTCCCGCTTCCAAGTTGTCCAAGAGAATTGATAGCTTCCTGGAGCACTTCCTTTATAGGCTGCCTCTGTTTCCCACGCTTATTGGGCACAAATCGAAGGCGGCAGAGAATGCGGAGGGAACACATGGAAATAATTGCAGTCAGAATCTCATCTTTGATGCTTTCTGACTCATGATCTTCTAGGGTTATTTAGCAAAGAAAAGAGGGAGGGAGAGTCCTATACACATACTTCTTGATAGTTTTGATAAAATAGCAAAGATTCTCCCAAACCCCTGCCCTATTTCGTGTAAGATATCACCACCATCGCTCGACTTGAGTCTATTCACGGCTAGGAGAACATGCAAGGACGACGACTTGGGATCCTCATTGATGCATAGGGCAGGGATATGGTCGGGATCATCTTTTATATTAGAAAGGAAAGCCAGTGTACAAACTAGATCGCGTTCTTGATTGAAAGACAGCGTGTAGCCTTGATGCAGAACGTCGCCAGTCGGATTGGATGCAGGTAGGGCCGGCACAGAATGAAGTAGATAGAGAAGAGCAATGCTCTCGGCACGTGCGATTGTGGGGGAATAGCAACTAAGTGAGGCCATCGAGTACCGGTCTCATCTAGCTTTTCGCGAATTTTACGTGGAGAAAGATTCGACGATAGCCTCTTCGTACGACAAGCATTGCTTTTATTGCCCTTCATTGATCGATTAGCCTTGCATCAGCGCGTTGAGGATGGCGTGTCGATCTTAGAACGTTTCCTCCAACAAGCGGCGGCCCACATGAGTGGCGTTCCGGTGAAACCATATCGACGGGCCTCCGCACTTCGCACTTTCCAAAGCCTAGCCGGATGCGTACTTTTGAACGAACAGGCAAACAACGGCAGCTACTATTCTGTTAGCTTCCACCTTCGAATGATGATTACTAGCAAATCGCCGTTACACATACGCGCATCTACAAAGAGGTTGACTCTTATTCGGAATTCAGATAGCAAAAGATAGCCAGCATCAAAGGCGCTGAGATAGTTTGAGAACGCCTTATACGATCTTGAAGGAATTTAAGTGTCGATCCTCCTACACTCCTTTGTCCAGTCAAGCTCGCATTTTGTTCTACATCTTAAATCATAATAGAAATCAGTTTATAAACTGCTGTTGCAAGAACCGTCAACGCAGCTTCTAGCTCATCACCCGCCGAAGAACAACAAAACTTTATTTCCCCCCAATAGATTGCAAGATTTTCAGCTGTAGGTCATCCCCGAGGGTTTGCGCTAATCATTTGAACGACTTCTTGTATGGGTTTTTCATACAGCGTATTTTCCTTACCTATTGTTGACAGGAAATCTTGCACTAGTGTTATATTCGTTTGACACAATGTGTCCCCGAATTCATTTGCCGCGAGAAATTTACGCAGTTGGCTAAGAAAGTTGTTGTTGGTTTGATCTTCGTAAGAGGCCTCCTCATATGCTGTGAATCTCGTGACCCATGCGAAGTCTGGAAATGTCTTATCTCGATTTTTTCTTGCCCAGGGTTCGAACACCCGCGCTAGAACTGAGTATATTTCGACGAATACGCAACTGAGAGAGAATGTGTCAGCGGCAAGTCCCCGTTTTTCGCGATCGACAACTTCTGGAGCGGCGTATCTGTGGGTAAACTGGGTTGGACCTTCTGTTTCCGTGGCATCTAGGCTATCGTATGAACGCGAAATGCCAAAATCGACTATATAAACCTTGAATGAAGCATTAGAAGGACGCGGTGTTTTGTACTGTCTCACATCCCGGACTAGGATATTTTCTGGCTTGAGATCCATGTGCTTTGTCATGTTGGAATGAATATGCAATACAGCATTGCAAAGGCATGGTAGGCCCAACAACAAAGAAGTGGCCCTTTCTTGCCATTCGAGTTTGCGGAGCTGTGTGGGGCAAAACTCATCTATAAACGTTGCCAAATTGTTTTTCGCCACAGGATACATCAAAATGGACAAATCATTCCCCATGATATAAGTTCCTATGACCTGCACAATATGTGAATGGGAGAGGCGAGTAAAATGTGCTACTTCTTTTATTGCCTAATCCTTGGTAAAGTGACGCGTGCAACGGACTGTTTTACGCGCAAGCAGGATACGCCTACACTTGACGCTTTGAACAATAGCAGATCTCGTGGTTCCAAGGGCTTCCTCGACTGGAAGGAGGTAGTCCAAATAATCCTTCCCATGCTTGAAGAACTCGACAAGCTGACCTCTGCCTGACCAATTTTTCTCATGAGCAGGTTCAACTGGTAAGATATGTTTTCTGGGGAGGATCTTGGCGTAATCGCCATTCCTAGTGATACGTCAGTATAGCCATGCATGGCCGTAGTGCGGATAATGTATATAACTCACTGTGAAAGTTTACCCAGTTTTCGTTCTTGGTCTGCTCCCGTTCCCGATATGGCAGTATAGTAAGTAGCATCCGACGCGGCGGATATTGCTGTCATATAATCGTCGTCGCTGGACTCGCTCGGTTCAGGATCATATATTTTTATCGTAGAATCGTTCCACTTGTGTGGGCCTACAGTCTTCGCCATAGAGAGAGCTAAATTGCTCACTAGATGCTTGACTCTGTGTAGAGGCGAAGGTCGGGCTCTGACCTGATAATTGAGACATTCGACCTCAGCAGATATGGTTTGATAATGATCTATCACATGCTCGACTTACGACTGTTCTTCAAACGGTGTGATTTTTACCGCCCTTGTGCCAGTATTGGCATCGGTTACTTTTCATCGATCGAGTTAGTAAAATCACTTGTACGTAGTCGCCATTCATATAGATTTACGAAATGAGGGGAGGTACACAAGGTGCAAAACTGTACATACCGAGGGGGCTTAATGTGCTACAAAGACGTTTTGATTTAGTATTGGAGCCATGCTAGAAAGAGTAACATACTTCATTAAAAATGCGCTTTCAGGGTGCTGGAATGCTTCTTGGGCGGCGTGAGGTCCGGACCGGCTCCAGACGCTTGAGCGGGCGGTGAAAGCCTGAACAGTTACCCGAGTGATTAAGCGACATTGCTGCCTAATCAACGTGTCACGATCCATGACGCGCTGCATTGCTGTGAGCCAAGCATATCGATCAAGGAGTGTGATCCACGTGATAGTGCGCTTATTGGTACGAAATTGAACAAACTGTGGGGTTAAGCGTCCCCCGACCTTCATACCAAACGACAGTGAATTAGCATCAGAGCCCCAGGAATTGGAATCAATTTTGACGATTGATAGTCTCTTCGATCGAACGCATGAAATGTGTTTAAGGAACTTGGTGGCGATAATTTGTCCAGTAGCCCAGCTTTTGGCTACTCAACGTAAAAGTCTTCTAATTGTTCCCACAGAGAGTGAAGAACTTTACTAGATCTAGCTTGGTGTCAGAGAGGCGTGCCATATGCTCGTACATGTAGGATTGTATTGAGTCTATGTTGTGCTACCCCCCCGAGCTATGAGCTACGGCAGTTTGTTTGTTTAGCAGTAGTGGTTAAAGACATATTTCAAGCCACCCTGCTACTTTCATATTGATGAATACCAAGAATCGTCCTAAAAGTTTCTAGGTCCTCCCGTATTTGCGCAGAGATTGGTACCTGTAAATTGTTAACTACCTGGCGCGCAGATTTGAATGGAGGGTGGAGAAGTGGGCGGAACTTACAGACAGAACACAGGATATGAACTGCAAGACTAGCGCCGGTCTTTCAGATATGACAAATGGTGGCAGTGCGCGTCTTGTGCCGAATACTAGCTCGAGGCGGAGAAAAGTTGAGACTGGCCAGCTTTTGTTTCTAATGATATTTTCTAGTCTCTTCATGACCTTGTGGAGCTGCCGGATACCGCCCAGCCCCCCGCTAACAACAATTCGTAAATTCAGTCGCTTACAGCGTGGAAGATTGACTCTCTGCAGGAATTCAAGGTCATCCCTTATGTGATTGGCTCCATACTTCGCGCGTGCCGAATAATCAAGTCTCAGATAGAGCTGCCCGATGACACGCTGGACAGTAAATTTGGTCTGAGGTATCTTCCTTGATATCAATTGCTCGAAAGACGCGCCAGCCATAAACCCACGGGGTAGAGTTTGAAGCCCTGTCGTGCGCCACCCGAGCGAATGGGAAACTGCTGTACTATGCGCAACAGCTTCTGCAAAATCTTCTGACATGTCTCCCGTGTATTCTTTGTCAGCGAATGGAAACAAACGACGTGGAAATCCCCGGAGGACTGTAGTAGTATCTGACTTGACAACGTGTCTAGCTATCTCTAGCCGTAATTCTTTCGCTAGCTTGGTCACGATCGCGTCGCACATATGCCGCAAGAATTGCACTGAGGTTTTCTTCACCTCTTCTTTGTATGCGCTGCGAAAGCGAAGGTCAGCTGGGAGTGATTGCTGAGACAGAATAAGAAAACGAACCGTAAATCTTCTGGTGGAAAAGAACTGCATGCTGTTTCAAGGTCTCTAGTTCGTTCATCTAAGTCTCTTTGGGCATGTTCTAATTGCTGAATAAGCTTCTCAACGCGCATCTTCACGCGATTTAATCGCCCCTCAGCGGTTTTAATACTAAGGCATAACTCAGCTCCGGGCTTTTCAGATCTCTGGTGGATGGATACCGGTCACATACGCTCGCGCCTTTATCAACCGCAGATTCGTGCACGCTCTGTGCTGATTGTTAGTCTCACTAGCTCTTCTTCACAAGGGATTGTAGACTTACATCTCTTGTGTGCTGATTACTTGGGCGACAGTCAAGGATGGTGGGAGCCACAGATGAGTGCTTGCGGTTTCCATGCTGATTTCGAGTTGAGTTTCCGCCGATGTAGGGCTGAGATGAGAATGGTAAACGAGTCTGGGGAAACAATTAATTGGACTTTCAAACCACAGCTTTCTTGAAAGATGATTCTGACATGATTTGAGACGCTCCGAATGATATAATCAGCGAGAGATACTGTACCTCTTTTCTTGCTTGTTCGTATTGATTGCGGAGGCTGCAAGACCTCAGTGGTGGAAATATGGACAGAGCAGCGCTTTCAGTCCCTTTGACAGTTGTTACGAACTCGAAAGCGGTGATATAAGTTGCGGAGTATATACTGACACTTTTCGAACGTTATGTCGGGGATGTATACAGAAGAAGTAGTTACTCAGATACTTCGTGGCACTTGCCCGCCACGCTCTTGTCACAAGTGGGGACGCGTGATGAGATGGCTTGGCAAAAGATAATTTGGCATGGACAGGAAAGAAATAGGAGAGAGCAATGAATATTTCAGTCGACGAGGAAATGGCTGACTTTATACTGTTCTCGCAAAAAAAGACACTTAGTCACGTGCTAAGAATATAGATTAAAGTTTGGGCCTCTAACGAAGATAAATAGTACCTTGCTGCTCTCATACTTATTCGCAACAGGGCACGATATTTGATCAATGCCATCTTAACAAAACGATTGTTGCCTCCGAATACGCTCCCGACTGAGCCGAGCAATCTCGTTGTTTAGACGCCAGACAACTTCTTCTGCCTTCTCGATCGAGGCATAAAGTCCAACATTTTCGCGCCGCCATCGGTTGATCCGCTCCATTTCATTCTTCCGCCGTCGCCGTTTGATGTCGATTCTAATGCACAGGTTGCATTTCCTTCCTATCGATACCGTGTCCAGAATAAGCCTCATCCCACACGTGTGGCCGATGCGTTCCACCTTGTTGCAATGTTCCCGGAAGCCAGCCCACCTCCAATCACCGCAAATGAACTGATATTGATCGAAAAAGCACATGGTATGGAAGGATTGGCAGGTGATGCTCTAGCAGTCCGCGTGTTAAGACTTACAGACGCTCAGAGATCTATAGTATGTTAGAACACGTGACTTAGACTAGTAATGATGAGTCGCGATGTACGCAAGAAGACTAACTGGACTTCGGAGATTGATGGATGGATTATAGGGCTTGGTCGCAAGTGTTGATTGTTCCTCAGAAAAATGAGATCGAGCCTATAGACTCGAAGAGAGAGGCATAGTAGGACCAAGGACTACTTGTAAGCGCATGCGCAACTGAGGCACTGCGGCACAGCGCGTAGACCTGGAATCATCTCGGGTGGCACTGTATACATCTATTTAGAAGATGGAAAGTGGGCTTAAACGCGCCGAGGAAGGCAATGGCGGTTAAGGGGCGAGCGGTTCGGTGGCGACGTGATCAAAGGCAGAGACAATGACCATGGGCCTAGCAACGACCGAACATTAAAAAGAATGTGCAATCATTTTTGGTGAATGAGTCTGGGCGTGCTCGTCTACTGAGAGGCAGTATCAACGTTGGAGGACGTGGACCGAAGGTGTCAAAATCGAGCTAAGGGACGCCGCAATGATTGGTGTGGCGAGTTAGTTTTCGCGTGCGAACGATGGACCCCGCGCGCTTAAGATTGCCCACCTCGATCGCTATACGTAATCGCCAAGGCATCTAGGAGAAGACGGCGTAACGTTAGAATAGCTTGCAGGAGGCATGGTTGATGTATATTAGGAACACTGCACGCCGAAGAACCCACTCATTTGACCCATCACATTCTTGCCTATGATGGTGCATGATAATAGCTCACTTTTCTGCTGCCACCAGCAGAGGTGGCGAAGACGCGAACGGTGGAGGCCATGATTGAAGGCCTTATGAGTCCGTATAAATCTGTGTAACTACCCTCGTTCAGTCATGTACCGGCTGACAGCCATAATGTCGCACTCTGGTGTGCTAAAAGTGATGGGTTGAATGTTCACTGATGAGAATCAGTTGTTGTGTGTATTTTGTTGGGTTCAGCACCCTGGCCTATCTAACGTCACAGCGGAAGTGCTGCAATTACTAATCTGCGAGTCCCCGTGATCATGTTCGGTCTGCGACACATAACAGTCTCAAATGCCCCAACCGAAACCGTCACCGTCTTCGACAGTCCCCTTCCGACGAGACGACGACGACTTCATAAGCCGCGATGCGCTCAGCACGGTACACTAGATGTGTGCTAGACCAGCAGCTCGGGCCGCGCTTATCGGCCTTGGAGGCGTAGGGCGAGTGTCAGGTCTCATGAACACAGTGCAACTACTGACTACGCGCATAGGAAGTCTCAGATTGCAATCGAATACGCTTACCGACTGCGGGACAAGTCTCCAGACGTATGGGTGTTCTGGGTGCACGCTGGCACACAAGCAAGGTTCGAGGAGCTACCGCAGGATCGCGGAAGCGACCAAGATGGACGGCTGGAATGACCCAGGAACAGATGTTCTTTGGCTTGTCCGCGCCTGGCTGTCTAATGAGACGAACGGGCGGTGAGTATTGATTGTTGACAACGCCGACGACTCGAATGTCTTCTTCCCGCCAGTTCAAAGCACACAGGTGACACCAGCCGAGCGCGGTTGTTACAAAAGAACGTGGGCGACAGCCGCAGGGACGGTCAAGCGTCCGACTCCATCATCACGACTTGGCAGATCTTATTTGAACATATTCGGAGACAAATACCCATAGTAGCTCGATTGCTATCGCTGATGAGTCTTTTTGACCGACAGGGGATTCCAGAGGATTTGCTGTGCGGCCAGTATGAGGGAGAGGACGGTAGTAAAGTAAATTTCGACAAAGACATTTACACATTAACAAGCTATTCATTGGTAAAAATTGGGACTGATGGGAGTCAATTCGAGATGCACCGGCTGGTGACAAAGCGGTGGCTAGAGCTGAACCAAGAGCCGGAGACACGGAAGGAGAGTTATGTGGCATTGATGGATGGCAGCTATCCTATTGGTCGGCATGAGAACTGGCCGATCTGCCAAGCGCTATTTCCACACGTGCAGGCTGCAGCAGGATGTTGGCCAGATAGTGCAAAGGTGCTAGTCGTGTGGGCATCGGCGTTGTTCAAAGGAGCGTGGTATGCTAGGGAGATTGGTCAGTACGGCGTCGCAAGGGATATAGACGTTAGTGTGCTTGAGGCGAGGGAGGCCATTCTCAGAGTAGATCATCCAGACACCCTCGAGGGTATGAATGGCAGCGCTCTGGATTTACAATCGCTAGGGGATTACAAAGCGGCAGAGGAGATGAACCAGCGCGCGCTGGAGGGAAGAGAGAAGGCGTTTGGAAAGAGCACCCCCCTACGCTGACCAGCGTGAACGACTTGGTGTTGGTGCTGCATTATCAGGGCAAGTACAAAGAGGCAGAGGAAATAAACCAGCAAGCGCTGAGGGATGTGAAAACACGCTGGGGAAAGAGCACCCCTACACACTAATCAGCGTATATAACCTGGTATTTCTCTTCCATCAGCAGAAGCAACACCAGCCTGCTTTGAAGTTATATCAAAGAGCAAGCGATGGAGCGTGTTTCGTGAGTATATCTTTGGGAAGTTGCAAATACATCGTCGTCCAGTACTTTTTATGTTCCTCTATCTACTCTACCGGAATTAGTAATGGCAATATACTAAAACAACAAAATTCACTCGTTCACGCATAGAATGTTTCGTCGCTTTCATCTTCTTGCACAGCTAAAGAGTGGGGGGACAAAAAAAATAGATCAGCTGTTGATCGATTGCATGGCACAGTTTCCGTAAGTCCTGAACAAGATCCAAAAACTTTCCTCTTACGGCAATACTCCCAAAATTTGACTTAACACGCCGGCCAATCACAAAACCCTGTCGACATAAGCGCCTTCGAACACCGAGGATTTCTTCCTTGACTTGCTTTTAGGTATAAATAGTGCGTCTACAGGCACCATCTCACATTTCAACAACTATACCTGTATTGATGATCGTGTAGGAGCAAAGCGCTATAGTCTTTTCCCTGATTTAAGAGTTCGAGTCGCATTTTCACGAGTTGATATGGCCTCCGAACACCCCAGGTAAAGCAGCAGATGTGGGATGGACTCTTTGCATGTAGTGATTTAACAGGTCTTCGGCAACCCCGGGTGGAAGTATTCCGTATAAATCCATTGCGATCTTGGAAAGGTGTCCGTCGTCACCCCGATAGAAGGTAGACTCCGGGATACACAGAGTGTTGCTTCTTTGAGGTGGTGCTCGCCTAGCAAGGGAACCCATCTGCTTCTCGTGGAACCGCTTTACTGCCTCTCCTTGGTAGCTTGCAGGGTAGCGAAGCTGGGGTCGTATTATGTCGCAGAATGAACATGATCACGGGGACTCGCAGATTAGTAATTGCAGCACTTCCGCTGTGACGTTAGATAGGCCAGGGTGCTGAGCCCAACACAATACACACAACAACTGATTCATCAGTGGACATTCAACCCATCACTTTTGGCACACCAAAGTGCGACAAAACTTCACGAACTTTATTAGGTTAGGGCTGTATACTCTAGAACCTCGCGTTTTACTCTTTTGCTCATTCTAGCCACAGCTTGTTCGCCTCATACTGATCAGGTAGTGTTTCTCGCCTTCACCGCCACATTATCTAATTACTCCACCTTGAAGTATCAATTATCGTCGCTGTCCAAAATTGTAAACACGTAATTTTTACTTTCTTTCTTCCACGTAGAATGGACGTCCGGCATTTTGCACCCAAGGTAGCCATTCCCAGGCTAAACAGGCGTGAAAGTTGGAGAAGCAAATATCCTTATAACGGATACTCGAAGCCCCGTGTGCACAAGGCGTGCGAAAACTGCCGGAGGCACAAAGCGAGATGTAGCGGAGAGTAGCCACAGTGCGAAAATTGTAAGAATTAAGATGTGCCTCGCGCCTATCCGCGGGCTCGAAAAGACCGCCTAAAACTGTCAGTCACCTCCAGTCCTGACAACTAGGTTACACCACTAATCTTCTGCAGGGTTATAGAGCAAAATATCCAGCTTATTACCTTCGTAAAGGAACTGGTAGTTCACGTCGATGAAGATGGGCAGGACAAAATTGGCAAGCTTCTCGAATCGGTATAGCCACTCGAGCATGTTGCGACGCGAGTGCTGATACAGAAAGCTTGACACAGAGGTTGATGTACTAAACATGACTCAAACGACGCGTCGAGAGCGATCAAGAGAACGAGAAATCTCTATTCAGGAAGAATCCAGCGATATAGATCACATAGAAGCCGACACTGATGGTATAGATGACGAAAGGCTTTGGACAATCGAGTCTAGAGTCACCTGTTTCGTCGGACACTATCCGGAACCACAATGGTCATGGGGCCTTGGAAGCTTTGAGAACCAAACAGACAGATCAGATTTTAAGACGAACCCAGCTTTATTACCCTGCAAGCTATCGGGAAGAGGTAATGAAGCGGCTTTACACGAAGCAGACGGTTCGTTTACTAGGCGAGTACTGCCTAAAAGAAATAAGAATATATAGATCCCGGATTCCACCTTCCATCGAGGCGACGATAAACACGATTCCAGCATCGCAATGGAGTTATACGGAATGTCTCCACCCAGGGTTGTGGACAGCCATCATTGATGCTGTGGCAAGTCCCCTTAAGATAACACCGGATCTCGCCTTCCCGTCTTCTCAATAATTTTACAGCCATCCCTAGCTTAGTAACTATTTTTGGATTATACTATTGTTGGAATTTCAAACTTTTAGTCTTTTGTTACTTTTCAACCCCTAGGAATCGCAGAGTCGATCCTCAATTCTTCAAACAACATCAGGGGCCAGGAGTAAGACAAGGCTCATGTCCAGAAGTAAATCGTACAGTTAACTTCACTTCTGTTGAACGGTCAAATTGGCGTATTCTTACATAGAAAGGGAGAATTTGTTGCGTCTTGGTTCAAGATAGAATCGCACGTTACGCTTGAGGACTTCAACATCATTACACCGTTGTAGAGGCACAGAAGGAGAACGTGCGGTGCTATGCAAAAGAAAGGCAAACATTGGTATATATTGAACTTGCTTCGCTGCCGCTGTGCGACATAACACTCGGTGTGTCGCGAAAACAATACTCTCCCTTGAGTCACCATTTATAAGACTTCAGTACCACACATGAGAGTGATATTACTCTTCGTAGACTATATGAGAAACACTATAGTGACCTGAAACAAAAACAAAGAGAAAAGATGATTATAACTAGCACTTGCACCCGTTCCTGCAAAAACACTAAGTGCTGTTGTTGGAGTAGGAAAGAGCCGAGAGGCCGAAAACTTGCTTGTACCATTTGGGCTGAAAGAAGTATTTGCAAGCGAAGGCACTGCTTTGGTTGTATTGCACTCCAAAAATCCGAAGCAGGGTGTAGATGTAGGACCAGAAAAGCTCATTATTGAAGTTGGAAATATCGATATCGACTGGCTCTCTAGTAGGAGTGACGTGGAGGTAGCATTAGCATTAGTGAGATCAAGAGTAGCAGTCCCGGAGAGGTTACCAATATGAATCTCAATGATCGCCTCCACCGAGGTTCTAGGAGGGGGAGCAGGCATGATTTTGGTTGAGCTTGCCATCATTGTGGATGATGTTGTGATCGGAGGACTGGGTCCGATGCTTGGCGTCATAGTCCAGCTGTTTAGGATTGCGGTCCAGGAACGTGTATTGCACGTGCTATATCCCAACGCTGCGGTAGCTGTACTTTTGTTCATATTACTGCTCTTAAAAGAAGTCGCATATTGTATGATCTCGCGACTAGCATGTATATGCGCTTGGCTTAAGCCGAGACCGAAAAAGATTGGAAGAATATAGAGCATGTTTGCAGTGGTTTTTGGCAATGAGAGATACATTCTTCTGTTGGAAAGAGCGGTGATCTGTTCTTACATACACTAAATGTCATTATTTTAATAGGTGGCCCAGTTCTGGACCATTCTTGTAATCTACCCAGCGTGCTAGCGGCCCTCCAAGAATAGCCCCTGCTAGTTTATATGAACTTATAAGACTCCCAGAATTTTCGGCATTTTCAGTCTCTAAAGCCATAATGAACTCTGATTTAGACTACGAAAGAGACACGCAAGACACTAAACCTTCCACGCCCACCAAAGAGTTCTCCGTTGGATCTTTGATAAAACGAGTAGATGAATATCAAAGAAGGGATCATATGGAAACGATTGAGACATTGACAACCGATAATTCCTTGCTTCAGCATGTTATTGTAAAATATCAGAAGAATTGGTGTTTGACGATCGAAATTCTCGAGAAGACTCATCAGGCAGTCTTAACATTACAAAAGGCATTGGAGCACTGTATCGATGAGGATATAGCAGCCGAGAGGCAGTGGCTGGCGTTTTGGGGAATCAAGAAGGAATGTACTACGCGTCAGAACTATAGCCCTGCAGGATGGATATAACTCAATAAATAGAAACAAATGAAATTACGATAATTCACTAATTTAACTAGAACTACTTTCGAACGCGACAGGTTTATGTTGTCGACTGCTCTGAGTATGGCCCAAACGCTGTATGTTCACTTGGCAGGGGCTTCTCAGAAAGCGACATACACCGGCCTATACTCATAGGTGGCATATGACTTCACGACTCACTTCTAGATCTATGTACGCAGGATTGATAATTTTTGGAGTTTTGGCTGATGGACTCAACAGCGGCAGATTTCGCAGATAGCCATATCAACCCTCTGACACAAATCTTCTATTCTAAACAGCTCCTTCTTTGAGATTCATCCACATATTTATCAGGTCATCGATAGGATATACTACAATCGAATTAGCCTATGTACTTGCGTGTCGAACTTGATACAGTAATGCTCCTATGGCTACGGTTGCCCATTTTTGGGGGGTTTTGTCCCCGCTCATTCATCAGTTGCGATTGTACCATGTCCTAGAAAAAGGCCACTGCTCCAACACAAGCCACTGTTACAACAACAGTGATACACAGCAATTACAGCTGTGGTGAGCTCAGTAACTTCTCACATTTTTTTGGATCCTTGTTCCAAGTGGAGTGCCCCAATTATGGGCCACCTAGCTGGCCCAAATCTCAGCCACTCATGGACAACACATAAACAGGAAATACTCAGTAACTTAATTAAGGGCCTCCATTTGGATTTTTTCAGATACTGATATTATGGTGAATGGACGTAAATGGCTTAGCCATAGCGTTGCGACCGCGTTTGTACTTGCGTCCATCAGCTGCACCATACTTGCTCTACAGGCCTTGTGTAAGAAGGCTAATGCTGAAGCCGGAATCGCAAACATACAGGTAATGTCATCATCATTTCTCTTGGCCTGCTGCTGATTTGTTCAGTTTAATCTTACTGCTGCATTCCCAAATATTCACCTAGTGCAGAAACGAGATTTTATCCAATCTCTTAGAACGGAAGCAAAGAGCGTTGCTAATGGCATTGTCACGGCAGTTCCTAGCGTCATCAGTCAAGTCCAGAGTGCTGCAGATACATTAGCAACTGCACTTCCGGGTGAAGTTGAAGCACTGATACCACGAAACTGTTCAATTGGCACAAAAAAATTCTGTGTCGGACTCCCTCACAACGTGACATGCCACAGCCTTCCTCTCAACATGTCGAAATTAATACCGGCGGGGTTCGAAAAGGTACTTCGGATCAATCTCAACGACATTCAGCCTCTTAATGATGCTTTGGCTAAGGTCACGATGGCGAATATCCAGGACGCTTTGATAGTTGGTGTAGTCTTAGCGTTTATCGTGACCACTATCTCCATGTGTTCCATATACGGTAGGTTTCTCCACCTTGCGGCTATTCTTCTGAGGTTCAGAGTCCTGAGGATTGGAATTTCCTTGCTGTTCGGAATGATTTGTTGCATCTCATTCCTTGTGGCGGCGATAGTTCTATATATGTTCAACTCCAAAGCTAAACATCTCCCCCCTTGGATTCAAATTGAGGAAGGCGGGGTAAGCAGACTAAGTGTAGGAGGTTTGTGTTGCGCTATTGTCATGTTGATACTAAGCACTGTCATTTCGATTATTTTTTAAGACAGGCGACGGAGGGTTGCAGCACTTGAACCATAGGTTAGATAGCATGAATGAATAATTTCAGCCCTTCGTCGTATTTACGGGTCCGAGCACTCACAAAGACAATCAACACAATCAGCTTAAGCCCAAGGGGTGAAAGGAAGCTCTTTCCGTGTGAAGATAGGCAGATCAGATTAACATACCGTTTCTCTAGCTCTAACTCTGAGTCAGTTGGATAAATAGAGTGTCAGTCATGGAAGTTCCCGAAGAGGAAGAATGGCAAACTTGAAAGTTATTCTATATTAAACCCAATTTCAGTTATATCATTCAACGCCTTTAGTTGGGCGAGAAAGGGATGCGTCAGTGAGTTTATGATGTGGCTATGGTGAGAGGTAGTCAGCGGGGTGGCTCAGAGCTAGGCCAGTTCGTCGTAGACTGTAACAGGCCATAAATTGCTTGAAAGCAACTGAAGGATTGCCACGCTTTACTTTTCTACTAAAAATCCTGGTCTATATAGCATGAAGGTCATATTCGAATCGGTTGTAGCTTCATCCCAGTCTCGTCATCTGCCTGTTGTAGACAACGCCCCGAGACTGACAATAACAGAATCCTAGAGAGCTTTCCTAGCTCCCTCGTGGTCATTTGAACATCATTGTCATGGCATCTTCCATACTGCCTTGTTCTCCTGACCTTGGCCATACTAGCAAAAGACGGTGGGATGTGAAGCCTCACTCATGTAATGGCTGAGCATATCCCAAAAGCTTCAAAACAAGCAACGGTGGCTGTGGAACCTACAGGGGTGGATGGCGTACCAGGTCACATTCTGAGCATGTTCTCAAATGCCAGCGGTATTGTATCATTCTCGACATGAGTGTTGATTACAGGAAGTGAGTAATCTACCGCAGTAAAACTATCGATAATGAATCACTAACACAAAAAGAGAAAGCACACCATAGCAGTAGTAGCGACATGGCCCACATTCGGGCTACGGGGTTACAGTTGGCCAAACGGCCCAGAAATGGGCCTCTGTGGAGTATTAAAGAGATCTCATATTTCTTGAGCTGCCTTGAGTGTTCGAAACCCATTATGAATGAAAAGGCTACCTTGGACGCTAAAAATGCCGGAGATCGATCTTCGCTGACCGAGTTCAACGGCGCCGACGAAGCGCATGAGGAACTATCAATGCAAACGCCCTACATGGTAATGTCCATCAAGGCTAATCAAGCGCAGCAGCGATACAACATTTTTGCTGGCTTATTTGCTTGGCTCACGCTTGCCGGCTACGTCGTTTTCCCTAATACATTCACTTCACTTCGGAGCTCAGATAGCCTTAGTGGAAGTAAAGGGGGACAAATCATTCAAGAAACTGTCCGCAACGTTCAACTACTGCCTCTTGCTGGTCTTTCGTGTCTCATCGGAATCGCAGGAATGCACCACCTCGGTTACCTTTCAGTGTACTCAGTCGAGATATACTTGGGGAGCTACGATATTCAAAGACGAAGGTATTTGGAACTTCAGGAGCTGTGACGATCATAAACTCCAACATGTGGATTGGCATCCTCCATATGCTAACAGCAAAACCACCAGAGCCGAAGATCAAGGTTTCCACAAGCAATGATTCTCTCCCAGTCCGCCAAACACAACATTTGAAGACGCTGAAAAAACGCCGAGGAGATGAACGTTCATGCAAATCCCTCATTCTTACCATTCTCTCCTACAATGAACTACTCGAAAGGTCATCGCTCTCATCTTCGTCGTCCGTGATGGCATCTGGTGAAACATAGCCTGCACTATTCTCGCGCCGATAATCCCTGTGATAATCGAGAACCATTGGTTCCTGGTAAAAATTTAGCACCAGCCCTGTATGTGCGTTCCATTCACCTTACTCTATCTAGATGCTGAATCAAATGCTCCTCCCAATCTGATCGAGGCTGCTGGATCGAGTGCCTAGCAGCACTTTGAACTTCTTTGCCGAAAGGTATCGGGTCATCAAAAAGACCACCACCGCGACCATCGTACGACCACATTATGTCAACATTCGCGCCCATGCTCTCGAATCGTAATACAATTGGTCTAAGCATATCAATGAACTCTCTCCAGATACTGATTCGGATATGACGCTGAGAGAGCTCAATGTTCAACTTAAACCCTTCTTGCCTCTTGATGTCGAGCAGCGGTAGAAAAGAAATGCTGATCTCCTCGAGAGGGGTATAATCCGGCTCGTTTTTGAGTACCAAGCAGTCCATTTTGAGTTTGATATTCATCGCCCTAAGCACAGTCTCCGGTTTAAGTCCTACTTTAAAAACATCGTCATACACTAGGCAGGCGATCTGATGTAGCTGACATGGGTCAAAAGCTGCCACAAAATGAGGAGCGGCAACATAATAAGCTGCCACAACTCCTAAGGCTACCTCTCGACCAACGAATGATGCGTCTACAACGTGGGGGACAGGCCAGTTGTTCAGGCCTTGGAGTGTGCCCACCATCATGTGACAAGTCCCCAGTATGTAACCCTCTGTCCAAATCTCTGCGTAGATTAAGTCGCAGAGTTCTTGAGGAAGACTCGATGTCGTATACGTGGCAAACGCAATATTCCACACCCGCGAATATTGACGAATGACAGCTTCTAGACGACTATATTACAGAGTATTAGCGTCAGGTTCAGAGCAACATTCAACTGTGGAGCTCACAGGTCTAGTGCTCTATTTCGAGCGGATTTCTCTGTATATGCTTTTCGTAGGACATTCATATGAGCAGATAGTTTATGAATGCTACGGCATTGTGTTAACAAGTGACTGCAAGCATAGGAGTAAAGCAACTCACCCGTCGCTAGCTAGAAGCTCTTCATACTTAATGATACTTCTACTAGCCGAGTCAAATGGAAGTGATAGAATGTCTTGAAATTCGTTCAGGCGTCTCGGTAATTTTCCCAGCGCAGTCTCTAGCACGTTAAGTTGTGGCATTCCGGCACCGAGGATCTAAGAATGAAGTTGAGGGAGGAAGCGGACTACTGTATGTTTCTGGGTTCACAAGATAAGATCACGTGGGTGGTTGCCCCTATATGCATGGGGGAGAGGAAAGTAGGGTAAGTACCCGATCACATACTCCACTTCACGAACATAAACGTTCACTAGTGTTTGAAAAGGCCGAACTCGCGCTATTTATGGACTCGTCAATTTACTAGCACTAAACGTAATTTCGTTCACTAAGTTAGTTTTCAGCCTCTGACTGAGCTCCCCAAGTGCTTTCTAAAGTCAACGTAGCTGTGACAGCGATTTCTCGTTAACACAGAGCCGCCTCGACAATTGTCGGAACGGTTAACACATCTCTCGTATCTAGCGTTCAGTCTTACAAAACATCTTATCAAGCCCATGGCATGGAGCGGTCATTTGTGATGTTACGCCATTCATATACGGTGGGCTAGGTGAACTGGCTTTCCGCACAGGTGCTGAGTCGCCTGTTGGTCCCACATCTTTTCTCTCCTCCAAGATTTGAATCGTTCTTCAACTCCAACGCGCCTGTATGAAGCTTGCCCATTTCTCCGGCCATTCAGTTATAAATGAGATGCCCCGCGCATGCCCAAACGCTGAATTGGCCAAGTGGGCGAGGTCAACGTCGCCCATTAGCATAGCTATTTAGTTGGTATTTACCTTTGCACCCTTTAATTAGAAATCTCACGATCAATGGCTTTCTACCCGCTGGTAGTTTTCATCAATACAAAAATGAAGCGTAGGGTCGAACTATTTCAGAAATATGCATCGATCCACACTCTCCACGTTGCTTCCTCAGTCTGAACAATTTGACTGTACCGTGTCGCTCTAGAACCCCATGTCACCTTCTAATGCCGAGAATGGATGGAAATATTTGCTTTCTGGTGTTCTATCTTTATTAGTAGATGGAGTTTCGAAAACCATGCTCTCGAAAATCCTTGATTGGGCCTACAAATATTTCCAGTGGGGTGAATTACAGATATTAGCATTTAACAGAGCAGAGGGCGAAGATTAAATTCTGAACTAGGAATCTGGGAAAAGCTGGATCAAGACTAGCATGAGTAAGTCTAGCTTTTTCTCTGACATATGCAAGATACAGATGTGGAATCAGCGAGAATAAGTGGCTTTTAATTAAGAGCTTTGCATCAACTTAAGCTACCTGATTTACAAAAGGAAGACAACGGATTCTCACCACGCCTATCGAATAGATACTCAATGTACCCATTGCGGAATAAATTGCATGTAAGAAATAGGACCTGCTCTGCATAAAGTTAGACTGCGTACACGTTTCACTAAAAGTACCACAGGCCAAGCAGGCAAAGCCACTTCGTCTTGAATCAAGCCTTACTCATTTGCTACTTTGTTTGCTTTAGAATTGAATCGAGATCAGTGTTCGAGCGATGGAACCATGAGGCGCAGTACCTGCTTCTATGTTAATTAGCGAGACAGGAAAACAGCGTAAAGGGGCTAATGAATGAAAGCGTAACGCTCAATCCGGGTGACTGGTCACTTTATCGACTCGATATGATCTTCCACCGGATAAAGCATCTCTCAACCCTATCTTCCATTCGAATATCGTGCCTTGGCTACAACAGCAACCCGAATAATGCACCAAGGCCACCGGTCTACATCAATAGCATTTCTGCGTGGAACGAGCATGTGAATTCGGTTTATTCAGAGATGTCGCGACACTCTGACGCCACCATCGTAGTGCAGAACTGATCTTTCGTACATTGATCCTAGGCTCTGGTAGAGTGCTGAGAAACCGACTGGACTGGCACCAAGAACAAGTTGATGCACGGGTATGCTATCCGCCCAATCGAAGTTTATTAACGAAAGAGAGTGAGATTGGGCGTCTACTTTGTTGATTTGCTTTTTGTAGCGATCTTTGTAGCAGACTTTTGTCTTTTCTTGCCGAATTTCTATCTCTTATGTGTTTGAATGACCGGTAATGGATAGTAACATTTGATTTTCTCGGGTAGTAATGGCCACTGAGGATCATTGAGTGAATCGCAAGAGGTGTATACCATCAGTCTTCCTTTTCGCCGTACCAAGATAAAAACATCCGCTCCAAATTCTTCCTTCAGCCTATCTCCCTTCTTGGCCAATGTGAGTTTCTGTCGTCGAAAATTCTCGTCATTGAGTTGCTGTCTCGTCTTCATGATTTTCTTCTGCAAATAGCTGAATGCACACCGCAGTGTTTGTTCAATCTTTCAAATATATCTCCAAGTAAAGTATCACCACAACTAGACGTTGAAATCAAAATTAGTTCCCGGTCGATCTAAGCATGGTTATGGTCAATGATCAGCCACCGACGTTCACTCACTACTTTTCATCCACGTGCCTATCCACCACTACCCGCTACCCGGTTTTCGCTTACTAACTCCTAAATTGTACCTGCTCAGCCACTCTAAATATACCGCTCGCCTCGACCTAAGTATCTTGCCCCAAGTGTTTTGCCCCAAGTGTTTTGCCCCAAGTATTTTCTCACTCGAAGTCTCTATGATCCGATTCTCTTGCCCGACCGATGCCGCTTTTCGCTCATTGCTTACGTTGTTTTATCTCCAAACATACTACCTATCGGTTAGCTGACCAGCTAGTTTCACTGGCATTGCTCCACATCGCTTCTACTGTAACACATTAATGCTCAAAATGGGTGCAAGCATCTGTAATTTAACGCTACGTGTACCTTGAAAACTTACTCTTTCCAAACAATGCGCTACGTTGCAAGAACATTGAAATGACCATATGATAAAGCAATGCGAAGGATTGCAATGTGTAAGCAGTCCCAGTACACATCGAGTTTGTGCGCCAACATGCTTGTGCAGTGAAACTTAGCCAAAGCAATTCCACGCATGGTAACACTATGGGTTGTGCTTCATTTCCCAGTATAGAAGTTGACGTTCCTAATGTTTCCCCTCATGATACTTAGATTGGTAGAGCAGTGTTCCAAGAGACGTATTGCGAGAGATTTGTAGGAACAATTTCGATATGTATCTGAATGATAATTTATATTCTCTGCACTATATGCTTACACGATTATCTATAAAGATGACCTAGAAAACGAATCGAAGTAACATACGTTGGATTTACTGCAGATTATTCAAACTCGCAAGTCGTACAATTGCTAGAAATCCACGTTTCCATACCACTTCCTATTAACAGCGGATCAGCTATTGAAACTACGTTATGTCAATTTTGATCAACTTAGTCTATAACGACTATCAAGCATGCGTCTAAGTAGACCCAGATATGGATTGAGAGATATGTCTCCGTGGCGGACATTTATGGGAAGTATAATGACTTAAGATGCGCTCTAGACTGGAGTAATCTCATTCGCGGTCAGAAATCTATGTGTAGCTTCCTCGAAGGGATGCAATTCAGTTTCGACGACGCCTTCTACCTTTCTTAGCAGCTCCTCGATTTTTGGCCGTAGATTCTTCACACTGATACCCATTTACTTCTGGAGACTCCAATAGTGTTGTTGCCTGCTCTTCATGGTATGCATGCTCATGCGTCGCGAAAGCAACTCGAGCGTTGTGTAAGTCTTTGCGAGTTTTCCCAATCGTTCGAAGGGTTTCGTAAAGCATTCCGTCGATAACGAAAAGCTGATTGTCGATGGCAACGGGACGGACTTGGGAGCCATCAAGAGCTCCTAAAGGCCTTCCGTTTGAATCTGACTGAAATGACTGACAAGTCAATGGGTATAACTGCCAATGTGATTTTGCATCTCACCTGCGCTTGCGCGGAACTGGCGTACAACGACTGCTGACCGGCCATATTCAGAGAGATGTATACGATATATTGGTAAAGATAAGACTGTTGATTTGGAAAAGATGAGAAAAATCTGTTGGCTTGACAATTACATTCCGGCTCTCAGGATACGTGATCAGATATAACAAATAACAAAGCCCTGCTCGCTCTACGTGATTAAGTTGCAAATCGGAAAAACATGTTCTTGGCAAGCCCAAAAATGAGACTGCTAATATCAGTCCGGCAAAAACACTCAAGAAGGACCACAAGTAGAGTATGCATGAAGTCCTTTGTTCTTGGTACCACTATCGGCCCCTAAGTCAAGGATTCTCGTGGTATTTTCCTCTAACAAAACCGTACATAAACGAGATAGGTCGCTTGACTGAAAAACTTAGGTGGCAGAGTGATCTACGTAACACCAGAGCCTATTTTGAATTCATATACTGTAGCCAAATGTAGCAGTAGCTCAAAGCCTTTTCTGACACAGCCCAAAGCCAGATGCACATATCCTATACAACTTCGTCCGCCCAATAAGAACGTCCTTCTAAGATTTCTACCAATAGTCTATACATTTGGCTTGTACAGTATCCGATGGTCGTGAAAAGTTGCGCGAACAAACAGAGCCAGTGGGAACAAACCTTTCACGCATCGTACATCGTAGAACGAGATTCTGGCTTGAGGGCGGGAAGCAATATTTTACTGCTAGCCATATGGTATAGTGATACAACCATTCTTAATTCTAGAAGGGAGGGACATTATTCTAAGTGGTTTACCTAAAAAACTTGGTTATTCCAAGTCGTTCACCTGGAATAGCCTGTCTTGGCCCAGGTAGTTTGCCTCAAGTAGCTTGTCTTGGCCCAAGTACTTTGTTCTGAACAAAGTCAACAAACGACCAACAGCTTCTTGAACTCCATATTTATAAATATAACAAGATGACTTGGAGCACAGCAAGGTCCGTCTACTGACTATACCAAGCAACATGTTTAGCACGGAAGGTGAGCAGAGAGTAGCCGTCGTCACAGGTGCCGCTGTCAGTCAGCCCTCCATTGTCACACGGGCTGAATCCCGACTAACTTAAGACTTACAGCGTGGCATTGGCTCCTGGCTAGCCAAAAATCTACACGACCGGGGCTATCGCGTTGCGCTCTGCGATTGTCACGATGAGCAGGGCCAGGCTATGGCGAACTCTCTTGACGACTCCCAAGAGTCGGCAATTTTCGTCCATTGCGACGTGAAATCTTATCAGTCTCAAAAAGAGCTATTCCAAGCCGTCTGGAAGAAATGGTTCCGTCTTGATGTTCTAATCGCCAATGCTGGCTGTGTGGATCGGGGATCGGTGTATAATCTCGGACGTCGAAATGTAGCTATTGGCGAGCTGCCACCCGAGCCCGATACTAGTTGTACAGACACCGTATTCAAGGGACTACTATACGGCACCGTACTGGCAACCCACTTTATGCGTCACAGCCCTGCGGGAAGCGGCAAGATCATTGCGACCGGCAGCATGATTGGGGTCTATCCGTGTGCAACGTTCCCCGAGTACTGCTCCGCAAAGGCTGCAATCCATCAATGGGTCAAGACTACCGGCCTTTTGCTGCAAAAGAAGGAGAATATCACGGTCAACTGCATAATGCCAGGGCCGGTCAATACCTCTGCTATGCCCGACTTCAGCGAAGCCTTTCTACCTAAGCACCTAACCTTAAAGTCCAACTTGATAGCTGGATACGACATCTTCCTCGATGATGTGGATAACAAACGAACTGGGGAGACGCTGGAGGCAGCGCACGATGAGATTGTTTCTTGGGGACATCCAGAATACAAAAGCGGAGAGATTGCGAGACGGTACGAGAAGGTGTATGAACCATGGTTCCAGATGTTGCATGGTGAGAAGAGTGGGGTACCTGGTGCCATTGAGAACCCACCAGGAAGGGAAGCAGGGCTTTTGGCATCTCAAGCGTAGGGAAAGGCAGTGCTAGCGATGAGGTGACGGAAAAGGTGGGATGAGCGTATTGTTTGGTTTGTCGCGTTAGGTTAGTTGATAATTAAGAGTCCACCGTTTCTCGACACATAACTAGATCAATCAAGTAGCCTGACTTATGTCCCCGATTCAGAGTCGTAGAAGTTTTCGGAGTGAATTCTGACTCCTTGCATGTTGACTTGTTCTGTCTAACGTTCGGTGGGGTTTTCTCGTCAGCTCAGAGCTTGACATCGATATTAAACTCAGGGTAGGGACAAACAGTTAGGCCCGAGGGCTCTTGGATCTGATTTGGCACAGAAGAATTCCACTTTTCTAATTCATTCAAGAGCGGTGCTATATACTCTGCTACACCTGACACTGAAGTTGGAAATTGTTCAACAGGGTTGGGACTAGTGACGCTGATTCTAGGTCCCTACCCAACACCGCAAACGTTGCCGCACTATTGAGAGGGATGACGATATCCTTGTTGTTGAAAGAGCAGAATACGTTTTCCACGAAACCAACAAGCTGGGCACTAGAAGCAAGAATCCGGCCATGCTCATCGATGGCTGAATTCTTGAAGAGACTCGAGATGTTCTGAAAGCGTCCGTTTGCCGGGATAGTTGTGACAGCATTTCTCCCAGTGAGATCGTTGGTGACAGATATGGTGATCCGTGGTGAGTAACTGGGTGCAGCGAAAGCCACCGCATTGAGAAAAGTGACGACAAAAATAGAGTCAAGCTTCATGTTCACAGATGATGAGAAAAGTGATGAGGGCAACTTTTGTCAGTGGGAGGGCGTTTATATATATTTCTGGCATAGCTACAGCGCGCACGACGCAAGCGCAAAAATACACTGTTACAGCTGGCCTCTACAAAGAGCCCCATTTAGACCTAGATGATCCCTTCTATAAATAAGTATTATTCAGATGTGAGGAGCGGATCACTCTGGAAATAGACTCTTGGCGAATTGCGCGACTACTTTAGTAGACCGGTATGTGCTTCAAGATATCGGTTGAGATGCGCTCCTGGCTCAGATCTTGATGTATATGATGTATTCCAGAGCTCTGGCACTACTTCTTCTTTCTTGGGGTGTTTTTGAACCCGCCACCTCTTCACCTATCGAGTCACTTCGTACCCGACGTCAAGACTCCGTTCAATCAGGACACCAACTACTAGGTTCAGAAGCAAGGTGTTTCGATTTCAGCTTCGAAGCCAACACGTTCAGAGCTACATGTTTCTCTTCTGAGTTACTGATTGTCCGTGATGATGTCAATCTAGACCAATGCATTTCAAACGACGACGGGAATATGCAATATCGGTTTGGGTAAGCTCTGCTTCAGGGTCGTGAATTTTGCATGCACTGATGATATTGTCGATAGTGGCCATGCCTTCGATTCTTGCTCTGGCTGTACGTTGAGCGACACCCTAGATCTATCGTGCAATTGTCAAACTAAATCCCCCGGTACTTTCAAGCGGTCGACCATTCAACTTGGTATAGAATCCGGATGAACTGTCCTGCACACGCGCTAACTTCGAGAATAGATGGAACTACTAGAGAAGGCGATTTAGGTGTCATTGTCATCGACGATGGAACAGTCGAGTGTCGTGCTCCTAACTAGCATGGCTCTCATATTTTGCATCAGGATTCAGCCTGCTTACCTCCTGGTATCTTCCCTTGCAACCTATATGGTTTTTCTGACCAGCATCGTTCTATTTGTTATGATAACATTCCATACTTCAATCTTGTTTGCGATTATGCTTATTTGCTTTTTAGATCTAGTTAGAAAATGAATTATCTAGCAGAAACGTATACTGGTCCCGCTTCTTTATTTTCAGCTATCTCCATACTAAACAAAAGTCACGTTAGTTTCAAAGCTGTCTGACCCAAAAATGTATCACGTGATCTACATGACATAGGAGGCGGTCAACGACGCGCAACCAGCAATCTCTATCGGTAACCAAGGATGACCTGAGATATATGTCTTCCAATCTATTAATGCTATGTTGCAGTGCAGTGATGGTACTGTAATTTCTGTGAGCAACACAAAGATACATTTTCTGAATTGGGGAAGCTGAAGGGCCAGAGTGCTTATGAGAGGAAAGACCGGGAAGAATCTTAGCTTAAGGGATATCAGTCCGACGACTATGGAGTAGAGGCCGACTTACGCTAGGCATTGGCCTTCGAGGATGATCCAACGGCAATCATGAGTGCAGTGCAAAGTCCCTTAAGCGGGAAAGAGGTTCCGAGGATTCGCAGCAGAACACGGAAGGCACTAGGAAATCTCAGAAGGCAAGGCAACGCAAGTAGTGACGTTTTCGTTAGGGAGCAAACTCCTACGATAAAGAGCAATTAGCGTTGAAGATCCGCCTGTGAAAGGCCCGAGTCTGATTCTACCATTGTAAGTTAGATGAAGCTAGATTACACAAACTAAGATGAAGGGGGCTTACGAAGTTAGTAACGAAGTTACATTACCGTACAGTACAATCAAACGACGGTGCGTTAATTCGAGTGTCATCCATCTCGAGAATCCTTCTCCGGCCGGTCGCTAGTGCTCTCGATTCGCAAACGGTTTAGATCCCCAAGTGGTTTCGATCCATAAATATTGTTAGCCCCCAAGTAGTTCCCCACCACAACTCATGTCGATCCCCAAGTCGTTTGGATCCCGAGGTGGCTTGTTCGCCAAAGCCCTCAACCTGTGACTCTTGTAAACATGTAGAGTAATGGCAGTTAGCAGTGGTTCATTCAGAAACTATGATATGGACGAGAAAACCATGCAGGGAACTCCCAGGTAGCATGGAAGACCATGTGTAACATATCTCACCCTGAAAGACCTGAGTCCGCAAAGAGGGATGCAACTTCAACGAAGGAGGTGTGCACCTAGTCAGAGATGACGAGATCCTGGCGCTGAGTAGGAGTAGCCTGATCATCCAAGAACACAGATTCCCACTCTAAGCTACATATCTCAAAGAACTCTGGCCCTGGCATAGATGCAAACAAAGAATTGCTGCCTAAACGCTTGTCCTGCCTATACCTTTAGTCTAAATGAAGCGTATAAGTGCGCTGTGCCTACAAGAGCTTGGTGTATTAACTCCGGAAGTAAACATTCTATTTGCATGCTCACGATCTCATCTCAAGCTCTTTGATCCAGATTAAAATAACGACAACAGCAACAGCAATAACGAGAAGAGATGCCAGACCGGTCACGATTTGTCCGGGCACTGAAAACGCAGGCCCCGACACATGACAATGTTTCTGTTGGCCGTCACAAAGACAACAATGCACCCCTGCACCCTACTTCGTCGTTCGATCGCGGTACAAAACGAAAAGACTCTACTGTGGAGAATGACCAGAAAACCAAGAAGACATTATGGTGGGTTTACACAATGAGGATCTGTTCGCTAGAGATTGATCACTGATTTTGTGATATGCGACGCTAATTACAGCAACAGTCGATTCCAAAAGGTACCAAGAACGCTATTCAATCCAAGGCAGTTGGCGCCCCATTCGGCAAGACCAAATAGTAGACTACAGCCAGCCCCTTCTCTCCCGGTCTTACGGATCGATTCGAACCAGCTATTTACAGAAATTCGCTGCATTCATGCTCATATATTCCCACTAGAAACCAAGTGTATTATTGAAGGACTTTCGGTACTTCCTCGAATGAGCAAACGGGATCGGATGATGCGCTGGTCTGAACAGTCTGACCTCCGCCGCCAACTGCTACTCGGGCATTGTGAGTTTTTCATGTCATCGCAGCATCCTCAGGCCTCTCCCGGTGCTCGAAGCATTGTCTCCGAATTCGGCATGCTTGGCCGAATGAGACGGTATGGCATTCAGGAGTTTCTGAGCACACTGCATGCCCAGCTCCCGGAAAGCAAAGATCACCTAATCTCGTTTCTTTGCTTCGCAATTCGAATCGTGGAACTGTTGTACGAAACAGTACCTGCATTTCGACTCTTCTGGATGGAATGCCTGGGTGATCTCTACTGCCATCGCTCCTACGTCGAAGACGACAGGTCTATGATAGATACGTGGAACAGAGCAGCTCGGTCGTGGTTCCTCATGGCCTCGGCAGAAAACCCCACCGAAGGCCGATTGTACCATCGGTTGGCGGCAGTAGCTGGTTCGAATCCTCTGAGGCAGCTTTACTACTATGCGAAATCGGGGATGAGTCGTGAACCCTTTCCAGCCTCCCGCGAGTCACTATGGGCCCTATTGAATCAAGCCACTTCGAAAGAAGAGCCAGCGTTTTGCCATACGTTCCGCCAGATTCATGCGCTCATCTTGATGGGAGTTCCCGTGGTGCAAATCAACGATAATTACTGTGGTCTTGAGTAGATCATACTAACGTCAGTACCTTCGGTGTTCCTCGGCATGCATCATTTCACGCCGTGGGAGTAGATGACGCATGCCGAACACCACAACCTACCAGACAGGAGACAATGCTATCTTATAAGAAATGCTGCGCTGCCGGAATGTACTGACCAGTGATAATAGCTTCACGAAACGACTCAGTAAGCTCCCTTTATTATTCTTACTTTCCTGCAAATTACCGCGATAGCCTATATTTCACAAAGCGGGCTACTTATCAACGTGCGCTATTTGAAAGAATCACCGCTGCAGGCTTTCAATACAGAGCTATCAACATGAATAGACATTAAGTACGGCATCACATGATGTAAACGATCAATCGTAACTAATTTGATAGCCATGTAATAACCTACTCGCTCGCGATGCTAAGCAATCGCCTCTCCAGGAAGCTCTCCCGACGTCGGGTGCAATCGTCTTCTTACGTCGAAGCAGTGTACTCTTGTCTAGACCTCCACAACGAGACAAGCAATATCTGGTCGCACGCACTTGGTATTATTTTGTTCTTGCGAAGTGCAGTTCAGCTAGCTTTCAACCCAGTATTATCGGCAGAGAAGATCGTTATACTGACGTACCTGGTTGCGGTCATAATCTGTTTGATATGCTCGACTTTCTATCATATATTCTCCGATCACGTCTGAGCAGCCACGTGGCAGAGAGGCGATCATCTGAGCATAATCTGCGTAATGTGGGCTTCGTCACTATCATTTTCGTTTTTTTCTTCCAACAAGGAGCGGCAGGCTTATGTAGTCTTGTTGACTCTTGCTGCCGTACTCTCTGCAGTTCGTATCTCGACATTTTCGTGTTCTCGCTCACGGGATCTATGGAGCCAAATTGTTACATATATTGTCTTTGGGTGCTTCACAATCTTACCTACCGCGTTCGACCCAAACCCCGACCTTCTCCAACCCTTCTGGGGGTTGGTGGTTATGAACACGCTCGGTGGCGCGGTTTATGTAACTAACATAGTTGATCGGGCATTCTGGAACAACCCGACTGATGGGAAGTTGAGTCATGCCATCATGCATGTGCTCTTCGTACTCGGAACGCGCATCTATCACCACGGGCTTCTGTCGGTTCATAATGCCACGGCAGATAGATAGTCGGTGTGGCTATGAAGAGTATGGGCGTTGCTAAGTTGATATACGGAACTACCAATTTATACAGCACTACAAAATTGCTATAGGCCATACATAGGCCATGGATATAGCCTAAAATATCTTCGCGAGCGTCTCAGGCTACAGGTATAACTCATCCTCCCGGTCAAGATTTTCTTCTGTGACACTTGTCTTTTATTTACTGGTTTAACCCCAAAAGTCCTGACTGAGGCATCTATACAATCTTCACGATTATTTAGTTGCATTAGTTAGATAGATACTACAGAGCGTTCGACCAACAAAGAGCAAGTTTTGTAAAGTTAGTCCATTCGTAACAGTAAGACCTTGGAATTTCGAATTTCTTTGAGCCATAGCCACCCGTCAGGTCGAAATTTAGTCGATGTGCTGAAGAGACTCTTGCATAATAGAGCGCCGGTACAGGTGTAACAAACGGGCAGGAGCAGGAAAACATGGCTCAGGGCTAAATAGAAAGTCCAAAACGCTATGAGAGCAACACAAATAGATGGTCGATATTTGTGGGAACATTTTGGGTTGTCTGACTATAGATAGATTAAGGCGCCAGTGAGCGTGATTTGACTAGAAGCATATACGTGGCGCGGCTATGAAGACAGAGAAACTTCGCACCCACCACCCCATCATTCTCAATTTCTAAACACTCTATCTTTTAGAGAGGAGCCATGTTTTACGATGCCAAGAACGACGACGATTTGTCTTTACCAGCGAACACTGATCTTTTCTGGCTGTTCTTTTGCATTTTCTGTACGCTTGGGATTGGCGTTGTCCAATTTGTCATGAACGTACTCTACGATAATAGGTTTCTCGCTCGAGACAACTTGATCGTTAGCGGATATGTAGGCATTACACTTGGCTATGAGCGTAAGCTACTAATCTAACGTTGCTAGACGGTCTATGTGGGATCCGCTCTTAGTTGGCACTTTGTTGTACTCGCAGGGTTGAATCGTCATGCACCTGCATTTGAAAAAGAGGACGAAAATGTGTCCAACGTAAGTCTACGGTTGGCCAAGAAAAATCCTCCATTTATCATGATTAGGGATTGCCCATTACACCATCCCTCCAGTTTGCTTTGATGGCGCTAGCAAACCTGACCCTTTCAAGTCTTCTCGCGCGGATCTTGCCTCCATTCCGGAAACAAACTACTGCTATTGTCGGAATCATTGCGACTTGGATAGTATACATTGTTTTCACATTCGTTTTTCAGTGTAGCAGTCGGGTTTCGGAACCCATCGATACCACTGCCTGCAGAAAGAGTTATCGTCTGGTGCCCGTTGCGTTGCTTGGGATGCTGACTGACCTCGTGATGGCTAGATGGACAATCCCAAATGTACCTCTATCGGACAGGGCTCTAATACTTACATTTGCAGCAAGAGCGGTGTATGTCATACTGTGTTGTCCGTAGGGTTTGCACACTGACACATAGCAGGTTGCCTGTGGTCGCAAGCGCAGACATATGGTATGGCAGCAATGCATCAACGCAGTTTCATGCAGAATTTAGATCAGGATTTTCGGTGATTTCATCGGTACTGACAATGCAAAGGTACCGTCTCTTCTATTCAGTCTTGAATCAGTAAGTCTCAGTCCTTCATCTGCATACTCAACTCACTCGTATCCAGCTGGATATTCAGTTTCTCTCTTGTGGTAGCGAGTGTCCATCGGATCCGACATCTGATATCTAGAGACGACAGGGTAGTACGCTCTTCGTAGGATAGGATGCCAACATTGCACCGTAGAAATGCAGGAGTTCTCATAGCATGCCAAGTTCAGTCTCTATCAAAGCGACCATTTTGAGTTCGTTCACGTTCGTGTACTAGCATGTCTGGCACTACTTTCCAAGCGCTTTGACGGATCGAAGAATTAGTTGCAGTCTTACCCCTGCAGCTTGCAATCTATTATTTTTGTTATTTTTCGACTTTTTCGATGTGCTTCTTGATAAATGACTGACAGTGAGAGAGATGAAGTATCATGTTGGATATATTGTTAAATGAATATTGATCTGAGACGAATACTCTAGGGAAGAGAGGAGGACAAAAATGACACGTGACCTCTACTGAGTCTATTGCGTCTGGGAGCATTCACACAATAGACGCCTGCGTGACGCGTGACTTAAAAAATTACTTAGGGCATGAAACTACTTGGGTATGAAACTGTCTAGAGGCTCAGTAAGGGCTGGAGCGCGAGTCTAGATTCTCCAAGTGGACGAGATCAGCTCATTTCAAGAATAGATAGAAGATATAAGGCAAAAGGAAATAAGAATATGAAATCAGGGCCTCAGCTGCAAAATCACAGTAGCTATTTCCAGTACCTTACGATCTCGACCATCAGATATGTCCTTGAAACATCCCGCTTCTTGGAGAAGCGAATATGCTGGATGGAGGGAGACTGCCCCTGGAGAATGGAAGCGACCCTTGGACAGCATTGAAAAGTTCTTCTATTCAGCTTCATCTCCGCCTCCTTCATCTGGTATCGGCCATATGATGGTGTCAGCGGGTATCCGAGTCCCCTTGGATGTGGACTGCTCCTTCGAAGAAGTGACGACAGTCTGGAAGAGTTTACGCTATCATCATCCTGGAATTGCTTGTACAGCCGAGGCTGGCAGTCTTTGTTATAAAGTTCCGAACGCAGAGGAGCTCGGCAGTTGGACGGCGGAGACGATTATTACCGACAACTCGGGGCAAACTGGCCAAGAAGCTTTGGCTAGACTCAAATCCTCGCCTATCGGAATTCTCATCGTCCTGCCACCCACGAGAGAGATCGTCTTCCAAGTTCCGCACTACCATATCGACGGAATCGGAGCGATCAAATTCCTTGATTTGGTCTTGGATGCGTTTCGGGATCCACCAAAGCAGGTAGAATTTGGGGACGAGCACCAAAACCTCCCGCAGAGTCTCCCAGAGATTATCAACAACGGAGCACCTAGTTTGAACTCCATCATGCGGGCGCATAGGATTTCTCAGGAGTTCCTACGAGGGTTTCCAACTATCGACCTTGGCAAGAGGGAACCTACAGGCTCTGAGCCTGCGGTGAGAATGGAGCGGATCATGTTCTCGACGGAAGAAACGTCTAGGATCTGTAAAGAGGTGAGAGAGCATGGATTTACTGTTACACACATGTGTCATAGCGCAATGGTGCGCGTGATCCAGTCTTATTCTCGCGCTGGATTCTCGAGATACACAAGCTTTTTCATGATCAATCTCCGCGAGCAGCTGCCAGCCTGTCCTACTACCACCGACTCCCCCGTCAATCTCCGCTTGACCGCATTGCCTGGGTCCATTGCTGCAGACTCCAACCAGGGATTTTGGGATTTAGCTAGAAGTCTAAGAAAGACGTACACCCAACTGAATAAGAGTCCCGAACAGACTGATCTGCACAAACCAATGTACGACTTTCTGGGCACAACACCAGTCGCTTTGGAATATCGAAAGGCTGTTCATTTATCCAGCATCGGAATCGTTGAGAAACATTTTGCACACACAGTCGACGATTTTTGGATCGGAGTTTCATCCGCTACTTCGGAAGTGACGGTCTATGTCTGGACCTTCAAGGATCGCCTAACCTTTACAGTGTGGTATAACGAAGCCTATCATCGCCAGTCCGATATGAAAAAGTTCTTGCAGTTGATGAGGGATAAACTGCTCTCAGGACTTTGGCTTGACCGGACATGGTAATATAGCCAGGGGGCAAGTATTGTGCTAGGCGTCAGTCCTGCTGGAGTTGGCCACTGCTGTATTAGTTTGCTTTCAATAACAGAACCACAATCTACGCCGTAGATATCAACAAAATTTAATTCAACAGCTGCTACATGTTTCCTGCTACGCCTGATAAGTTATTGGATATATTGCCCTTCAGCTACTTTGAGCTATTTTGTAAATCCCTCTGTGATCCGAGTTTGTTGAATGCACACTCAGTGCAAACTGTGTAGCCAAAATCTCCGTACTGAGGGTCTGTACAGCTACAAAATACGCCATATATAATCTTTTGTCATATATTATGTCAAACCATACGAAACCATAGCAAGGAAACTGGAGACATACCGGTAAAACGACGTTTGTAGGTGATTTTCCCTCGTCGGGGACAACACGACGCTGCGTAACAAGAATCGGCACGGACGTAGTCTTGGGGGATGGCATCGATTTGTGTATTTTATGGAAGGACTTTGGAATGTTTGAAGATATGTTTTGTCAGTCTGGCAAGAATCATGCGTAAAAAGATGGTGATTCCTAGATAAAAGGCATCACTGAATGCAGAACTAGCCAAGGAGATCTGCATCGTAGAGTTATGGCCGGAATTTTTACCCAAGTATTTTCATCTAACTCCCTAAGTAGTTTCATCCGCATAGATTTTGACTCCCGATTGCAGTGAGGTCACAGTGAAAATTTTTCATGTTTAGTTTGCTTCTGGGTGACCAATGTTAAGTTCAACGCAAGCTGTGGGTATCTAAGGCCAAAACTAGGTATAACAAGCTGCCATTGCAACTACAGAGCTCCCCCATCATACAATACTGCGTGTCGGTTATTTTGTCGACGATGTTTGACGTTTCAACCAAAATGACGTCTTTGCAACGCACTCAAAAGTTCGCCTCACTCTTCCCGCTCCTCTCCCAGACATATTCGAAGCTTGATGAAAGCCAGAAGATAACCATCGAAAACTTTGTCGGCTGTGTCCCGGTTCCCGTTGGATTGGCCGGCCCACTGAGAATCCAAGGCTCGGAGGATACAGACTTCGACTTCTTTGCGCCCCTAGCAACCGTCGAGCCGACGCTTGTGGCAAGCTGCTCCAGAGGATGCAAAGCATTTCATAGGAGTGGAGGGATGAAATTCCACGAACATGGAGAAGGAATGTCCCGAGCTCCTATCTTCTTCTGTTCTGGGCCCGAGGAAGCGGTTATGTTTTCCGAAGCACTCCCGAAACTCCACGACCAGCTCGCGAAGGATGCCGAATCTACCAGCAAGCATGTCAGGTTGCAGACCCTTACGCCTCATGTCATTGGATCTCAAGTTCACGTCAAGTTTACTTATTCCTGCGGAGATGCCGTCGGGCAGAACATGGTCACTATAGCCACACAGAAAGCATGTGACAGTTTCATGAGTAGCGAGGCCTCGAAAGATTTAGGAATCACCGGGTTTATTATCGAGGGCGACTTCGCTTCGGACAAAAAGCCATCCTGGGGAAACGTGCAAGAAGCCCGCGGAGTGAGGGTGACTGCCTGGGGAAGACTATCCAACGACATTTGTGAAGAGGTTCTGGGATGTAGCAGTCTAAATCTATATCTCCACGTGCAGCATATGAAAGAAGGACAGGTGCGTAATGGTCAATTCGGAAGCAGTATCAATACTGCCAACGTTGTTGCTGCTATCTTCATAGCCTGTGGCCAGGATGCCGGCAGCGTACCCGAGGCTTCGTGGAGCCAATTGACGCCAGAATATGACTTCAAAACTAAGGACTTGACCTTATCAATGTTCTTCCCGTCGTTGCCCGTTGGCGTTGTTGGTGGTGGAACTCACTATACTGCACAGAATGCGTCTCTGCAGATGATGAAATGTCAGGGGCCTGGTATGAAGAAGCGTTTGGCAGGGCTGGTTGCATGCTTTGCTCTAGCTCTAGACTTGAGCACAGTAGCGGCTATTGCGAATGGAACATTCACACAGAGCCACGAAAGGCTTGCGAGAGGAAAGGTTTTTGAGCGCGCTAGCATGTGAATATCCAGGAGACGGAGAGTTTAGAAACGCTGCTGTCAACTATTGAACCTGTCACAGTACTTTACACTATGTTCTAAAAAAAAACATAGCTAGTTTACGTCTTTTGTCATAGACTTGTCTCTTGATTATGAGTGCTCAATCTGTGTTTAAGGGGAAGCAACGAGATGTAAGTTATCTTGAATCAGTTTCGAGGGTGCTATAGTCGGTGCCATCGGTATTTTGTTCGCAAGGCGCGTGAGGAGCGGCAGAAACCAGGTCTATACCATTTACCTAAATGAAATCATGATCATTAACTGACTGACCTAGACCTTATTTTGTACTCGACGGGCGTATATTGTCGACTGCTCTGAGTATGGCACAAACGCTGCATATCTACTTGGCGGCCTAGAAGGAAGTTCTTAGAGAGCGGGATATATCGGCCCATACTCACAGGGAATATAGGATTCCACGGCCTATTTCTCGATCCTGAATCTCGGACAGATCTCCGAAGTGTAATATTGACTACGAGATTAATAGTTCTTCGAGTTTCTTGGCTGCCAGATTCAACAGTGGTATATTTCGGCATTTCCTCCTCCGCCCTTGGCTATCCCTACCAAGATTGCAAGGACAATAACAATATCGGTAATAGCACCGCCGGGAAGGTGGTGCTTAAACTCAGTCGGGTTCGTCAAAGGCGAAGCGGAGGCAGTGAGGGGCATCGAACTATGTAGATGTGGTGTCAGGTGATTATAGTTTGCGTAGTGTGAAGGGTAATTGATCACGTGAAAAGCTTATTTTGAGTAACAATATCAAACTTCCGCAGTATATTGCTTATCCCTCAATACAAGTGCTGTCTTCTTCAAAAGCTCTTCCTTCTGATACTCAATTTCATCTATATCGTCGTCGACTATAGTCGTAGGGCCCTGGGGGTGTTTTCCCGCCTCAATAAGCTTATTCTTGTCCCAGTGTTGTAGGCTGATCGCCTGCTGTAAGGTCTCCTCCTGGGTTAAGGAGTGTCGAGGACTCAGGGCGATACCTGCTTGTGAGAATATCTTTTCAGCCTCTGAGCTCATAGATGGGATTGATAAGTAATCAATTGTCATTTGACGGAGACGAGAGACTCTTTGTAAGCGCCATTACTCAAATGGAGACGTAGTAATCAAATAAGTAGGTGTTGAGAGGTACTCCTCAAGCTCATCTTCGTAGGAGACACTAGGCTGGACGCCCTCTGTTAGCCTCTCAATAATGATCTCTTCAGCCGAACGGTTTCCCACAGGAAATAAAGTTGACGTAGGTGAAATTTTGACGTTTTTGTAGTCTTTTCCCCATGCTTTTTGGACTTGTGAGTGAAAAGCTTGTGCCCGTAGATCCCCCAACGTTTCTGAACAAATAAAAGCTTCTTCTTGGGATCAAATACTGTAGCCACTGTGTAGGTAGGTGTTTTGGCAGAGAGATCAAAGTATTTCTTTGCCGTACGCCAAGCCTGCTCAATAGCAACCCAGAAGTGTTTCTCATTGTGGTGCTCGTAGGTAACTTTAGAGCCTCTAGCTCTTTCATCAGCTCTTCAACCATAGGAATATAGTCAGTGATCCCTACAAAACGGCCCTCATTTGGGCGCCCTTCAAGGACTTTTGTGCGTACCTTCATAGGATACAAAAAACGTCCATATTTCTCGAGTATATCCCAATCATTGTGAGAAAGTTGATGCATAAAATCAAGACGCGTAAGCTGATCAATTGGCCCCTGCTGTCGTTGAGGACGCTCAATTTCACGCTTATATCTATCATACTCAACTGATAGATAGTACGCTATTGGTTCTCGTAATTTGATTGCGCGGACGATCATATCGTAGGTAGAATTCCGCCTACAATACAGTAATTAGCAGAAAGTAAGCTGTTTTGACGCTCCCTGTCAAAGTAGAAATTTTCACTTCAGAAGATCTCCACAATAACAAAAGCGAATCTCCCCAAACTTTTTTCCAAACCCTAATAGATAGGGAATTGAAACTTCTACTTTTTACTTTTCTGCTTTTATATGTGTAGAATTTTTGGTGTTGATGAGAGCCTTAAGATAAGTGAAAAGACAGGTCCTTGTTTTAGCGCCTTGGCGACATCGGCGTATCCTTGTAGAAGCTCCGACTACGTTTTTGAGGCTGGGAATAGCTGAAAATACAAGTTCTGGAGGTCCTGCGGAGTCCAACCCTGCACCCCCGTACCCCCCTCAACTTCACCAAAATTCAATAAAATTATTTTACGACTCAAACTTTGATGCGAAAAACACCGCGCAAATAGGTTGTAGAAATTTGCAGTGGTTGTGTTGTAGTAATTCATTGAAATAAGAGATCAGCATAACTTACCGAGTTGAGTTACTCAATATAGGCTGTATTACAGGCTCGCCAACTGCCTCAGGGTTCTGTCTCCTCCATAACTCTTCCTAGACAAGTATAAATCGCCTCAATCGTCCTAGTGATAGTCTTATCCATTTGATCGCGTTGCGGAGAAGCCCCATAGGCCCTTTGCTCCTCCATGCAGCCATCTCTTTCTCTATATCCATAGAGGTCCCCATAGAGGTCCTGAGAAGTTCAATCTCAAAAGCCTCAAAATCGCACCCAAAAAGGCACTCTTTTGCGATAAGGTTGATGATATGTCCTGCACATCGTAGGCGACGATGAGCTGGGTCAAAATCGAGTGATTTTGCAAGTTCTGCAATAGCAGAGTCGTTGTTTGAGGCGTTATTGAGGACAAAATACCCTCCTTGTTCACATATCTTGTAAGAATCGATAGCTCTTTTAACGTTTTCTGCAATTGATTGCCCATCATGAGTATCACCCGTCTTCTTCAGAGACAGTAGGGCCACGCGATTAACTCCTTTGCAGCAAACAAAGTGGGCCACAACTTCATTGGGTGCTCTGTTGCGACGAGAAGTCCATATATCGAAAGCTAGGTGGATCTTTTGTGGAGTTGACGATAGTAGTTCCAAAATCTCCTTCTTGTGAAGGATAAATTCTCTTCCCATCCATCTCCGGAGAGTCCTTTTTGTAGGAAGGACAGGAACTGCAGCAGGGCGAAGTGACGTAATAAGCTCCACAAAGTTACTACCCTCTACTTTGTGAAAAGGGATAGAGCTCGTAACCATCCATCGTAGGAGACACTGTTTGAACCTTTCTCCATCAAATCCTCCAATCAAATCGTTATATACTCTTTGGATGATAGGGTCTCTTGCGTCAGCTTTCAGGTGATGGAGAAGGCTTGTGGGATTACTTTAAGTATTCCTGCGCGATCTGTAATCCCAAACTCATACTCCTTAGCCCAGCTGTATATACTGTCGATACCGTGTCGAGCCCTATATATGCTGAGCGGGTTTGCTGTGTCAGTGGGCGACGGAGCATGGCCGAAATGACGTAGTCTCACAAGTGGCTGCCTGCAGGGATAGATAAATCCCCAAGATAAGCAGCTTTTGGGCTTGGCAGTTTGGCCCAGATTCGGACAGCGAGTAGCAAAGAAGTCGCTGTTTCTGCCGGAACGTAACTTATCATTTAGTTATCGTCGCTCAGTTGATCTTGAGTATTTGTATCTCATGCGCCGTGGAAGTAAGGATCGATAAAAGAATGGCCGTTAAGCAAACGATATTCACTCCTGAATAAGGACGGGAGTGGCAAGAGAATATCCGAATTGGCCCAGGTGAGCCACCTGTTTCCATGGCCAAGTTATGGGCCGCGTCAATTCACTGTCATTTAACATGGCGATGCCCACAATGCTGCGCGTCATCTTTGAAAAGTATGGAGGTGAAAGAGGAACTTCTATCTCTCGATTTAGAGGATAGCGACTACCTCTATCGGATCAGAAGGGACGACCGTATCATTTACGTCTCTATTTGCCCTAACCTAGTACCAAAAAGCGATCGAACGAACGGCCCAAAAGTTCTCAGTCACTTAGCAAGAGTACCGAGGTGGAACGAGTGTTGGAGAACTCTTACGGTAGAGAAAACACTAAACGGCATTGTGTCTGAGGTGGATCGTTTTCTGCCACACTCTTTGGCTGAACATCCTATCTCCGGACAGTACTACAACCTGTTGGATCTCACCCGAATTCGGCGCATCAGTGATAGGGTGTCGCTGGTGTCTCAAAACCAACAAGAACTGATGCTGAAAATCGCAAGATTTGAGCATGAACTAGAGGCGCTCTCTACGGAAATGAGAGCTTACAGTATCCTTCAGGCTCACCATTCTACCCTTGCGCCAACATTCATGGGGTATGTCTATGAAGAAGAAGAAAATCGAGTCATAGGCTTCCTTATGGAGGTAGTCCAGGGTTATCATCCTTACTTGAGAGATCAGCAACTGTGCAGAGATGCTATACAGGAACTTCATGAAATTGGTATTGTTCACGGTGATCCGAACAGGTTCAATATCTTAGTTGAGGGAGACACTGCAAAGTTTATTGATTTCGAAGTAGCTACGTTCTGGGATGACCATAATTTCGGGCAGTCAAGGGAAGAAGAAAGGTGTAATCTGATTAGAAGTCTAACAGATACTTCAGGACTGGGAAATCATGGGTTTCAGCTTACTAAGTGATAAATATCTATTGAGCAATTATAGCCTAGCGTAGTTGACTGATGCAAAACAGACAAGCGAGAGATCGCAGTCACAAAGCTTGATTTTGAAGCCCTTCTCTTTAACGCCTCTTTCTCACACAGGCCCTGTAGCTGTGTGCTGAGGTTTTGATATCTACATATACGATGTGTGCCTCCCTACACCCTTCATCTCTCCCGTCTTGTTCTAAACATTTAATAAACTCGCCGTCTTTGGAGTGGCCGCAAGCATAGCGCACTTGCTCTTGCGTACAGAGTGATGGTTTCTGGATATCAGTTTTTTTCCTCGCTTTCATATGCCTTTTGAGCTCCTTAATTTCTCGTTTAAGAGTGCAGAATGATTTTTCTACGCGTTTCAAATCATAGTCACGATCAGAAATCGTTTTCTCTTGGGAGTCAATGTGCTCAAAAAGCTCGTCGGTTGATTTGTACAAGGTATCGCGCTCCTTAACGTCATCTGGAAGCGACTCGAGCCATGTTTCGAACCATTTCCGAGTCGCTATCAATTTTTCTTGGCATATAACTTGCATGATGTGTCGACCGTGAAGGAAATAAAGCCATCTTATGAATAGAAAAACCAAGATAGCCTAGAACTGGGCCATCGACTTCTTATAACCAAAATCCGGGCCAGGCATGAGTAATGGGTATTCGTGATAAAGCACACAGTTGGCCCGAATCTTGTCCAACATAAGTATTAGAAAAAATAACCGAAGAGTGTCCGATTTTGCGGTAGAAGCAATGGACACGTACACGATTCCCTCCTTCGTAGACGGATACGTCAACCAGTGTAACCAAACCACTATGAATCTAAAACATGAAACGGTAATATGGTTACACATTGGCGTGGGCCACACAAAGCTGATGCTATCGATGAGCATGGTACTATGGCAAATACAGAACTTCCGTTATTTAATTTTGGGTCTACAAAAATCAAATTTCTACCTGGCCCTTCTAGTGATCTGCACGACATTTCACTTAGATCTTCGAAGCTTGTTGACAAGTTATCCGTCTATGACAATATATCTTGCACCTGGGAAATAAGATCAGACCTTATAAGAAGATAGTACGCGTTGTATAAATATGTCGGGTGCGACAAAATAGAGATTGGCCAATTCGAGCAGGCAGGAAACAGACTGGATGGGGTGTTGTCATTGGCTGCTTCAAAAATAAGGATAGAATTCGGAATCCTCACGTTTTTAGTGGCGTTGAAGGGAAGTATTAAAATTCGGCGAGTTTGCCCTTCCGTTGTAACTTTGAAGAAAACTATCCTCATTCCTCACACTCTACTCTCCGGCCATCGGCAGCCGTAAAATCATAAATTTCGTTGACACTAGCAACACAATGAGCGTCGTGATCGGCATACATTATAGGATGCTGAAGTTCCGCGTTTCCTTCACAATCATGGTTTACAAACCGTCTCGGGCCGAAAAACAATAGTGAAACTCTGGCTAGTAGCATCTAGGTCATGTTACTCTTCTTCTTCTTTTAGTGGACCCAAAACCCACTAAGATTCTTTACAATGCTTCGATAGATAGGCCTGCGCCCAGTAACACATGCTTTCGGTACAGCTGAGTACTGAAGAGTTGCACTTATCTCGAATGGGCAATCCTGTAAGTAAATCGAGACGTGTGAAGTGAACTGATGTTTGAAACTGCTCGGTTTCAACAGTTGGTCAAGATGGTCGTATTGATGAAGAATTTCCAAAAGGCGGTATGTACTCTAAAGGGGGTTTTTCTGCTTGGTTGTAGCATCGAGTGCGGAAGTAACATCTTCCTCCGGTATCGTTGACGAGCTGTAATCGTCCGTGAACTTGCGGACAAAGGGTGAGAATCCAATCTACTTCGGTTAGACATACTTTGGAGTTTGCTCGAGGACATCATACCTTGTCTGAAAGCAAGTCTGTGATTCAGTCATCATTCAAGACAAATTCGCTTGCCACGATATGGTTGTTAAAGCGCATCGTGGAAGGAAACAGCAAAACGGTAAGCTTGGGCAGGACGGAGATAATGGCTACACTTAAGTAACCCTGCCACCTTTCATGTTGAAATGTCCGAAGTCCCCGTGTCTACTGCACAGTGATCCAAGCGGCTCCAACTTCCGTATGACGAAGAGGCGGTCTCAAATGTCAATCTTCCTGAGTGTTTTGGTCGGTCCACTACTCATCCGGTAGGCATCAGCCATACAGAATTCTTCATCTAAACCACAGCTCCAATCGGCTTCCAATAAGATACGTCACCAATGCTCCAGAACTGCTTACGCATTGACTATGCCATGGCCGAGCTCGACTCACGGTCCAGACCTACTACCTGCCTTTCGACATAAATCAGAGTGTCCCCCACCCCGAACTCGTTCTACTGCCTTGACTTTCTATTCTTCATTACCAATCGGTGCAAAACAGGGTCTCCAAAGAGAAGATGAACAAACGATCGCGTCCCATCTACAGCCGAGAGGGCAGCAATCGTGTCTACAAATCCAGGGGGCTCATTCCGTCCCAATTACAATTGAAAGAGGAGTTGAGCTCGAAGAGTAACATCGTGGTCATTAGCGGAGCCGGAATATCTACAAACGCAGGTAGTGAGTTGTGATCCCTTTCATGTTCGCCCACGAATGCTGATCTTGCGACAGTTAGCGATTTCTACAGCAGTTCGAGGACCAACTCAAGCCGGAACATATTCGATGCATCAGCGTATCTTATCCCTGAGCGCGCTGCCAAGTTGCACAATCACGTGTTGACCATCTTTGAATCCGCTTCAAAGTCTGGCCTCAAACCTCTTGACTACCTTATGGAAGCGTGGGCTCAATCTGGACGCTTGCTGCGATATTACACCCAAAATGTTGACTGTCGGAGCGATCGACTTCCTTCGCTATCTCGGAAAACAGTAATGCTTCATGGCCGGGTGGATACCCTGAGATGTACCATTCGCCCTCGACACACACTGCGCGTTACCACGGAGTCATTCCTTCAGCAGATAAATGCACAATGCCCTATTTGCGAAGAAGAGCAGGAGAAGCGGGTGTTGAATGGTCTACGACGACGCTCGACCGGTAAACTTCGGACAAGCGTACTGTTGTACAATGAACCTAACCCGGACGACTCCGAAGCTTTGGTGGCCTTTAACGATGATCTGAGTCGCCCAGTTGATGCTGTTGTTGTTGTTGGAACCAGGCTACAGATTGGTGACTTGAGAGCCTTTGTGGACGATCTCTGTCAAGGAGCGGGCGGAACGGATTGCATGACGGTGTGGGTCAACAAAAACCATCAGGAACCGGGCATTACAATCGGTCACCACTATATTGGCGATTGTGATGACTTCGCATTATTACTCTTAGAATAGATCGGAATGTTTTAGAGTTTGCGACTCCATGCGAGGCACAACTAGGTGTTTGGTCATGGACCGCTGGCATTCTGCCTGTCTGTTCATGATGATATAAGGAGAAGTTGGTAATTTACTATTTTCGGCGCGATCTGATGGGATTGTAGGCAAACAAACGTGGAACAGTGCTCGTTTTGGATACCTTTGAAGTCCCCGTCAGCTGGCTAGATGGACCACCCATTGATAAAACCGATAAAGAGGGCGAACGCAGCTTTCAGGTGAGGCAGACAACCTCTTGAGCTCCTGAAAAGATCCCGGAACCAGCGCAGCATAATGTTATAGTAACTCCGCCACGGAGGGTCTCAATTATACCAGATGCGCCACGTAATGGCACACCCTGACGATTTTGCCACCAGAAGCCGCACTCTACACGCCATCAAGTGCGGCTGAATTCTTTGGCCTGAGGTAGTATCTGCGCTGGCTGAGCCTTGAAGGTCTGAAGTTCTCGACCAATCTTCAGTCGCCCTTGAGTCATTCGCGGCACAGATACCGTAATTTCGACCAGTGCTGCCTCACATTGCCATAGACCTAAAATTCCGCATACGCCAAAGCCAGAAATGAACAGATGGTTTGGATGCCTTATTAGATTCCCCCATTTATAAGTAGTCAGCCAACAAGAGATGTGGTCCTTACAATGCAGTGTCCTGCATCCGTGCACAGATTCCTCTCAAGTACTCTTGTTTCTTTCACAATTTCAAACTTATTTACCATCTGTGCGCTCCATTACGAGTCATCGACGTCGATAGGGTAAATTCAAAATACGAACTTGAAGAGGGGAAGGAACTCCACGGCCCTTGCGGTGATAAAGCTGATCAAGAGTCACCTCCTTCCAGACCTCAAATTATACTTAGTCTACATCCGATCCAAGCGGCAACCGACCACATCCGTACGAAATTGCTGTTCTTCGATTGACATGTCTTTTACTACTATTTCTTTGCGTGTTAGTATCCCTCAGAGCTGTAGATGTGATCGTAGCCTTGATGGTCTTCATATAGTCGCCTCTGAGCCAACCCTGAGATGCTAGACGGAGTGGAGGCAGAGAGATAGGGCTATTATTTGGTAAACCGTATTTTAACTAGCTAGTTCTGAGGTTCAATGATATTCTTAGCAGTGGATACTCACAGCTTTGATGAGTGTTTTGACAGCGCAAGAGAGTGATTTCTTTGTCGAGAAATCGTGAGACAAATTATGTCTAGTTGATTGACACCAGTGGTCAGACTCACTTTAAATTTTGTTCCGATGCACAACATTGTTGTTGATTCGCTCATCTGGGTGTGGCGTACAGTGGATCGCCAAGATCAATCGGATATGGGAGCTCGAGTGATAACCTTGATCTGTCTACAATTCGTCATAGGCATAACAGTATTGAATTGGCATTGCGGATTCTATCTACGGGTTCTGTCTACGAACAAGGCTCCAGCGTCTTCGGCAAATTGATTCCAATTGACATTCCAAGGCCCTTCACTCGATTTTAAACAATCTAGCTGGTCAAGCTGAGCATCTGCATCCATTGATTTGAATCCATGGTGAAACTGTTGGCCATGATAAATTCGTCCCAGTTGTCTATGTCGATTGAAAATTCGCTGAATTCGTTGAAAGGTTGAGACTGTAAAATAGTAGGGCTGGGGTCTGATTGCTTCTCGACCAAGCGCTCTCTTTCCGATCTAAGAGCCCCAACTTCTTGTGAGAGATGACCGTTCTGCAGTAGGAGCTCCTCATTTTTTATGGTCAGGTTCTTCAGCTGCATCTCCAACTCAGCCTTCTCCTCCTCCAGCCCGCGGTTGCGCTCCACGTAGAGCTCGTTCTCCGCCCCTAGCTCTTCAGTACGCTTCTTTTTGCGATAGCGCGAATCGATACTATATAACTAGTTAGCGGCTCTGTTGTATCAAGGAGTTTCAATGATCCAGCCTAAGTGAGCTGGATTACCCAGGAGATTCATACGCAGCTTGTCTATTTTTGAGCCGGCGTTTATGCCGCTTGAGTTCCTCAATCTCCTCGCCGTTGGTAGATTCGAGGATCAGCTGGTCGATATGTTGAAGGCTCCGTTCAAGAGGTACATCGAAGCGACCGTTCTTTTTTCGAGCTCTTCTGTGAACACCAGGAGCGGAAGACGTTGGCATGGCGATTGGCGATATACCGAATCTAGGACAGACGTTGTTCAATCCGAGCTGATTATTGAATGAAGGCACTGTTGCGGCCTGTGAGAAGGTCGCTGCCGAAAGTAAATCAATACTAGTTGTGGTCAGAACAATAGTTCTATCGAAGATAGACCTATTTGACTGCTGATTTTTGCGGCTCGACATGCTCAGATAATAGGGCACTTCTATGGGGAGTGTTAGAAGACAGAAATAGCAAGAAAACTCTGGGGATTGTGAACAAGTTGAGCCGGGCTCCTCGGTCTTCTTCTACCTTTGTGCTTCCATGGCTGAGAGTGTGAGGCAGCCCTGGCATAAGGTTTTAATATCATTCCTTGTCCATTCTGAAATCGCGGCAGGCTGATTTATGCACTTTAATCACATCCCAAGCCCAATAGCCTTGAAGAGTTGCAACTGTCCTATGAGATGTGGCAGTTGTGCGCAAAGTTCACGACATTCACCTTCAGATGGCGAAGTAATCCTTGCACGGCCGTACTCTGGATTTCAGTTTACGAAGCCTTGGGGTCTAGACTAGTTCTCCTGCTGTCATATCTTCTGGAAAGAGAGACGATTGGTGTTAGGCAACGTCCTAAAGAGCGAAAGAAGGTCTCACGATTGCAACGCCCTAGTTTGCTATGTTCATGCTTCATTGCCAATTTCATGCATTGCATTAGACACGAAGCTCTCGGGTTTAGGCAGCCAACTGGGTAGGTCGATTGCAAGTACACCGACTAGTACAAAGGGAAGCATTCTGCCGTCATTGAACAGAATAATTCATGGATCTCTCCTTCTCTTCACCAAACTATAGGCCTACAGAAAACACTAGGATCTTGCAATCGAAAACAATCGACTCACCGACACAGAAGTGGATCTTGATTACGGAGATCTCCCAATGGCTGAGTAGCTCGTGGTGGAAGCGACGACAAACAGAAACATTGCCAACCAAAAGCATGGCGTCAAGGACTCCATAGCAATATCTCGAGATTTAATGACGAAGATAATAAATGTCTAATGAAAGAGATATTGCCAGCGATACTCAAGGTAATTACAAGTGCTGGAAAATGATTTTTCCAGAAACTGATCGATCATTACAGGTACATCGGCCAAAAGACATGGCCACGTATCTGCCATTGATCGCGACGTAACGCCTAGTCAGGGTATCAACGGAAAGCAGGAAGAGAAAGGCCCGTTGTTGTCTCCTACGCAATTAGAAAATTCTTCTCCACGACCCAAGGCTATTAAATAACAATAATGTAACACGTTAAATATCTAGATCGCTATAGAGTAAATGATTGAGAGCATTGAACGCCACAAGGAGAAATCCCCCCTAGTTCTCTATTAACGCAACATCCGATCCGGATGTATCGTCCAAGGAATGCGCTAGGCCTAAAGAGAAAACCTTCAGAATCAGAAAAGGCTACAAAAGCAGAAGTCAAAGGAGTCAGGCGAGATCTTAATGTCGACACCGCTTATTTTCATTGAGAAGAAATGGTGAGTCATGTATATCCGAGCTATTGCCCGGTTTTTTTGGTGGATGGTTCATCGCCCAGTAGATGGCCACTTGGACGAAGGAGCTGCCAAAGTCACAGCGGGATGGAAAATAGCCAAAGAGTTGGGCGACGAGTGTGTCGGTGAAGGACTGCTAAACCGGATTAATAAAACAAGCACGGAGAAGTATAGGCAAAGGTAAGCTAGGATGAGTCTTTCCTACAGTAGGAAGGATGCCTGGCCTTCCACTCAATTGAATGATGAGGATGGATAACTTAGCGCCTCTAGTTTCTAGTTTCCTTGTAAGAACCGTCTATACCTAATTTGCTTGCATTGCTATTCAACTATTTATCAGCTACATAAATCCAGGAACCAGTCAACTGGATAACAAAAAGACAACAAAAGAAACTAACCTAATCAAGTTACAAAGTCGATCGCATCTCACAAGCATGACATCAAAGCAAACCAAAAACTCCGAAAATCCACCACTCTATGAGTCTTTCAACGCAATTTGTCGAGCTTGTTGCTCAGATTTTCGAACATCTTTTCGAATTTGTCCATGCGATCCTCAATGCCTCCAAGTCGCTCCAAGCCCTCATCCGACAAAAAGCTGGCACTGGAGCTCACCGAGCTGCTACGCCTCCTTTCTGGGCTCCTTGATGTGGTTCTGCCTCTTCGCGGCCTTTCCGTCGCCCGTGCCGAGGTGGTTTCCTCGACGGACTCGACGACCTTTACAGATCCACCCGCCCTGGGACGCTTCGCTCTCTTCTCCCACGGTATTGTAAGTCCTTTGTCGTTATAGAAGTCTTCGATCATTCTATCGGCCCGCGCGGAACCCCAGATCTTTCTGAATACTGTTCGATTGGGATACTTGTACATTCCAGTGTCATACTTGACTCGGATACAGATTGCTGGATACACCCTTGAGCTATAGCCAGGCTTGACTGCTATGTCGTCAATCTCGACAAAGCCCATCTTGTCGGCGGTACTGTGCTTGTATTTTTCGGTGCGGATGTCGACGCGCTCGCTCTCTGGAAGCTGCTTGAGATAGCCATCTGTTGCCTTCGGCCCGATTGTCTCCGCGTCTTCGAATACCATTGAATTCCCACCTTTTGTTTTGCCTTTCTTCTCGATCAGAAAGAAGCATTGGTCCATACTCTTTTGCTGGGTTACTTTACTGGTCCTTTCGTAGGGTTGCATCGCATACATTTCCTCTCCCTTCGTAGTCAAGCCGGGCCTCCAATCTATCGAAATAGCTGGTGACGACTTCTTTGGTTGCTCGGTTCCGGTAGCCCCCTTCTCAGCTGCCTTCTCTCTCTTCCGCTCCTCCATCCTTCTGTTCCTTTTTTCTTCGATATCATTTTTCATCTGTTTGGCTTCCATCGTCTTTTCTTTTACGGCTTCTTGCATCAAGAGGTCTTGCTTGAACGTCCAAGCGCCGGGATAGTGATTTTTATTGAGATACTCATTCAACTCCTTTTCTACCCCCTTGGCTCCGTCAAGAGCCTCTTGGTCGTTAGGATTCCCTCTGAGGCGGTCAACGAAAGGGCCGACTTCTTGGTAAAATTTCGAGATCGCCTTGTAATCCAGGAGCCACATACTCGTATCATTTTGCTCTTCTTCTTCGTTCTTCTTCTTAATCTTGTCGTTGATGGCGTCAAGCTTCTTTCTTACAGAGAAAGATTTCGGATTTTGCTGCAGTTGGTCCATTAATGGTGTCGCCTCCTCGTACCAGCCTAGAACGATTTTGGTTGGCTTTGGACTTTCCATTTCTAGCCCATCCATTTCGGATCCGCTATCATCGTCTAGCGCATCGGAATTCTCGTCGCCGAAGTCCAATACTTCCTGGTACACGCCCTCCCTGCAGCCCAGTTCATCTCCTGCAGTTCGGATCACTACCTTGATTAGTATCCATTTGATAAATCAGGGTCGAGCATGACTACTTACTATTCCATGCCTTTTCCGCGTTTTCGTCTTTGTTGTATTTGGGATGAACCTCGATGCCACGGCTGTACACAGCTCTCTCAACGGCCGCCATCTCCTCTGTTGCACTGTCATAGTCTTCTTTGATCCCCAAGATCTTATGATACTCATTGTGGCCGCAAGACAGAACTTCTCTCAAAATTGCAGCTTGTTTTGCTGCTTCATCGTTGGTTCCATCATCATCAGTTTTAGTAGACGATTGCGGCTCTTTATTCTCAGGATGTTGGCTTTCAGGCGATTCCTTAGCCGCTTCAGCTGCCTTCAGTTCCGCTTGTTGTCTTTTATCTGCTTCAATTCGACCGTCATCTACCTCTGGAGTTCCTTCTGGGGTGAGTAGGCCAGTATTCTGGACTGCTTTGCCGGTCCCTGGCTTGTCATCGGCCCTCGGCTTAGTTGGATGGGGTTTCCACTGACTGGCCAGGCTTGCAGAGAGGCTATCGACACTTGGATCAGTTGAGCTCATGGTGAATTGATGGTCTGGTCTACATTCTCAGGGGTCACTGCGTCTATATGTATCCCGTCGCGAACACCTGGCCTGCTTCTGGTCCATCTTTTCCTGTTCTTAGGGGCCCAAAACTAGGACAACAAACTGGTATAATTCTCTGGATCCAAGATCTGGGCCACTCAAACGCAGACATGCATCTCCACGTTAGTCTCACTTCGCTATCTCGGGACAGGATCTTACTCGCTATGAGCACTGCACTTTTCAAAACATAACGGCAGCACGGCCACCAGTTACAATAGCCCTTTAGCCAGAGAGATATCATTCGGAGATTGCCGTTGGAATGCAGATGGGTGATTTCTAAGGCTTTGGAATCATTAGTCTGATGAGTGTTCCATCAAGCCAATCAACTACACAGGCTGCAAGTCCCATTCCAACACCAACAGAAAATCGTACCTATAGGATTGTTATAGGTAGTTGCCGAGAATTATCGCCAAACTTTCACGACTCCACCGCCTCATCAGCGACTAGCCCACTCAAGACACGTTCACAGGTGGAGATTGGCTTTCTTCCTGATTATTCTTTCCATGAAGGGATCCCAATGCTATCAATTCAATGCTATCAATTTTAATCCTCGTTCTCGTCCAAGCTGCGACGTTACTTTAGTTCTAACTTATGTAGGCTTTCATTTTTGAAGCGAACAGTCTGCACCACAGAATATTTTTTCCCAAGATGAGCATCAAATTTAAGGTTAGTGTATATGTAAGTTATGATTATGCTTATGGAAGAGAGCGTTATCTAGCTTCTTTCCAATGCTTTAGGAGTTACATTACATCGCCTTCAGGGTGTGAAGCGAAACCTGCTAAAATCTTGGAACCAAACATTCAAATTGTACTATAACTACTGTGAAGAATATTCATGCTCTACGGCTCTCATTATTCTGGTTCAGCCTCGGGTTTCGGGAGCTCATAAGACTCAACGTGCTCGGTAGGAGGAGATCAGGGAAGCAAACGACCCTCTCCCCAACGGCACGTGCAAAGAAAATCAACAACCTACTAAGTTTAATATGTCCTCCAACCCTGGATTTTTCCTTTTGGATAGTTTTCACCATCCTTGTAAATTGGTGATAGGCTTGGTAAACCGACTTGGCAGAAAACCTGCTGTACCGATTGCTGTTTCAAATGCGACAAGCTGATAGAGCATATAGGGTTGATGTTTCCGACATTTTCAACCACCCCTTCTTTTCCGACGATATCGCATCCCTTAACAATCGTGATAGGATCTCGCTCAGGGCCAATCCATGGGCAATAAGCAGTTTGTACGTTCTCCTTCTCAAACAATACTTGAAGGTCCGGCATTTCGATGCACTCGCATCCAGTTACAACTTGAGTGATGTTAAGTGTAATGCCGGAGCTGAAAGATATCTCATGAACGGTGACTTCAGAACAGTTGTTATAGGGATCCCGATTATACGTATGTTCTTGAAGGCTGTTGCGAAAGGTTTCAAATTTCTCGTCTGCGCCGTGAAAGAATAGACCCCCTGACCAATCATCCGCCAGAAGAACCATGTAGCAATTCATATTCTCGTTCTTCTTCAGTTTATCAGGGATCCTTGATAAGTCGGCTCCAAGGAGCACTGGGGTCGTTTTGTACTCTTCGAACGCAAGACGGAGCCAGGTTTCGTCTTTAAAAACGGTTCTCCAAACGCATTCATGTAAGCTCAGATTTTCCGTGAACATAATCGGTAGGGCCGCGTCCGCTGCACTCTTAGCAGGGAATGACGAGAGATTCGACGCGACATCATCCCATAGCTCCTGTGGCATAGAATATACGCCCTTGGACATTTGGAGTGCTACAATGCTACGGTACATCTGTCGGCGAGAGATGGGCTCTATGTTATTCAATATGGTTCGTCGCACCTCACTTCTAGCGCTTCCAAGGGCTTGGATTTGTTGACTGGGCGCGAGAAAGTTTAGAAGCATTAGTTGATCTCTTAGACTATCCAAATCGTCCAATGCCTTCGTGCATTCGACGAGTGAGCTTGGCGGTGGGCAAGACATTTTAGGAAATACGATGACGCCAGGTCAGGAGGCAGAACGGAGGGAAATCGGTGGCATAGGGGTGATAGGGGTGATAAACTGCAACGAGGACTAGAATTGGACACCACATAGAACCGTGCACTTCGAATCGGCCCAGCTTTGGGCCACGCTTGTGAGCAGCCCGCAAGCCGAAAAGCTACCGTTAGAGACGTAGGTTGAAGACAATCAACCAAGTACTATTCAATCGTATGAAGAGTGCGATTGAACAAGATCTAGAACATGTCACCGGCGTTCTCGAAAGAACGTGAGCAAATAGTCTAAATTTAGATTTTTTCCATCCCAATTATGGGCCTCTCGATTCCAGAATCGGGCCATCATGCCTCGATAAATAATGGCGGCTGGCATTCGCTGAATGCTCTCCACTACTAAACTCTCCCGCTCGCATACATAAAATCATGTTCATTGGATGCGGCTGTGGGTTTGGCTGGCCGAAGAAAGGCTCTGAAGAACTGGACGATCTCCCTACTCTCGTCAAATCAATTGAAGACCACTCGCCCACGGTAGGGAAGGCATCTCTTGCGCGTTTCTTTAAGCCCAAGCAAGTCCATATTGATAGATCAATGTCTCCATCCCCAGAGTCCATGGTAAAGTCAGGAGCGAATTGGGAATTTGAAGGGACTCGCGAAGACAGCTTGGAAGCAGACTGGGTTCCAGAAAAGCAGGCGGGAACAAGCCAGTGCTCAAATATTCGCTTCAATTTAGATTAGGCTCTCCGCTATAACCTGCATCAACAGAATTCTTTCATTCGAATGCTTCGGTCTAGATAATGTGCATGTTATAATTGTTGCGAGAAGAGTGACTTTGCGCGAAACCAACCAAAGACTAGGAAAGAGTACCAGGTTACGAGTACAATGGCACTGACTAAGTTTCTATAGATTATTATTGATACTATTGCTGTGTTATCAGCCAACAGTGACGGCAATGTCTAGGTTACAAATCATCGTAATTGATTTAAGTAGGTTAAGTTAGTATAGAGCCCTGCAATTCAACGGCCCAGTTTTGGGCCATTTCTCAAGTACCACTCCCGGGACTGTCTGTTCCCAAGCAGGAGGTTTGCAGATCTTACCGTCCCGCTAACACTTTCTACGAACTGCTGTATTAATGTTCATGGATCAGAGCGAATTGGGCTCAAATGCTATGCGAGGCTGATAGTAAGCTACAACAGCGACTTGAGGGTCCTACCGTGGCAGAGGGTTTCGCGTCTGCGGAAGCGGTCCAGAAGCGATGTCGATATCAAATCACGTCGTATAATACTTGTCCTTTCCATCTGGCGACCCTGGAGAGCCTAGCGCTGTCAGCTACTGCCAGGCCTGAGCAACATATGCTCCAGCCGATACTGTAAGACGTGAGCAGTTATATGCTTGATTTGCGCTTTGCGGTGTTGGTGCGCATAACAGATCAAAGCCATCAACTCTTGTTCTCCCGGAAGCTAAAGGCGGCAGAAGATAGGTCATCATATCATCGTTCGTCGAAACCGAGAAACGTAGCCGCGAGGGTACCCATTGCTGCCATTGAACAGGCCGTCTTCGATCATAGCAAGCTGCTCGTTCCAAGCATAAGCAAGAACCTAACCGTATAGAAGGGCTGTTGAACGTAGCATTTCGCAATAGCCATCGAGATGGTTGCCGAGCAATGAGAAAAGTGCGAGATAGTGTTCTGGATATTGGCCAGGGCGGAACAGCTAGAATCCGGTTTGGCGAAGTGGCCCAATTTAGGCCTACCTAGGAGACGCTTCTATCAATAGCTTTTGATTACATATATGTAGCGCGGACTGTCTCAAGTTTGAACCATCGAAAATCTGCAGACTTGCAAAGCAATCAATCAGTAACCATGTTGTCCTCTACACTCGGTATTTCTCTTTTTGGACTTTCGACTTTTCTTGCTAGTGCTGCTCCTCTATGTCCCGAGACAATAGATGTTGCTGGTGGAGGGCTGCCTAATTCGACACTTCCAAGTACAGTATCTGAAAGCGGTATCAGGGAGATTCAACTTGCCCAATTCCTTGAGAATTTAGAAGTGGAATTCTTCACCACTGGGCTTACGAATATCACAGACTGGGGAACAACCGGCTATTCGAACGACTCCGTAGAAATTGTTGGCAAAATTGCAGCGGTCGGTGTGCCTCCAGACCCTCAGACTACATACTGACAGTCGTATAGCAAGAACAGGTCCACCGCGAGAGTCTTAGCACTCTTCTTGATGCCTATGAAGGGGCTATAATCCCGCCTTGCAACTACTCATTCCCAGTAGCTTCGACTGAAGACTTTTTCCAACTTGCCAATCTCATAGGTTCGGCGGGTATCGGTGCAACGATTGGGCTCTCTGAGCGTCTCGCATTAACTGATCCTATGCTCGCAAGACTAGTAGCATCAATATTGACGGTCGAAAGCCGGCATGCCGCTTTTTTCCGCCATGTACAGGGCGAGGTGCCTAATCCAACTCCCTTTGACACTGGCAGCAACGATATATGGGCATACAATATAGCTCTTTCGTTTATTGTCCCGGGGTCCTGTCCCGTCGAGGTCCCCATCCCTGCATTGCCAAAGCTAAATGCAACTCAGCACGAACAAGCAACTGTGTGGCACGCGAATAGCACTACGGGTACGAATAGTGCAATGCTACAACAATTCTCTTGGGATCCGACACAAACGCCCTTTGTTGTTGAAGAAGGTAAGGAGTTGCTAGTTGGCTGGGTCAATCAAGCGAACGTACCCACTTATACACCTTTAAGCATTACTTCGTGGGGCGAGGGAACATCCACTGTGCCTCAAGGGATGAATGGGATTGCCTTTGCCGTGATAACGACCCAGCAGTATGATAATGTTAACGATCTCGCCTTTGGAACATTGGCAGGTCCCGTCGTAGTACGTGTTTCGTAAAGCAGTACAGACAATAGAGTCCTCGCATTCAGTGGAGTTATAGGTTATAGTCGTGTTATTTTGTATTACCGATATCAGTTCTTATGAATCTAAGTTATAGCTAATGGGTGAATATATATTTGTATATGTGATTATGGCTGTGGCCATCTCATACCATCCCCAAGCTATCAGATGGAACACAACGTGTCTTGACGTACGTTGCAACAACGGGAGGCTAACGGGGAGAAATCACGCGGCTACCGATACGTAGTCTATGTCAACAACAATATTATCTTGAGCAAGCACCAGCATAAGGCCCAGGACCTGATCTTGAAGCCATACAACAGTATGCGGTATTCTAGGGACTTATCGTATGGATTGTCTCTCGGGGTGGAGTCCGATGCTGATGTTGAGAAAGAGAAATAGTTCTGCATGGACATGCTGGCTACGGACTCAAAATCGGAACTGATCCAGACGTAAAATCAACGTCCTAGGCGCATCCTTCACATCCACGAACCCGAGGGCGAAAAGCGCCCAGTCCCTTTTCTTTCCGTCTTCAGAGGGGAAGAGCAATTCCAGGCACGAAAGAAAACACTTAAATAAAGAGAATAGGAGATTGATACGGTGATCGAGAGGATACGTAATTGCAAAAGCTTAGACGATGCAGATGCTGGACTGCCTTATCGGGTGTTATCGATGTGGAAATGCCCGCGCTAGAGTGGCTGTTCATAGACTATCCATTATCTCCGTAACGATTTCGAACATAGCTTCGATGGTACATAGTCTAAATGCGCTATAATATAAGTGACTCAGTGGCATAGGGGCAAATTTAGCTTCTTGTCCAAGGTGCTACCTCGCGCTTGCATATCATCGATCCGGATCATATTGGCTTGCAGACGGTACTAGCTTTACATAAGCATGAAGGCAATGTTTCGCGTCTTCGGTTCTTAGGCTTGTTCAGAGGCTTAAAAGTACAAGAACGCAGACGCCGATCTGTGCTTTGTTCTGATTCGCAGCCACATTAGTATGGTATGACAGGTAAGTCCATTTTCGTGCTGTTACATCCAGAGTGATGTAAGGTTACAGGCTGCTCGCTTTCTATACTAGGGTCACGCTACTGAGCATAGCCCATTTCCAGTCCATATCGATCTGCAATCGATGGCCCGCTTTCAGTCCTTTACAATCAATAGACCTATTCCTTACTCCCTGTTCAATCCGTCGACGAACTTAGCATCTTCTAACAGTTTTAATCACTCTCTCCGTATACAGATATGAACGATGCGACCGAAAAAGTACTCAACTTACTCTTCCACACTCGAAAAGTGCAGACGACAGATGAGCTTCGGCTCAGTATCAAGACTGAACACGAAAGTCGATACATTGAAGTCTTCATCTGGGGATCAGGGATGCCAAATGAAGATCAATTTGTCACGCCTACTGTGATTAAGGGCGACTTTGATATGACATCGGTCACTAAAGCTGTCCAATCATTCCCGGTTAGCGCTGTGGTAGCGTCCTTCAATATCGAGGGATGTAGTTGTGATATCAAATCGCAGCGACCACTTACAGAGTTCATTCAAGGAGCTTCGGGGATTTATCTGCATGAATTCTGGACGCAAAACGTAAACTGGAGACTCCTCCGCGGAATCGTTCCGGAAAAGCTATGCCAGGCCTGGCAACTACTGACAAGCATGACCCTCGAATTGACGACGGATACACTCGAGGATCAATTGCAGTGCCGAGAGATCCTGATAAAAGGTAGCTTAAGGAAATTTCTCGATCAACTTCGGACGCTTCGACGTCTAAGTCTGATTTTCTATTCAGAACTTCCTAAGAATGACATGATTTGGTCGCATGCCCCATTCGAATATGCGCTGAACACAGTAACAAAATGGCCACGCCTTGAGATCCTACAACTAGATGGCTTTGACAGCACCGCACAAGAGCTCCTATACTTTCTTGAGTCACATAGCGTAACACTAAAGGCTCTTACGCTTAGGAACTACTTTCTTCTTTCCGGCTCATGGATGCAAGCTTTACCTGAGATGCGAGAGTTCTTGTCTCTAGAAAGAGCAGACGTTTCTGGAGCGATCGAGGCAAATAACGAACTATGGCTAGTGAAAACTCCAGAGTTCGAGGAGAACTGTTTTTTGGCCGAGGATTTGGGTTACTGGTTAACGCATCCAAAGATGGAATCGGACTGTCCCCTGATCAAAAGGAACCTAGTAAGAAAGAGCAGTCCTCAGGACGAAGACTGGGAGTAGTCATAGATTATAGTAAATTCATATTCTAACGTTACTCTGACTCTGGTCGTTCATTTGTTTCAGCTTGTGATGCCAATCGAGACCCAGAAACCAATTTCGACGACCATGGTCAAAACTAGCCAGGGTATTATAATTACTTTATGTTGCTTGAAGTATAGTAGTTTGTGGCTAGATCCGGGCCATACCCAGAGAACCTTCAGGCAAGCGGAAATATTGGCCCAGATCTTGTTTGGGTGGAAATATAAGAGAGAAAGACCGCGCATAAGTATTTAGTAAATTCTTTGCTGATTAAATTAGAGATGCCTTCCGAAGAAGACGAATATGCAGACGAGATATTCGAGCACCAAAGACAGGTTGAGGTCTGTTTCCCAATCGGGGGTTTTCGGTCATTGGTTCTAACGCAGAGAAATCTAGGTAACACTGGCCCCTGACCTAGAAGATGCGGATTTACAAATCGAACTCCGAGGAAACCGCGAAGCATTAATTAGCTGGCTTCTTGAGGTCCATGACCAGTATTTTCGACGATATGGATCTCCGATGATATTCCTCACCAACAATATTGTAGATCGCTTCCTCTCTCATCGCCGAGTCGATACCGATAAATTGCAACTTGTAGGCATTACAGCCTTGCACCTGGCGCATAAATTCGAAAACGGGATTGAAGAAAAGCTGTCAGACCTGGAATATATGTGTAATGAGAAGTACACAACGGATCAGATTGCTCGAGCAGAACGCTTTATGCTATATACGTTGGACTATCGCCTAGCCTGGCCTGGACCATTACCATTTCTAGAGCGAATTAGCAAAGCTAGTCAAGAATCAAGTTTGACGAAGAAGGTTGCTGAATATGTCCTGGAAGCAACCGCTGTAAACTATGCCTGCGTAACCAGGTTGCCAAGTCTGATAGCGGCGACTGCTTTCCTTCTAGCTCAGTTATTGTTGGGCAACCGCAACTGGGTAGGCATATCTAAGGTTTACAAACATGCCAAGCTAATGTTAGGTAGACACCCGGGCAGGAAGAATCCTCAGGGTTTCAATATTCTCAATTATATCCGCACATGAGAAAGTTCCTACACTGGATACAACATTCAGAACATCTCTATAAAATTGCGTACCGCAAATATTCCAGCTCAAAACGTGGACGAATTGCGATTTTAGTTACAAAGAAACTCAAAGAAGATCTTGAGATGGAAATAGATTTTTCAAAAATGAGGTTTCCAGGCTCTTTTCCAGCCTCGGATACAGGTTCAGACTCCGAACAGAACTAATGAGGAGGATTTCAAGTAACATAATGGATTATGTATGTCTAAGCTCTTACTGTTTCTAGATTGATTCATGACAAAATGCCCAAAAGCGACGAGCTCCATAGATACGCCTTGGCAGGTTCCGAGAATGTTTGAAATGGGATGTCCTCCACTTAACAAAATCGATTGTCTGACAAATGAGAATCTTGCATTCAATTCGGTGACCCGAATCTGGGACCTTTTATCATGGGGATCGTTGGTCTGTTTTTGGGTCAGAAACTGAAGCTCAGTTCTGGAAGGGTTTTGTGTGCCTGAAAATGGGCCATCAAATAAGCATATAAGAGCCGTGTGGCCCTGAGTTATTATTCAGAGTTCATACATACGATAACCATGTCAAACAACGGCAAACTTCTGAGCGAAAAAGAGCTGGATGACTATTTCCAGCAGTATGAAGATTGGGCCACGGGAGAAGATCAAGATGAAGTCCCCATACTAGAAGAGGAAGACTTTCATATGATATGTGACATCATCGAAGATCTTTTCGAGCATATCCGTTGTCAAAAGAACACGATTACCGACCTGGCTCAAATAGGCCGTTCAATAAAGGCTCTTGGAGGCACTCTTAGGGAGGATGTTGATAGCCTTAAAAAGCTAAAGAGGAGGGTGAATAAAGTGGGTAAGCTTGATGTTGCGGAGGACGGCTCTCGGGTGACAAGGGCGAGGAAGCATGTGTCTCGTAGATAGATGTTTACTTTACAACTTCAGCTGATACGATCGAACTTCAAATTCTTAAAACGTCAACTTTTTGTAGATAGCTTACCCTCAGTGTAAGTTAACTCAGAGAGTGTCGCAATGTTATTTCATTTATTGGCCCCAGTTATAGCGCGAAACTATTGAAAGATCTTTGCTTCCTCAACTCTATCTTGCTAAAAAAGTTAATCGGAATCTCTTGGCTTTCAATGAAGACGCTAGTAAATATATACAAGTATTGAAATGCAATAAAGATTACAATTAGATGAAATATATGTAATTACAATCTCCACAGACTCTAAGAGTTGTGGCTGCGAGTAAAAGAGCGCCACTAGCGGCTAAAGATCTGTATAGGCTAAGAAATGTATAGCTGTCTAGACTGTTTTGCTGGCACTTTCGATAGGAAAGCATGATAAGCTTAAGCACCCATATCTGAGCCAATGCTTTGCTTACTCAGGCTTGCGTAGGCTTGTACAGCCTCATGGCTAGGCTGCTTAGTCACTGCTTAGTTTTCTAAATTCTTGTATACTCGGGCACGAAAGCGGAAACGGACCTTGTTGAGACCAGTCTCACCCGCAATATGCAGGTTTCCGATCGATTGTTGCCGGATGCTCAACCGTTCGAGCATCTGCGTTTAGTAAGGACAATCAAAATGAAAAGGCACACGCCGGATATGGACCACGAAGACTTGTGGATCAGTGATTCTCCCATTACCTTTGTAAGTAAGCTAGACCAGGGCGTTCAGTACGACATAACATCATCTCCGCCAATCATGTACTACTATCTGACATTCTTCGTTTTCATCCAGTGTCAAAGCTGCGAACCTTTCGATCAGGGTTCGATAAGCTTTATTGTCCTCAAAAGATCTCATCCACGTGGTCTGTCCAAGTACCGCCCGGTCCTGCGCCTCCTCGATCGCCTGGTTTAACGCCCCCTCGTTCTGGTGGAGGGTCTTGTTGCTCTCTGTTACAAACGGTAAAAGTCGCATGTACAGCCCTTGATGAGCTATTAGCTTTTGCAAAGAGTTGGTCTGTTCATAAAGTTTCTTGTTGATGAGACCTTCGAGAAACAATATTTGTGCATCAGACATATTTGGCTTTGTTCAACGTTCAATCGCGCCCCTATTTAAGAACATAGCAATCTACAATCTTAACACTTACGTGAAGACTGAGTGGCCCTGATGTAGGACAGGTCTTGGAACCTCAGATATCACATTAGAATCTGGTCAAGGGCTGGGACATCAAAGCTTGGTCAACGGATAGAATGGATCCGAACGACATGCTTCAGGACCCTAGCCTAGAGCCTTAGGTGACTAGCATGTGACTTTCCCAGAAATGGGCCGGCGTGTTTCTAATTATTGCTCTTCCAAGGCTCCCATCATATAAACCAAGAACCCCATTGGAATGAAACAAACGAATCTCCCAAGCCGCCGCCGCCATGTCATTTCAGTGGGGTATTCCTCAGTCGGGCGATGAACAAGAGACTGCCGTAGCACTTGACTTCAATGATTTTGCAGACTACAACTCCTATGAGCAATGCCTATCCAACGACCAGATCTCTCAACTCGTCATCAATCCCGAACATGATTCGTCAGCCGCGACCAACATGAATTATACGGCCTGGGATTGGCCGGAATCTACTGATCCATCCAATCAATCAAATCTGCAGACCTCCCAGCTGCAATTTTATGCCACACAAAATGAGACTTTGGAGGATGAGAGCCGTCTTAAGTATGTTGTTTCCGAGCTGGGGGAGAGGCTCGACAAGTGGGAAGAAAATATGGAGCTTAGTATTGTCAAGTGGGAGGAAAAGGCTGTAAAGCAAGAACAAATGATTGAACTTAGGATTAGCAAAGTCGCAGAGATGGTCAGAGACCTTCAATACGAGTAAGTTCGCCATAGCAACGTCTGAAGCCTACTAACGTAGAATTGTAGGTTGGAAGAGGAGAGAGCAAAGCTTCGTACTGAACTACAGGCGTGGGTAGAACAGGTCAAAACTTATGTAGACAGCGCATTGAGCACTAGAAAATCAAAATAGATGTAATTTGTAATCTAAGCTTACACTGGACAATAGTCGATTTGTATGATATTGTCTTGCAGCTATAATGAACGATGCTTGAACTATTTAAGAGCGTAAATGTAGTTCGTCGCGTTGCGTTTAACATATCTGGCGATAACGACAACTAATTGATATCGGACAAATGTTTCTTGACCCAGAGTTGAGAGAGAATTTCCATGTCGCAGAATGAGCCCGAATCTGGGCTAGGAGAACATAAATACCACAAACTGGCCTGCAATCGGGCCATCAACGAATAGACTTGAAGTCTCTACGCATATAAACACCATATCCCAGTTTGCATGTTCGTTGTATCATAAAACCCAAGCTTTTGTTGCTGTAGAACATCCCATCATGCTTAGACATAAGAAACCAAAGATTTGACTGGTGCCCAATGACGACACTTCACCGGCACTTACAGCTGTTGACACTGAGATTGCACGTAATCAAGGGTCTTCCGTTGCCATCGAAGCAGTTCCAGAAAGAATGCAGGCTGCTAAAAAAATGCCAACCCCCAGCCTCACCCATATAATCGAGCAGAAGACGTGGGAGAATGGTCAGCTACGTCAGGAGCTAGCATATCAACAGAAGAAATATGGTGCCAGCATGTACCTGTTAGAGGAAGTGAGACTAGTAGTTGACTCGCTTCAGCAGGCCCTTCTGAATTTCCAGAAGCTGAATACTGAATGTGAGGACGACATTGATGAAAGAAGATAGGATAACTGACCTTTTATTTCCAACTATTGATTTATTAAATCCTGCATTCGTAGTAGTTCTTCGAAGATGTCTTGTTGCCTCAAGCAGATGAGTTCTCGAATGCGCTGATAGTTAACTACGCCCCGAAACAGGACGTTCAGTCAAGAAGACCAGGCTATTATATCTGACCGTTTTCTGGCACTTGGTGGGTTTATTGCAGATTTTATGGGAGTCAGCTGTCAAGATAGGCGGTAGAAGCAGTAATCACGTGACCTACGCCACATGACTAATTGTTGTCATCATCTAGCTCAGCTCCTAGATTGACAGTGGGATGACTGCTACGGCCCCAAGTATTTTGACATCAGCGACGAGCTCGGATTGCCGCGCTCCCGAAAAGAGGTTCTACTTGTTGGGGTTTGGAGGGCGAGGCTGAGCAAGACACACTGGGTTTTGATCGCCCGATTGATCAGAACATTTCTAGGAGTCTATATATATCTAATACATACTAGGTTATGCTTCACAACTATGAAAACTGATTCGGCATGTCATCATTGCACACATGAACAACCTCAATATAGTGAAGCTCAGTTAGCAAAGATTCGGACGTCCGACCAACGGGGCGGAGTAACTGTATGATGATAGGCACAGCCTTCGAATCTCGTGCTTATGTTTATTTAAGCGTCGACCTTATCTCGATGTTTCGAAACCATCGTTTGGTCAAACCGTATTCGCGGAATAAACATGGCAGCGCAACAACAACAGGCAGGTGTAGGAATGGACAGTTTCTACGCTTCTCAGCTAATTCAGTATAGCCCACATTCGAGTCTCACAATGATTTTCGTCACTATTACGTCCAGAGGCTTTATACTCTCGACAGTGTTATGTGCATTGTTATGGCCATCTCACGCAAAATACTACGTCAAACTGAGCTAGATTTCCTCCAATTCGTGGCATCTTACGAAGAGAAACAACAAAAGAATGCGCAGCTATCTGCTTCGAACGACTCCCTCCGTTGTAACCTCGATCGAGCCCACCATGCCATCAACACCTTAGAGTCTCAGCTATACGCAGGCGATAGTAGCGACAGCTGCAGTCGTTCTTGCTGCAATGAGTCGTCTGAGCTGAACGAGACTCTCCGACTAGTAGAACAATTGGAGAGCGATATCGTCCAACTTGAGGAGAGCAAATTACGCATGCAGGTCGAGCATGAGCAGGATATGAACAACGTTATACAGGCCTACGAAGGAGTAGTGTCTGAGGCTCGAGTTGGGCCAGTGCAAGAAAAGACTGAAAGCATTGAGTTGGACGTTAAATCTAATCGTTGATGAAGCATATAGGACACTGAGAATGGCTTTGAGAACGAGTTTTTGGGCTAGTGTGTTTCAATTCTTCTACTACACATGTTGGAACTTGGTGTACCTTATTTTGCCGACTGCACATTCAATCCGTACTATTGATGTATCGGTGGATAGTAGATCCAATTCCCATGAATTGGCTTCCAACTTCTCTTGGACGCCTGGAGTGGTACACATATTTAGTGTCTCTAGTGAGGCTGTACCTCTATAAATGGTGTGCCTATTGCTGTTTAAGGGAGTGACGTGGGTTGCCATAGCAGCAAATACAATGAGGATGAGAAAATTACCTTACATTCTAGAGAAATCGGTCGTGGAAGGATGAATGCAAAGTTCAGGCCTTCTTTGGTAGGCCTACAGTACTACAGCTTTAGATATGCAGCTGGCCAACAAATATAGCTGGCCCAGATCGGGCCACCTGAATGGTTCGGCATGCTGCTTACCAATCCTTGATTCTTTTCATAAGGAATGAATAATGAAGGATAGAATGCCTGGATGGATACATGGTGGACAGCCAAGGTACAAACAGCGAAATCCTTCATGCGAATGACGCTTCCTTCCAGCTCGATTGCAAACACTTTTAGATACAGCCAGCTCCTTGCGGCAATCAAGAATGCCATAATTATATAAGAACCCTATTTTGAGATTTAGAAAAGAGCACATCAAATATTTCCAAAGAGATAATTATATCTTGTCGAAAGTCCATCTCCACTCGAAAGTCGGGGCAGAAATTCAGTCAAACAACGAAAATGGCCATTCACCATCAAGCTCAAGATAATGACCAAGTATGCCGCACCACCGATCCGTACTTGTCGAAGCTCTAATACCTATGCAAGATTTTATTCCCTCGGTCAGCCGAACTAGATCCAAACCGTGGGAAATCTAGCTAGTGAAACAAGACGTAAAGATCCGAAGCCCCTTTCTACCAATTGTAGGGCTAGGAATTAAGACTAACCCTTGCCCCGTAGAGACGATCGAGGCGGGAGATCTTCGAATCTGTTATGAAGTGAGGGGTATTCGACCTAAGTGGGTCGAAGTGGATCCTGCTTAGGTACTTGGCATTTACCCTGGATGCTAGGTCCTCTAAGCCACGATCGCTGACAAAACTCTTTTTAGACCACACTAAGAACGGGAATCTTCATTTCCGACTTACAAGCATGCGAAACTACCCATTGATGTCTGTCTATCTAACTTTAATTTTGTTGTAAAGGAACCCGGTAACCCCATGGAAAATGCAAGCTTTAGACAGAACCAACACTACCCTTACTGCGCTTAAACATAGCTCTCAGAGCACTCACCTCTTCATCTGAGGTAGGACGGAAGTCCAATTCCTTTAAATATATGGTCTTATCTAGCATACTTCGAACAACTTAACGGATTTTATCACCTGTTTCATCGTTTGTACACACTGTCCATGCGTCAGTACTGGCCGGACGGTTCAGTTTGAGTACTCACGGGAGACCACGGTAAGGCCTTTTCGATCTTTCATCTCGGCTTTGATGAGCTCCTCCACACTCACATTCTCGCCGTCCAGAGCATCATAGGTCATATCGATCCGCTCTCCAATTTGTTGATAATTTCCTCTCCTTGTCTCCCTCGAGAGAAAATTTCCCCGCACGAAAAGGCGAATGTCGAGAATCTACACCCCTTCAGCATCAGTCTGGGCATATACAGCGGACTTATTAGAAGAGATGGAGCTGAGCGAAGGATGTAAAACTTACCCCCGGAATGCAGAGGATTGCATATTGGCCCGCTTTAGGCTTCCAAGGCCGCGACAATTGAACGTGTACGTGGACACCATCCAAAACAGATATATCTCTTTCATATGGCCTCTTGAATGTTATTGCCCGTATTGAAATCCGATTGAGTGGCTTTCTGTATCTCACATTACGATATACAACTTGTCTAAACCGAACAGCAGCGACAAATACCCGTAGAGAAACTGCAGCAACGAGATACACTACTGGGGGTTTGAACTGCTTTCTCGACGGAATGTGGATGTATATAGCTCCAATGGCCACCGCGGCGAATATCAGGTGAAAGTTCGAAAAGGCTTCGTATACTCGCGAGCGGAGGATTTTGGAGCATAAAATTACAATGAAAGTAGCTCCAGCCTGCACAAGTAAGCCTGGACTCATTTGAAGATTGGTGATACTTACAATAAGAGCCGCAACATTTGATGGTGTGTGGAGATTTGGCCTACGGTACGAGACTGCTACCGCTACGTGGGTGAGACTTTCTACGATTGCTACTCTTTCTAGCCATCGATGGATTTTTGCGTAAGTAGGTAGGCTAATGCCACAATGACTCATTATAAGGTTCATATTGGCTCCTAGTGACAGTGGCATGAGATTGATAATAGAGATTAACCCCGATCTCTTTGTAAACTCGGGTACACTTTTAACATTGATGGCCCGATGATAGGTAATCCCACGAGACACCCGAAGGATACAGCATACCACTGAGTGATGCCCATGGCGAGGTCTGGTTCTGAAAGCAAACAGGGCGATTCTCATTCTTATTGCTCTGGCCTTAGTGAATCTTACTCGGTTTAATGCGAGCTAAAATTAGACAACACAAATAAAGCGTGGAGGACAGAATCTGGGCCAGTTTTGGTCGTTACTATTCCTGAAATCGGTCGAGTATAAGTCTGCCGCTGTGACCTTTATAGATCTGTCTAAGTGTGTGTCTTGGTGGTCACTGCAATGACCAACAGTAAGGTAATCAAACGGCCTAACAGGCAAGTCACTCGACGACTGGACGGGCTTGCCAGCAAGCTCTTACAATATGGGGAGCTTGACGGAATTGAGGTGGTGTTCATTGCTCGTAACACCAAAAGAGATGAAACGTATTCGTATTTGTCGTCACGCGGTATTAATTGGCTTGGAAGGATAGAAAAGATGGTAAGCCCGACATTGCTTTGATGTCCGTTCGTCTATCTGACCGCATTAGCGATCCCATCCCAAGGCTAAGAACGACTTTCCTGAGCACGTAAGAGAAAGACTGGGAAAACTTGCAAAGTCTACGCGAGGGGTCCAGAACAAGAAATCAAAAAATCCCAACGCAGTTGCATCTGAGCCGGAGGAAGCCATCTTAGTCTTACCAACAGGCCTGGCCTCATTCCCAGCATTCCCGGAGTTTAATTTAACAATATTAAAGAGAAAACTGAAAGAAGATACAGATATTTAGATTACTACTAGATAGATTATTTGCCCCGCTTGTAAGTAATATAGATATTTGATTTAAGTTGTAGCCAATTTGTATACTTTCTGTCGGGCTGGATCATGCACCTGCCAATCGCGTGACTGCATATCACTACAGCCCACTACTGCCTGGCACTACCTACACGAGTATATTGTAGCCTAAATAAGTTACTGTAGCCTCTTTCACAATCTAGTATCAACACGTAAATTTTGCTAGATACAGTACTGTACGTACATAGAATCAGCTCAGTCCCTTCTGCTAACGTTACTTCGCACACTCTACTTCATATGCTTCTTGAATTCAACTATTAAACGAAACAGTCAGAAGCTACCTGCACATTTTCGTGTATTTTCTATCCCATATGTCGGTTTTCTGGACATACTCACAGGAGGAGGAGCTATTTCCGGCATGACTAGAAGGCGCCTAACGTCAGTTGCGTGTGCTCTAGAGCATGGGCGGTATACAGCTTCACCGGGAAGCTCGACCCTGTTCGCCAAAGAGCTCGCCCCGTGAAGCTCAGCTGTATCACATGGCTCAGTGAGCTCCGCACCAGCACCATTGTAGTAATGATGATTGACCTCAACGGTGGGCGTCTTGGGACTAGATATAATTGCCAGGAGAGCTTTGAATTGTCTACAGTTTGGCCTGGAACAAATTAATACATCAAGTGAGTCCTCTGACCCACCGTTTTGGCGCTTCGAAGATCGGGGCTGGCCGCAGAGAGAGCACTTGGAGCGAACAGAGTGTGGCAAGCAGGTTTCGAGCAGCTTGATGATTTCGGCGTCTTCGCGATATCCGGGTCTTTTGGCTTTGGGATGAGTTCTATCGTAGTTAGTAGCTAAGTTGACTGATGTTCAAGTGACACATACTTGTCGTGGCGGGGCTCTCGAGGATAGCTTTTACGGCTCATCTTGAAGGAATGAATAGAATAGCTAAGGCGGTAGAACAAAGAAAACAAATTATAGCGTTCTTAACATCTGTCATTGTAGGTGATTTCACGAGGGGGACTAGATTTGGGCCATTTAAGAGAGCCCAGAAACGAGCCTCGTATTTTCCACCACGCTCGCACAAATAGAACTCTGAAACCTAGATGTGGCCCAGAAGTCGTTCCTGAGAAGTTGTTCTTGTTTTGCCTATAAAACTGGGTTTGATTCCAGTAGAAACGATCTCTTCTAAGCTTCAACATGAAGCGCTGCGATCACTCACACTGGCTTAGCCTTTCCTCACAGGGCAATGATACCTGCTTTCTAGCCTCAGACAGATTGCAAAAAGTTACAAGCCATATTCCAAATCCCGACATTCAGAGCCCCAGCTTATTCGTGCTAATCGGTGGTACAGCAAAGTCCGTGGCGGTGCGTCAACTCTTCGGTATAAAACGAACCCGGCGTTTTACTATTAAACGAAGCACGGGCGAGGTGCATCTGCACATAGACCCATCTACCATCTTTCACAGTAGGCCAGTACTTATTGCGGAAGGTTCTCTTCCTCCCAAGACTTTAAGGGGTAAAATCCCTTCAGGTCAGTGCCACGAAATAACGCGACGAACCATACGCGGTTCAAACGAGCCCGTCGACCCAAATCAAATTGCGGCAGGCATCTACTCTAAGTTTCTTTTCCCATTTACTGATGTGTTCTGCTTCTTTTGCGACGATCTAGGGGGCCTCAAACAGGTTGCCTGCCATTTGGCCGCTTGGCTAGAACATGGCGACTCGTCAACACTTCCTACAAGTACGCACCCACGGGTTATCGTAGTAACTGAAAAAATTCCATTAGGTGCCGAAAGCGAGAATGATGCTAGAACAACCTTACTATGGTTGCTAAGACAGGAAACGACAAAGGATCTATCAGAACAGTTCTCGGCAATTGATGTAATCGCCCTTTTCCCGAACGGCACCATATCTGCCGAGGCTCGTCATAGACTGCTTAGAGAACGCCTCATGAGTAGCTCTGATCAAGTGCGACAGCATCGGGAAGATGAGCACTCGCTATTCTCTACAACTCATTTTGTGGCTTTCCTTAAAAGCGCCTACGATCACTTCTCCAACTGCGTCGACAAGCCGTTCGACTTCGTTCAGGCATCCCGGGAGTATAACCCTGTGGCCCTTGATCTGGAGGAGCATTTGTTCAATTTCATCAAAAACATAAAGAGCCCGGACGAGCTGACTGGGTTTGCAGTTCCTATCATTGCATCTAGCCTTCTTTTGGATAACTATCCACCTGATGCCCATCGTAAGTCTGCCCTACTCCTAAATAAGGAAAACCTAACCATAACGTAGTTTTCCCTCCTAAAATAGTGTTTGAAGTGTTGTATAAAGCTATTTTTTGCAAGAGCAAGGACAGAGTATTCGCTTTCAAAGATTCTGAAGACGTAGTGTTGCGAAGTGGATTCATCAATCTGATCGAGCAACACCTCCATCTATATTTTGAGGAACTCACCCAGAACTCCACATCGTCTTTAAAGATTCACGAGAAGAATCTTCGTCAATTTGAGACTCGCTGGCGTGGCATTGAGAGTAGCAGTACATGCCTTTGCTGTTTACGACGGCGACCCCAGTATGGCTTGCCTTGCGGACATACTATTTGCGAGAACTGTGTTCTCGTATTTGGGGAGTGCTGTATAGATGATCCCTGGATATTCAAAATGCGCCATTGCCTCCTTTGCGGAGTAAGCATGCCTGAAGAGCTAACTGTGAAGGTTCATCCTCCAACCGCTGGTGTGGGGGTCCTCTGCATCGATGGCGGAGGAGCCCGAGGTGTAGTGCCACTGAAGCTGATGAAACGAATTCAAGATCGGATTGGTTTATCGATTCCTTTTCAAAAGTTCTTCAGGGTCGCTTTAGGCATTTCTTCAGGCAAGTTACTTTATGGACTTTGAAAAATGCTCATTAACAACTGTAGGAGGGCTGATCGTCCTAGCAATGTTTATCAACGGTTGGTCAATTGACGACTCTACAGACTCATTTGAAAAGTTCGCAAGGCTGGCATTTCAACGGCGGAAAGTTTTCAATCTTCCCTTCCTTCCACGTATTTTAAAGCTTCTACTGTCGTACCTTGCTGATGGCATTTACCCGCCCAAAAACATCGAAGCAGCGTTAAAGCAGGTATTTGGAGCCGACCGAGGTATTCTAGATTATTCGCATGCAACGACCACTGGTACTCGTGTCGGTTTACCTGTAGCCACTGTTGACGAGAAGCCGTCCTGCCGTATCTTCACGAACTACAACGGTGTCGGTGAGCGTATCAGCAAGCAAGGTATGTCAAAAAACATAAGCCAGCCAAGTGCTCTAACAAAGGAATCAGACAATGTCATCAAGCCGAAGGATGGATACGGAGGAGTACCGCTGTGGGAGATGTAAGAGATTCTTTCATCGATAAGAGAAATTACTCACTACATATAGAGCAAGATCCGCATCTGCAGCACCTGGGTTTGTTATCTAGCCCTTTTCAATCCACTGTCTTACTGTCAACAGATTCTTCCCGCCAAAGCACATTCGCAATGTTGGCACTTTCCAAGATGCCGGGCCGCTTGAGAATGACCCGCTAATATCAGCGCTTTCTGAAGTTGCAGCCATGTTTCCCCTAGTTGAAGAGCCTGACTTCATTCTTTCTCTAGGAACTGGTGAGCCAACATCAAATAATGAACTATCCACAGATATTCCTAGAGGTATTTGGAAGAATGGTGCATTCCCCCGACTCTGTCGACTGTTCTGGGAAAAAATGCGAGATGAAAAGGTAAGGCAAGCTTATCATTCGCATCCTAGATATCACCGCCTGAACGTAATATTTGACGGTGAAGAGCCACAATTGGACGACATAATGAGCATTCCAGGATTAAAGTCGAAAGTCCAGGAAGACAATTCAACATCTGAAGCGATCGACCGTGTAGCACGATGTTTGATTGCATCCCTGTTTTACTTTGAGCTAGACTCGAAACCTGAGCGGAGCGATGGGAAGTATATAGGCTCTGGACGAATCCTGTGTTCTTTGAGAAGCCACGATTCATCACTTAAACAGCTTATCGATCAGCTGTCAAGTATTTCCGCTCAGTTTTATTTGGACCAGCACGTCATCGCAGCAGTTAAAAGCTCCTCTTGCCTCGACAAAGATGGAAATTTTCGAGTAAGGGTTGAGTTGAACACCGCGGACAGATTCACATTATCGCTACAAGAAAGCAGCTCAGAACCCTACAACATTAGCGGATCCCCTTTCTCTATAGGAAAGTTGATACAAGCGCAGGCTTTCGATGCATCCTTTGGCAGATCTGACCATAGGAAGAGGAAGGCGGGTGGTGATTTAGATAACCCAAACAAGAGACAAAGGTCTATTTAGAATGAAACCAGTTCCTCGCGCATGTAAATTATCTCTAGGTAGAGAATAGTCGTACATGTCCGCACATTTCCGCGTTGGAATTTCATTGAAGTCGTCCTGGCTTTGCAGCTCAGCCGTAATATTCTCACTATTCTCGTAGCATACGGTACGATTGAATGACACTACATTTAGTAAATCCATGGGGATTGTATTCTGCTGGATACTAAAAATACAGAACTTATTCAGTTAAAACTATTTTGATGTTGTCCGCCACCAAGGCTTTTCAAAGCTTGGCCTAAGTAATTTCGTGTCATGGTCAACTTTTAGTAAGCTTGCCCCAAGTAATTTCGTTGCTGTTGAATAGAGCATGCCCGCGGAACTTCGAAAGATGCTAGCTCCAGCATGTGCTATCGAGGTAAGCATCGTTGATGACCCAAAGTGATGTTACGCTTGCTCCTACATAGTAGCCTTCAATAAAGAGTAGACTGACCTTTTCATCTACAAACACATATCAGCAGTATTATATACTAAACTTGACACCGACTATGACCCTTAAAGTCTCCATCGAACGTAACTAAAGGCAGTCAACAAACTATACAAGTCAGCACCATTGGAAATAAAAGCAAGCGCAGAGTGTTCAACGACAAGGGAACCCTATCTCTATCGGCCCTGAAGCACGGCGACGTCACAATTCGGGATACGTGGTTTCGAGGCGTGGCAAAAATTTGATGTAACTACGAATTTCAGTTATTTAGAAAATGATACCATTTAGTTGGATTCTTTCGCGATCTGGTCAACGCTCTCTGTGGGCATATATGATGGCGGCATTATATTATGATTGTCAGTTCGAACCAATCTTGATATTAGAGTAACTTAGATGTCTTGAGCCATATGTACGTTATTGTGTCACATTATCATTTTGTACCCTTTAGGAAGATTAAACATCGCCTTTTGAACTCCCCCCTAAGGCTACTTCTCTTTGTGTTCCATTGAGTCCATTTCTCGTCCAGGTCTCGAAGTTGTTGCTTGGTACGTAGGGCTGACGGTTCTGAAAAACTATCAGCTTCTCTAGGTAATTGCATACCCAGTAAATCGCGTTGCTCGTCCATCTGTGCCATCTGGTTCGAAATATCTTGATCTTCCGACTTCGTTTGCGTCATATTTCTATTCATCAAGCACATCATGTCTTCAAACTCTATATCTTCAGCAGTACGCTTGGCTCCATGTACTGGTCGGCTTTTAAAGGCGGATTGAGAAGACTGTTGCTCCTCGTAAGGCGTAGACGATTGGCGAGACTGGGTCCTTGGAATGGGAGACGAGGGACAAGAGTGCGACATATTTCTAAGCAGAGTAGATTGTATCTAATCTTCATCGATGAGCGCATTTGCCTCCTCGCGCGCCTCAGGAAGATGGAGTTGGCTGGAATATTGGGTGTGAATTGGAGCGGGAGATCCCTGGTATTTCCAATCCCTTTTTCCAGCATTGAAAGATGCTGATTGTGTTTTCCTATCAAAGATTTTCTCCCGCGGACTACCAAACTCTTCACAAACAAGCAAGCCGTATCGATCTAAAGCGTAGCCAGACGGTATTTTGGCGTTGGAAATAGGTCGGTATTGGAGCTCGAATCCATTGCGACCACTTTTTTTGAATCCATTCTGGCCTTGCCAAATTTTAAGGCATTCGCGATCAGTTAGTTCAAGAGGGTTCAACGTCTTTAATGGTTGCTGATCGGAGATTCTCATAAATAAAAGCTGGTTTAGCTTTATGGAGGCTTCTGTCCAAGTGGGATTTCTGGTCGCGGCAGTTCCGAGCACCTTACAGTATCTCAAGCCCATGAAGGCCCATTCATGATGTTGAACCTTCTCATTGCCCCAACCTGCACTCGCTTTGGTTAATGGTGCTAAACATTCCCTCTTCAAGGCGGCACCGGATTTGGCTACATCAAGAAAGAGTTCCCACCGCTTCTTGTCCACGTCAGTATTTTTGCCATTCAACCAATGTCGCTTTGCTTTCTTGTACTGGGTGCATTCTGCCTGCATAACTTCCTCTATGCATGCAAAGAACCATTTTAGTTCTATGTGCTGGCCGAGAAGTTCATCTCGTAGATTCACACAGAGTTTGAATTTGTCGCATCAGTCGTTGATCGAGCAAATGGAATGACGAAATGCTGCTATTTTACTATCAAAGTCAGGTGGGTTGTTTCTAGTATATTTTAGTCCTAGGCTGCGCAGGTATCTCTAAAATAAGCTTACAACACCATTGTTCTGTGATGTAACGTTAATGTAGGGCTCTTTGAATGCGAAATGGAAAAGTTTTAGCTGACTAACTCAAAGACAAGACAACAAAATTGTAAGTTGGAGATTAGAGCTATACTATAGATATGTAGACTGTACATCCAGCTATTGTATAGTAAAGGCCCTCTTTCGAGCAGGTATGATAATGCTCACCCGTCTCTAGCAAACCTGCGACTTAGCTGTCTTGTACTATTATTAGGTTTCTGAATCCGTTCTAGCCTTCTTACTCTATATTTAAACAAACGTTTCTTTTGCTTCCTAGTCTAAAACAGATACATCCAACTTTCCATCGTGCGAGTAATTGCACAGTATGTGAATTCATTCTTATCGTCAGGTTGCCACGATATAATCTCTTCTTCATGAAATTTGGTATCAGGAGTCATTCGGGCCTCGTTCGGTGGACAGTCGTAGGATCACTCATGATCATCCCTCTATTCTTTGGCGGCTGCATCAACGCCACTGCCAGCCTTCCCAGAGTACGATATGAAGCATGCGCAGAGTTTCAAAGGTGCATCGAACGTGTCGCTATTACTGGATACTTTGTTCCTTCGGTCCTAGCTGCGGTTCCGGAGTCATTTCCGCTCCACATCACAAATTTCTGGCCCGATAGAAAGTCTTGTCGTAATAAACAAACAACATATTCTAGATAGTAAAAGCCTACATACTTTTCAAGTGACTGCGATCTATATCTTGTCCATGCAACTCGTAGGGCGGCGTTACTATGAAAGTTTTGTTGAGCTTCATCTTACTCTTAGCTAGTGTCTGATATCACCTCTTGGCTACATGTTTCCCCCCTGATTAATTCAAGCCTCCGAGGCTTTACTGGCTCGTAGCCTTGTTTCTGTACTAGTTACCATTGCATATTGGCTAATCCATATCGTCTACTGTAGCGTCAGACACAACACTTCTCTTATCGTGGCAGAAGTCATGCAAAGCAACAAATCGTAAGACGTTGCAAGGTTACAGCTAAGGCTTTCAAGACCGTAGACTTATTGCTCTATTTTTAGCTGTGATAGCTCCGCTGCGACATCTCGCAACCTACTTGAGAGTCTCTTCCAGTAATTCTGATAGCGTATGCTCTTGTGTTTGCTAGTATAAACCCGTCGTTATACTTACGATCTTTCGAAGTGTTACATATCTATGGAGCTGAACGAAATTGTTGTCGGTGGTAGCAAGGACCCACTGCAGTCTTGGCATCGACTATACATCAAGCAGAAGAAACAGCGGCTTCTAGATGGAAATACTTTTCGGCTCCATTGCAAGTACTGTACTATATCATGTTTTCTCGCGTAACCCCAGTTATTGATTGGTCATTAACTGACATCTTAAGAACATAGGTTGCTGACAGTGGAGCTAATGCTTCCAAGAACATCTTTCGCCCAGAGCCATGACGTATGTGTCGACTAAAATAGAAAATGCACACGTGGTCCAAATCTGGCCCAGTGAGGCAGCCTCTGGGTCTCAAAGTCCAAGACCGTCAAGCACCCGCACCATCCAAGGCACAGTGACTTAAGGCTCATGCTCCTAAGGCGCCCTTTGCCAAGAATCCGGCCCAGCATGCCAAGTTTCCGGACAAAGTCCACGAGAGCTTGAACACCTGCTCCTCCTCGACCTTTCGTTGGTATTGCAGAAATTCACCCCAGCTTCACATAGCTATGCGTTCCCTCACAGCAATCCTTGTACGCGAACATTGTCCTCTTTACCAGCCCTGGCTTACGTTCTATAGGATCCTACTAGCGATGAGCCGTTCCTTACCAATGTCCGAGCCAACATTCACGAGCCAGAGGTACGATAGCTACAACAGCGCTGTTTTTACTAATCTTTGATAGTTTATTGCATCAGGCAAAGCCTTCCTATCCGCACTTGCAGCAGCAGAGACCGAAGATCTAGACGTGATCTGCTCTAGGCTATTGCCTCACAAACTTACATTTGCTCAAGCCCCGGAGGCCGTTATACACGGTTGGCAGAATCCCCATACCTCTCAGAACGGATCCTTCTCTCCACCGGGACGTCTCGAACGCTGCGAGCCTCACGACATTATTGTCGCTAGCCCGTCTCTTGTAAACCCTGATCCTCAGCTGTCCACCGAACAACCCAGTGAACGAGATATTTTCGCTACCTTTACTATTTTAGAAGATGCGCATCCCCCCAACGTAGCGGAAGCGACTACAAGCTTAGGACCTAAGGAGTTTTGTGACAATGAAGAGATACAGGACTATGCAGAAACCCTGATGCCGGTCCATGTTGATTCAGAGAAGTCTGATCGCGGTGAAAATACCACCGTGACGCTGATGGCAAGCTGTTCCAATCCCCGTGTTCAAATGTTGGAAACATATGAAAATGTGAGTGACACACTAACCGCAGCGGTACATCTAAACGAGGCGTCGAACAGCATGAGTGATATGGAGGAGGATACTCTACCCTGGTCCAATCAAGCAGTACACCACGCCGAAGGCTCTTTGGCATCGCCTTCCCAAGCCTCTTCTACCTGGAGCCTGAGTCCAGTACTTGATAGTATATATACATGGTCGGCATCGTCACCCCCGCCCACACATTTTCTTCGATCTATGAAACGGTTAGACTCGCTGTATGGAGGCAGTTCTATACGTGGGCTTAAGAATACACACGAGATCATTGAGCTTGGTGACTCGTTTCTTCGAGAAGATGCGGTAAGTTTTATAGAGTCCTTTTGGTATAGATGGAGGCAGGACGGTCTCTGGTACCGCTCTCCCTTAAGTAATCCAACTACAGGCCGCTCTGTAACCGAGAGAATGCTTATGAGCCTCCGCTGCGCCGAGACAGTCGAACATGACTCTGCTATGGATCCTGTAAGGCTTAGAATAGCGCGAATTTTCCTTTACCATTATTTCGAGCAAACGCGCCTCAGTATCGACAAGAATCTAAACCTCGTAAATCGGCTTTCCCAGGGTAAGGATAGAGCAAGTGTTGCTCTAGACATAATCTTAGAAAACATGTATGGCCATGACAAACAGAATGATCAAGTAATACATCGGCGCCGAGAGAGTCTAAAATCGCATAAGAGCCACGGTGAACGATGGTCTCTTCTAGCAGCTCAACTTGGAATTGGAATTATAGTAACATGCAGTAGGAGCCTCGAAACTCATATGTAAGATTCACATCCACGGTCAGAGTGCATTATACATTAATCATTGTAGGAACAACAAAAAGTTCACTAGGAGAATGATACTAGCGCTGCTTACATACATACTAAATGCATACCCTCAAGGCGTCCAGGTCAACCACACGGCAGACCCTTTCGTTCGATGCATAATGGAAGGAGCCTCACCATCCACTTGGCCAGCAGTAGAGACATTGGCTGCTATGGACATATATAAACAAGAAAAGGAGAAAGAGTGCTCTGATGAGAAGGATGAATGGCAGCCCGTAGCGCTCCCTAAAGAATTTGCGCCGCTTATCTTGATATAGGATCCAAACAAGCCGCAAGAGAGGATGCGTCCACGGAACTATACTATTTTGGGAGGGTCTCGGAGGGTTTCCACTACCCCTGGCAGTTTCCGCTGGTATCTCCTCGGAAACCTGCTTAGTAATAGGCACAGCCACAAGGGACAGGCATTATCTTGATGCTTTGATAATATATTGTATACTTAAACAGCCAGCTTTTCCCTTCACTTCTAATCAGCATCGCCTGAGGACTTAAAACGACCATGTCGCCGAATGCGTCTAGCACACATAATAAAAGCCAACGGAATGAATTGCCCAGTCAAATATCGGGAAAAGCGCAGCGGTAAAGTATTTAACGTCAACATCCTATCCCTTTCGACAATCTGTCTTAGCACGCGTTTGAAGCCAATCCTTCATGAGATTGAAGGAACCTTAGAAATGCAGAAAATGATGTTGCAGGCACTAGCTAGAAAAGAATATGAAGCAAAGGGCTTATCAAGTTTTACATCACCATGCATGATGCTACAGAATACGTGGTATAAAGGTGATAAAAGTAATTAAAAATCGTCATTTGTTCGAGAATTTTTCCTCTAGTCATTCTCAATCTCTATGCTGCGGACAGACAGAGATTCGAGTGGTACATATGTATTCTATAGCTGAATTTTATTTTATTCATACTGTAGTAACTTGTACCTCCAAGTAACTTACATGACTGAATCGAATGTGTTTCGTGGCCCAAGTCCACAGAATCACCAGAGTCTTAACTTAGCTGTGCAGGTGTCAAAAAAGACAGGCATCTATTTATAGTCCTTGGTAGTTATTTAAGCCGCCCATCACCCAGCTCGATTTCTCCAAAGACACGCCGCTACAGAACAATGACTGAGAGTGAATATCACCGCCGTCCTGTTCGAACTCATAAATTTCGAGCCAGAGTTTTCAATGATCGAGGGCAACCGCAGATTCGATCAACTAGGCCCGAGGGCAGCACAAGGCGGAAGACCAACGAAATGGAGGGAATTTTAGAGGTACAAAGGATGCTATTACAGAAATTAGCAAGTCAAGAGAACCAGGTTAAGGGCTTCTCCCAAGGGATCAAGGGAGGACGGGGGGAAGAAGCTCAATTGCAAGGCGACCTCGAACAGCTCAGAGTAGACACTGCCCAAGCGATTCAGGCAACATGGAGCAAAGGTAGCAAGATCAATATAATTAGAAAACAGGTTTAATTTGGTGGAGCTCAAAGTCCAGCAAACTTCCTGCGCTAGTATTTTAGGTAAAGTGCATCCACCTTTAGAAGGTGCATCTACTATACTAGTTTCATACTAGCGTGAATAGCTTATATGTAGACATAGTTTCTATGTTGGCTTCCTATAGTTTCTGGAAGCTGTAGATTAGTGGCTTCTAAAAGCTACAGCAGTCTGTGCAGGGTAGAGGAAGACGCGAGCTGTCCAGTTGGTTGTTCCAGTGTCTCAAAACGAAGACAAAATAAGGGAGTGAGAGCATGAGTCGCTTAATTCTCTTAGAGGGACACCTGTATTTATAGATGGAAGAGGTGCGGCTACCGGCCAGGACAAGTTATTTAGGATGCACCTGCCGATAGGAGCAAATCTCTAAACCATGTATCCTATAGCATTTGCTCTAGCACACCATTTGGCATAGGGTTCTTGTTCTGGGACCTCATTTGTCCTGGCACATCATTTGTCCTGGCACAAATGAGCTGGCACAGGTGCGGCTCTGGGACTACTTATCTAGATGCTGACGCACCCTGGGACCCCTCTAGCCATAGGGCAATCGTCCCCACGCAGCACGGCGTCTGGGACCCCTGGGCTATGGTTTCCACTGTCCCAGACCTCTTGTACTATTAATAAGCATTTAGCCCTTCTAAAAAAAACCCCTATCGTTGTTTTCTAGGGCTCATAACAACTCTAAAACTACTTGAGATATATTACTATGGAAGCGGCTACCTCTAGTCTATCACGTATTCTTGGCTTAGTATTGAGACACTATTCACCAGGATGAAGTAGCACTGCTATTTTAAGAGGAGGCCGATTTTGGCCTATGTGGCATTGTCAAGAAGTCCACGCTACTTGCCTTTCTCCTCATCCGTCTCTCTCTGCCCTTTCCCCCACGTCAAATTGCTGGCATAGCAGGAATAAAACTTTTCACGAATGCGTCGTTTGCGCTTCTCTGAACAAGAGGTGAGAATTGGGGCGGAGAGACGGGTAAAGTATCAGGGCGCTGTTCGTGTGATGCTCGAGGTGCTGCATTTTCCGCAGGAAGAAGGAAGGGAGCTTAGTCGCGAAAATGTCGAAAGACTAAAGGAGGTATTCCAAACAGACCATGTTCGTCGGCTTGAACCCAGAAACTACGTTCCTGCTATCATTGAACAGACTGACCTTGCCAACGCCCTGCAAGCTTCGGGATTCTCGGTAAAGGACCTGCTGACTACTACTGACGGCAATCCGCCCACTCTGAAGTTTCCTTCTAGGTATCGACTCACTTGCCTCCACGGACGTCATCGTGTGCAGGCCGGTCGAGAGATCCTCCCTCTGGCGGATGCATGGTGGATAGTAGACCTATACCTTGCAGGTATGATTACCTCCCAAAAACACAAAGCGACCGCTAACTCTTTCTAGATCTCAGCGCGGAGCTTACAGCCACTCTTGTTGAAGAATATGCAAACGAGAAGAAGCCATCCGATGGAGAGATCTATTGGAAAATCCGCCAGTATGAGCAAGAACGAAATTTTTGCTTCAAGAATCGCTGGAAGGCTATCCTTAAAACTACTAGCCGGAGAGGCCTTCGCCAGCTGGACGACCATGAAGAGCTGGCAGCCGCCATTGACGATGTGATGGTTATGCCCGGGATGCGTGACGATCTAAGACTAAGTACAATTCATAAAATCACTGGCATGAAATGCGATGAGGTGGGTCTATCCCCTTGGGTTCTGCCACACACTGACACGTTACAATAGCAGGTTATACACTATCTCGAGGATATGAAAGAATTTTGGTCTAAGCTCCTACCCGGCGGCAAGGCTTCCCTACGGAGGGTGGATCGAGCTACTGTGAAGGGAGTGGAACTCAAAGCTCCTGGGAACTCCAAGCGGGACTCCCAAGTTTTGCACGGACAATTGCTGAGTGGCCAGATCTTTAGCTCGTTTAGTCCAGAGGAACGGGAGGATATTTGGAATAGGCTGCGACACACCGACCGCTTGATTCCTTCCCTTTTCACGTTCTTCGAAGATGTCAAGTACCTCAACGCCTGTGCCGACTGCCTTAAGCGATTAGTAAAGGTTTCTCGCAAAGAGACCGTTTCGATGGCATTAGACCACAAATTCACCGACGTAAATCAGATAAGCGGACAGTACATTGTGGAGATTGGGGAGTCCTTGTTCATTACCAGGCCTGGAGGAACGGGCGATCGTATAAATTGGGGCAAACGGCAGTTATGGCTCTATGCGATGCGACACTATCGGGACATGCCACCCGACTCCAAGAAGAAGGAAAAAGACTTGCTTGCAAAGGTGGAATGCTATGGAGCAGATGAGACGGTTCTGTACGAGTTTGCTGCCCTTGCCGACCGGCTAGGATTCGCGTCTCGAGAGATTGATCATTTGAAACGGAGGTCGTCGGATAGAGAAACCGCACGCAATGCTTTACTTAAAGCTCGAAAACCAGGTCGGTATAGATACGATGACACTATGCTCGAAATGCATGTCGACGACATCGTAAGGATGTTTATGACGGCATGCCCGCTTGCACACGAAAGGGCCATTTCATCTTGGACTTCTGATAATCCCGAAGCACCCGGAAAGCGGAGCGGGTTCCCTAACCGAGACGCCTACAAACAGGACCGCGCATGTCTCTTTATACGGCAAATACATGATGAAAGCGAAGAGCAGGGAGAAGAAGTCACCTCATTTTTTGTACGCCGATCTGTCTACTTTGCCTTCTTTGGGAAGGCAGTGGGACTGGGCATGGAAGGGGATATTGATCTACAAAGTGGCATTGCACAAGAGCAGCCGAGGCAGGAACAGGAAAGGCTCGAGCAGGAGAGACTTGAACGAGATAGACTAGAGCAGGAGAGGCTTGAGCAGGAGAGGCTTGAGCAGGAGAGGCTCAAACAAGAGAGGCTCGAGCAGGAGAGGCTCGAACAAGAGAGGCTCGAACAAGAGAGGCTCGAACAAGAGAGGCTCGAACAAGAGAGGCTCGAACAAGAGAGGCTCGAACAAGAGAGGCTCGAACAAGAGAGGCTCGAACAAGAGAGGCTCGAACAAGAGAGGCTCGAACAAGAGAGGCTCGGGCAGGAAAGGCAGGAAAGGCTCGAGCAGGAGAGGCTCCAGCAAGAGAAACTTAAACAGAGGAGACTTGAGCAAGCCAAGATTCAACCAACCAGCAGTTCAGAGCAAGCCCAGAAGCGTCACACGCGGATAAATATGGAAAGTGTTATACCTGGTCGCGGTACAGCCATCGACGAAAACCTCTTTCCTGTAGATACACAGCAAGAAAGGCGTCCGGCGGATGATCGTCGATTGGAACCAAAAACGTCTAAGTTGGGCTCAGGCAGCGCCGGTTCAAGCGGCATCACTAATCTACAGACTCATATTATCCGTATCACGTATAAGGCACGCGAACGAGGTGTTTGGAGAACATCTCACGTCCTTGATGTGGATCCTTCTGATCCTTCTGAGGTTGAACGGGTAGCGATGAAGTACATGAGGAAGCAGGTGAGGTTATTCGATAGTGAACTAAACATATTGACGCCGCGGGAGTGCTTCGAAGCAGCCACTGCAAATGGAAGTAATACGATCCTCTTGATCGCAGAAAGGGAGATGAACCTCACTGAGCAACTAGACAATTCTATCCCTAGTATAACACCCGAAGTGCCGGAAGCAGCAGTATCAGAGGGAGCACCAAGAAAGCGAGAACGCCGCTAAATCACAACTGTACTATCGTACGCTAGATAATTTCACGATCCCCTCAGCTAGCAAAGCTCTTTCTCATGCTCTCGATGTTTCTATTTACGAACGGGGTAACTCGAATTGAACCTATCTGTGATGGGTTAGGCCCATCCTATACCTACCCCCACCCCCCGAAGACCCCTAGAATATTGTTAGAAAAGTAATGAGTCCCATTTTTGGTCATATTCCAACTTAAGTCTTCTCTCTCTCCTTCTCTCCTCCTCTTCTTTCTCTTCCCATCTCCTTACCTACCCAATCTATTGCCATTTATTATGAAAACTAGCACAGTGTACGCTATTATCGTCGGCAGCAGCTTCGGCTTCCTCCTACTTTTAAATAGCCTTCCTTTAATTGCCCACCTCGTTAAGTACCTTACGCCTCTCATCTCAAAGCATTTGATTTACCGTAACGCTCTTCATCGGCACCAGTACGTAGGACCATGGAGTTGGGCCGGTGTCTTGATGCAGCTAGTCTATGTTGCAGTGAATATATTCTGTGTAAGTTTCCAGGCTTCCACTCTCTTGGATGCAGGCCTTCGGGCGGGAACTCTGTCCATCATCAATCTTATCCCACTTTTCGGGGGACCTCACCTCAGTACTCTCGCAGATCTGCTAGGCGTGAGTCTCAGCACATGTAGAAAAATGCATCGGTCAGCCGGCATAACCGCGGTTTTCCTTGCACTATTCCATACCTTCGTTGTCCTTGCCTCGCAACCCTCTTTTGCTTTCAACCGGGCTCAGAACCTGTTTGCGGTTATAGTAAGTCCATAACCATTCTCTCTACTCTGAAACTGACAATGCTCAGGGTGTGTCGTCGCTAGGCTGCACCGTTTTTCTCTTTCTCCCTCTCTTCCGCAGGCTTGCCTACGAACCTTTCCTCCGTATACACCAAGCCTTTGCGTTGCTCTCTGCCTACGCCATCTGGCGGCACCTACCATCCACGGAAACGTTTCCCCGGTGCTATGTTTACATCTCAGCTAGTTTGTTTTTGTTTATGTGTGTGGTCCAAGTCGGTTCTATTATTTACCAGAATGGCTTCTTCCGTTATCGCCTTTCGCGAGCTGAAATCACGCACGAGTATGGCGCTGTTAGACTTCGCATCCAAAATAAGAAGCCACTCAAGATTCAAGCTGGGCAATACATTAACTTATGGATGCCCTCTGTCAGCCTTTTGTCCGTCTTACAGAGCCATCCATTTGTGGTGATTTCTTGGACAGAGAAAGCGCAGGATTGCCTGGATCTGTTTATCCAGCCTCGTAAAGGCTTCACCCGAGAACTTTTGTCTTACTCAGGGAATGGGCCCGTTACGAACGCCTTGGTGGTATTTAGTGGGCCTCACGGGAGGAGCATTCCCATGGACGACTGTGAAAATATTCTTATGGTAGGTAGCGGCTTTGGGATTGCCGCGCATTTACCTTATCTGAAACAGCTTATTCACGGCTATAATACCCGCGAGGTTCGTGCACGTCGCATCCACCTTGTTTGGCAGGTCAGGGACATAGGTGCGTTCATACCCTTCCCCCTCCAAATTTATGAGTAACAGGCCTAGATGTCACCATCGCGGCCCAGTCGCTGCTCAACGATGTATTAGACGAAGATACGCTAGATAATGGATGGGTAAGTCGTGTACCAATCTTTCTTTGGAACACTACTAACGCTAGCGACAGATTCTTGCTATTTCAATCTATTGTGAATCCAGCAATATCCGCAGCAAATCTTTCGGAAGGCGTGCCAAGGTTTACCCAGGAAAGGCTCCGTTACGAGACATTGTACAGGAAGAAGTCAGAGGCGATCATATTGAAAGGAAGCTCGCTGGAAATGTTCACCCTGAACCTGGCCAACCCGCTCAAAGGGATGGCAAGCTGCTAATCACAGGTAAACCATTATAATCACCACATTGGCTGTGCTAACAAGTAGTAGTATCCGGCACTGATCATATCCGAGAGCAGTTACGAGGCGCTGTACGAGAGCATTTGACGGATGACGTTGTTTTTTCCGAACTTGATTATCAGCCTTCATAGTGGCGAATGGGATAGTTCGTAGCAATTCTCGCGGAGAAAAATGGCTTTTTGCACTTTGTTTAGTCGTAACTAGATAACGTCCCTCTGTTAAGTTGGGCATAAAAGGATGTTAGTCTACTAAGTTAGATAATTAAATAGTGTCACTTCTTCTTCCAATTCTCTAACAAGTTATAATTCTGGTCAGCGCGACTGCTATCTAATCTGTTCACTTGTTGGTTTTCTTCAGCTCCTCGCATTGCGCCTTAGCAGGCTGCTAGTCCGCTGCTGGCCCGGCGTACTGGAGTGACTTGCCATGCCTAGGCAATAAGTGAGCTGCGTCTAAAAATAAGACTATAGAAATGGTCTGGAATTGGATCCTAGTAAAAAGGTCTAACAACGTTTCGGATTTAACCTAAAATAGATGGGCGTTTTCTGGTCTTGAAACGTGCCGCACGCTAGCTGTGTAATAGACTGCCAGTCTTCTGGGTGTTGAAAACGCCCATATCTGGGATAACATCAGAGCCTGAATGTGGCCATATAAAAATAGAAAGACAGGATTAATAATAAGCGATTGGCTATTTTGCACTCTTGCCTGTATCTCCGCTAGTTATAGCGGTTAATTATTTGATTTACAACACTTGCTCAACCTTTCTCACCTTTACACCCAACTCAAAGCTATCGAGATGAGTTCCTCTAGTAATCGTAACACACATTTCGATTTCCATTCATTGGCATACGAAGTAAAGTCTCCGGTCCAAACCGCAAAGCGTGACGGAGTAAACGATCCAAGTGCCGACCGCCCTGACCTGAAGAGTAACCTAAATAAGGGGAAAGAGCGCTTGTCAAGCTCTCTTCCACTCCAGGCAAAAAAGGAATCACCGTGGACGAAATATGAAGAGGTTTTCGATGTTGAGCTGGGTGAGCTCGTTAAGGTAGCTATACAGAATGCGCCCACAACCAAGCTTGTCAGCGTGAGAGTGTTCCCAGCGCCTGCCGCGGAGAAGACGCTACACATGTATCGACGTGTCCAGCACCAGAACATCGTAGCAGCCCTGGACGCTTTCACAACTGATGATGGCCTCTATGTTGTTCTCGAACACATGCCCTTAACTCTTGAGTGGATCGTACGATCGCCAGCTTATCCAAACGAACGGCAACTTGCTGCCATTCTCGGACAGGTAAGTTACTTCCTGATATTAGGTGATTTACTAATGATAATAGATTTTGGATGGCGTTGCCTACCTTGCAGCAGAAGGACTTGAGCATGGTTCTCTTAGTTGCTCGGACATCCTCATCAACACGGACGGTGACGTTAAAATTGGTTAGTTGGGCGTTCAAATTATATTGTCATGAACTCACAAAGCTTTATTAGCAAACCAACATGCTTGCCGCTTAAAATCACAGCAAAGCGTAGGCGATTTGAGAGCCCTCTCATCCATTACAATGGAGTTGATGCAGAAGTATGTTAAGGAGGATGGGGCTATTGGCATCGACAATTTGCACCGCTGGCACTCCAACTCAGACGCGGTCGGCTTCCTTTCGGCGACAACGTCGGTAGAGAGCGCAGCGGAACTACGTAAGGTACTATAGACCCATATCCTACTGTCTAGTACATTTAGACTAACGTGTACAGCATCCACTCTTGAGTCGACCATGGCGTAAAGAGTCACTCATCGGTCTTGTATCTTTGGCACAGATCTGCGCGCGTGGACGTTATTCATATTCGCAGCGCGTACAAGCTGCTGGGTAAGTAAACGCGGACGAGAATTTCATCATTATTTTCAATCCTCTTCACTCCGCTGTGCTCTAACAAGCTCTCTGTGAGTCTACCAAATAACAGATCTGATCATGACAGACCTCGCATAACATTTCCTTCGCAAGCTTCAATGAAACTGACTACAGTAGGTTCTTTTGGTGTGTTGGGAGGAGGCGCAATCATAGTTTATTCTAGTACTGGCGCTTATGTGATTGTATTGTTCAACTGAGAAATGTCATCTTGTGAACAGCGGGGGCATGCACGGAAGCGAAAATGGTAATCTTGGCTATGTTGTGCGACTTGTCTCGACAAAATCCCTTTTGCCCCGCACAGCTGATAATGTTACTCTGTTTAAATGCCCATATCTGGTCCAGAGGTGAGGATGTGTAATTTAGAAATCGAAAAGAGCGAGGCCTGAAAATGGGCCCAAATTGGGCGGCAGAGCATAGCCGAAATCCTATACTGTCACGGGACTACGCGACATCGGCCACGTGATCAGGTATCGGACCGGACTTACTAGGTCTGCGACTCTGAGACAGAAAGGAGTCGCGGCGTCAACAGCCTTTCTTGCTCCTTGTACTACGTCCTTGTATATAGTCTCGACTCTTACGGTCATTCCTACAATCGAGCACCACTGCTGAATTGATTTCGCACGTGAACCCTGACATATACGTAGTTTCATTAGCGGCTGTCTGGAAGGACCAATACATCCCCCCCCAAAAAAAGCAGCGTTTTGGCTTGGCAGTTAAGCCCAGATCTGGGAGAGCAAGAACTCCAAAAGTAGCAAAGAATCCACTGTTTCTATGTACCAGAACTTAACTTATGACCTAATTATCTTATTTCTATCGATTCAAATTTGAAAGGGTGGTCGACCTCATCTTGCATGAGCCAATGGACATTAGTCACATGAACTGTCGCATTTGTCGTAGTTTCATTATTCTTAAGTATATGTATCTCAAGCGCCGTAGAAGTAAGGATCGATAAAAGGATGTCTGAGTGATAAAAGAATATCTGTGACTTACAGGCACGCACCGCTTTGAGTCTTCCAGAACCCGCCCCTCCAGGACTGGCCTACGGCCAAGCACCTTTTACATGCTGGAGCCCAGGCAGAACAAAATTCGCCATTGGCTTGGCCAATGCTCGTCCTGTATATGAACAATATAGGCAATTGTCCTCCTACAAGAACAATACGCCCACGCTCCGTGCTTAAAGGGCTGTGCTGCTGATGTTAATTTTACTGGTGGGTCGCGGCGTTTCTACGGTTAACTTCAACCAGACAATAGACCATGCAGCAATATTTGAGGGAAAATTAATGTCGTGGGCTGGGCATGACCATGAGGATCCGCAGATTAGTAATCCCAGTACTTCCGCTGTGACACCAGATCACTAGATGGGCCAAGGTGCAAAACACAACACAATACATACAATGACTGATTCTCATCAGCGAAAATTCAACCCATCACTTCTAGCACACTAAAATGCAACATTTTGTCGACCCCACAGCCCTTGCTTGCTGCAAACAACACACAGTATCTACAAACTGTGCGCAAGAAACATGCATCCGAAGCCCGAAACAAGCATCATCGCACTGACCAACGAACATCCATCGTGCGATGTTCTTTTCCGGCTTTCGGGTTATGTAGAGTATGCCGCCAAATGAGAACCCGTTTCTTGCACCGCACATAACGGAAACTTAAATACAGGAATCAGAGAATTGATAGCTGGTGTTCCCATTGGTCCGCCCTATACTACTACCGCTTCTCCTCCCAGCAGCTGTTCACAAATTCCTTCTATCTGCCGGTCCAGATCTTGCGTTTTGGAATCGAGTTTTTCCTTGCTGATGATGTGTCCTAGCATCTGAAGGGTTGCTAGCGCCCCACTGTAGCTAGTCGTTGTATCTGCATCTTCAATTTCCGTTCTTGCGTTCCGTCCTCTTTCTCGTACGTCTCAAAGTCATCGATTATGGTACCCATTTCCCCCAAGGCTGTAGCAAGCCTAGGGAGAAGTTTGGTGAATCGGCCAGGGCTGCTTGCAGTTAATAGAAGATATTTGTGGGAGGAGTAGGGGGAACTCGCGTATCGATAAGGTGTATGGACAGTTGCGTCGTATTCCAGGCTGTAATCAACGTAGACTGGGTTCCGTCGTTTATAGATTCCCCTCTCTCTAGTGCTAGGATAGACGCATCGCACACCAACTGGAAGAACATGTGAGGGTACCGGACTGATGTATAGCGATCAACTGTACAGGGATTACGAGAAAGCTCTAATAATTGCTTGATACCAGGTGAAAGAATGGATCGATAGTTTTCTGGGCAATCTTTCCAAAGTTGGAGCAATTTCTCGAGTTGCTCTGGGTTGAACTGGAGTCTGCTGTCCATTGTGGAAGCCACGTCGTAGTTATTTAGGAAATTAGTAAAGAGAAAAATGTGGAATAAAGGTTAGGTGACAAAAAGACCTTAATCAACTATGGAGATTTGATCTGGTTCAAGTAGTGTCGTTGAAGAGTATAATGTACAACGGGTGGGACGCTAGACAGGACATACATCATTGTTTGCTAGCCCAATCCGGAATCAAAAGTATTGTGTTTGTGCTATCTGCAGTAACATTCTCAAAACACGTCTGGGACGTTAGCATGCGGAAGCTTGTGTCAAATATATGGTTCCGCTTTCTCATGTATTTTATCGCTACCCGCTTGACCTCTGATGGATCGCAAGGATTCACTAAGAGAGTATGTGAAACCCTCCAAACGCCGTGATCATGGATCTTATATTCTATGCAAACCTGTCGAAGGTCTGGTCCCTGGTTGGTTGTTCGTCTTGTAATCTGGAGAAAGGTAAGCTTGGCTTTAAGTAATAGCGAATTCAAACCCTTACCTGCGGCTCAATTGCCCGAATCTGTTCTTCAGAGTTAGTGACATGGCCTGGTATCTTCCCTGAAGCAGAAATTGGGTTGATAGGATCAGTTGCCGAAGAATCCGTGCCAGGCTGCGTACTGCGAGTGGGATTTTGGACGACCTCTCGGACTGCCGTGGCTTGGCGTTCGTTCCTGGCGGTAGTCTGGGGTGATAGGCCTTCATGTGTACGTTCTTGAGACTCGGCATCTCTAAGAGTCTCAAGCGCGAACTGAGTAAGTGGTCGTTTCTTTTTCGCTGCACTAATACCTCTTCGGGCCCCATTCTCCATTACTTTGGGTTTGCTCTGGTCTTGAGTCTTCTCCTTCGATATTTTTTGTCCGAGTCTCTCTTCCCACTGCTTAACAATATTCCTTACGAACCTCTCCTTTTCCTTAGTTGCACGTTCCTCTTGCTCTTCTCCTGCAGGTTTCTCCTGATCTTCATGTGCAATCCGTTCCTGCTCTTCCCTTACCATGCGCTCCTCTTCTTCCATTGTGGGTTTTCTCAGTTTGTCTCGTGCAGGCATCTTGACAGCTCGGCTTGATTCTCTGGAACCAGAAGCAAATTGTGGCGGTTTGCCTGAGGCTGTAGAGATGTATACTGCTGAAGAATCGGAGCTAAGCTGTGGAGAATGGCTAGCATTATCGACTTCTACTTGATCTCCTGTGGCTTCTACTAGAAAGTTGAAGGCCCGCAACGGTGGTACAAAACGGTAGTTAGCTTCTAAAGACCCGCCATTGTTGATTTTCTTCAAGTCAGGTTGCGTAAGCGGCCGTTCTCTCCTTGTGGTTAAAGCTGATGCACGAAGACCTTTCCGTACGCCGTTTGGATTTCTTCGTACCTTAAGTCCCTTATCTGGCTGGTTCTTATCAAGCTTCCTTTGCTTGGTCTTGTCTTCTCATTGCCTAGCAAGGTTCTCCATTAGTCTTTCCTGCTCTTCTCGTGCGGTTCGCTCTTGTTCCTCTCTTACTAATCGTTCTTGCTCGGCACGGTCTTGTTCTTCTTTTGCGAATCTATCTTGTTTCTCCCTCGCAAGACGTTCCTTTTCCTCCCTCGACAGTCTTTTGTGTTCTTCTCTTGTCAAGCGTTCTTCCCATATGAGTCTCGCTTGTTCTTCTCTCGCAGTCCGCTCCTGCCGCTCCTGTTCGTCTCTTACGAGTCTTTTTTGTTCTTCTTTTGCTAATTGCCCTTGCTTCACCCTCACCAGTCTCTCTTGTTCTTCCATCGCCAACCTCTCCTACTCCTCTCGAACAAAAATTTCCTGTTCTCTCATAAGCCACTCCTGTTCCTCCCTTGCGAGCTGTTCCTGTAGTTCCCGCTCCTCCCTTGCCATTCTTTCTTGTTCATCTCCTACGAGACGTTCTTGCCGCTCCTGCTCTTCTTGTATGAATGTCGCTTGTCCTTCTCGCGCAAACCGTTCTTGTTCGTGTTGTACAGGCCGCTCCTGCGCCTCTCTTCCTTGATCGTCTCCTACAGGAACTGAAACTGGGGTATCAAATAGTGGTACCTCTTCAACAGAACGAGGATTGAGGCAAGTCCGCTTGCCGAAAAATGCAAAGTACACCGACCTGCGGATGAAGAAAGACTACATCTCATCGCACTGTTCCTCGTCGGTGTTATGCAGCTTATCTAAGAAAAGGGATAGTCTATCCCGTTCGTGGTCTTCCGCATACGGGACCCCGGATCGTCTTGGTGGTCCGTTAGAACAATCCATCTCGACTGCGATGCTCCCCTGCTCTACCGTCATTGGCTGAGCCTCGGAAAACAGTCTTGCTATCTGTCCCACATAGTCCTCAAACATTGCTTCATCGTATTTGTAACGGTCAGGTTTGCGGGCCTTTAGAAGGGCGCTCCGAGCGATCTCCCTGTCAACTGACCGCTGGGTTAGGCTGTGGATCGACTCAGACTCATATCCTAGCCGGTAGGCAAAAGTGGCAAATTCACACAAGACAATCTCATCCCCCTTCCCAATAACGGACTTTGTCGAGAACTTCTTCCTTTTCGGCACTGCAGGCATCTGGGGGTAGTTACGCATCGCAAACATCCATATCTGTCGTGCTCCAAGGTCTACCCGATCCGCTAGGCTCCCGAGCCGGAATACGTCGGATGACTCCGATTCTTGGATCACGCACTGGCCGGCTCTGTGATACGAATCAGAGAATGCATCTTCTATAGCAGAAGAGACGGTGCCACGAGGCAACGGCGGGAACAACTGTTTCACGCTATCGGCGATAATTCTGAGGTAGTTGAGGTCTTCGAAAAAACTGAAGAGAGAAGGGACTAGGCGGTCAACGGTGGCGGAAAGCACCTTGCTCCATATAGCTTCGCGATCTCGCTCGCTGAAAGCACCGAGGATCTGGCCGCATCGCACTTTGCCATGCAGAGCCTGGAAATCCGTCCTGCAAGCACCTGGCGCAGTGAGCTCCAAGGCTTTCACCGTCGCTCGATCCACTTTTCGCATCGCCTCTCTATCATCGCAGAAGATCTTTTTGATCCAGAAGTCCCTAATGGTATCATCGAGATAGCGGAGGGTTGGCTTTAGTGTGGTCAGTACTCTCGAACTACTTGCAGATGCGGAGCTTACCTCGTGGCATCTCATAGCAAACATAGTATGCGTCGTGCTCAACCTCATTCCCCCTGCCAGCCCTGGAACGTCCAATTGAACATCGAATGCGATCTTGTAATCCGTGTGGCGGAGGATCCTTTCGAGGTTCTCCTTATGGTTCGATATAGCGGCCAAACGGGCCCACCATCGTTTCTCGAAGCACGGATTTGCCGCTCCCCTGTATCCTTGGTATTCGCGGATTTTGCTGTATATCTCTCCATCGTCGGGCTCTTTTCGGCCGAGTACTCTTCGATCAGAGCCGTCTTCAGTTCCTGATTGAAATCTAAATAGACAAGAAAAGTGAGCGGCTTCTCTGTATTCAGAGAAGAGAGATCATACCTTCAAGATACAGGTCCACTGTCCAACGCCTGTCTTCTGGAGGAAGGACTTGGGCTGCTGCTAGTATTCGATGGCGTCCGTGGAGGCACTCCAACCGATAGCCGGGGGGGAAATCTAGCTCCGGGTAACCATTACGTGCATCTTCTAAGAGCCGCTCGGCGGAGATTTGAGAAGCTGTTATGGCCGCCTCTAATTGCGATTGGCTGATGATAGCAGGAACGTGATTTCGAAGGTCCAGTCGACGACAACCACCCTCCTCGCGAAACAAATTTCTCAGTCTTTCAACATTATTCTCATCCAGCTGTCGTGATTTTTCGCACGGAAAATGAAGCACGTTGAGCTTGATGCTGGCTGTACCTCTGTACTTGATGCTCCTCTCCGCCACGTGTCTTCGGTTCGTATCTAGGAATCGCGCGCGCCGCATCTCGAGATGGTAGATATGCAAGGTCTTTTTCCTTAGGATCGGGGTCCCTTACCACTTAATACCTCTTAGCAGTCCGTCCTTAATGGGAAATCTACCCATTGTCGAAGTTAACTTGCGATGCTATAAATAGCAACGTGGGAGCCCATTCTAGCTCCCCTCGATCTCCCATCTTAGTCACTCGAACCTCACCATAAGAGGTGTAAGTCGAAGGCTGCCCTCGGACCTATTCTCTCCAACGAGATATTCAAGCCCCTCTCGCCATATTGCGCATACTCAGAATGGCATCCGACCCAAACAAACGCCATACGCGGCTCTCCTTGAACAAATTAAGGGAACGAGGACTATATCTACATTCTGGGAGTGGCACGGAGCAGCGAAACGACAATAGTGACTGCACAGCTGCTGGGCAGAATGCTGGGAAGTGGCAAGCTAGGGAGATGGCGTCGTCCTTAGGGAGCGATGCCATCGATCCCAAGACGGGTATGGTGCGTCTTACGCTGGTAGAAGCTGTCAACTCTGAGGTCAGAGTACATGAATGTATAATGACTAAAGAAGGGTCTCCATGGAGGAGCTACGAGAGGATCCATCAGCTGCGACTCGGCGTCGGCGATCGCATCCACGTAGCAGAGCGCAAAAGCCCCCCGTTCGATATCGTCACAGTAAGAAGCTGGCCGGGGCCGCACATCGAGGACAAGCTTCACATGTTACAACAAATCCAACACCCTAATTTCGTCTCCGCCTTCGACGCTTTTGATCTTGAGCAATCGTTATGTATTGTTTTCGAGCACATGCCCATTTCTCTGCAATACGTCGCCGACAATCCTTACATTAACGAACTTCGCTTAGCTTCAGTACTGGGACAGGTAAGTGTCGATAAAGCAATGGACGTTGAACGAGTGTTGACTAGAGCAGATGTTTGAGGGCCTTGCCTACCTCGAAACGAAAGGATTAGAGCATGGCTCGTTGACTTGTTCGAATTTTCTCATTAGTACAGCACATTCAAACGACGATGTATTAACTCGAGTGTCATCCTATCTTAAGAATCTTTTCTGGCCGGTCGTTAGTGTTCTCGATGCCCAAATCGCTTAGATCCCCAAGTAGTTTCGATCCATAAAGATTTTGATCCCCCAAAGTAATTTCCAGTCACAACCCATGTCCCCCCAAGTCGTTTGAATCTCGAGGTGGCTTGTTGGCCAAACCCCTGAACTTTTGACACTTGTAGGGCCTCCTCATCCCTGACTGGGTGCAGGCGTCTTTCGTTACTATAATGACAAAGGCCCAGATCTGGGACGGCGATACTGTAAGCGGCCTCATTTGCTCCGTTTTCTCAGAGAACATTTGCGGCGTCTATCTGCTTTCTTAGCGTCTGTCCGCTCTCTCAAGTTCATCCCCTTCCTCCGTCTTTTTTCTGAAGCTAGTTATGTTCTGCTAAAACCTTTATCAATAAACTTGTTGATTTAAGCCAAAGGAAAATCAGCTGAGTTTCTATGTAAAGCGTATAAAAAGGCCTTCTTTTCTGCTGCTATAGCATAGAAGGCTTTATGTTGTTGCTATATCTTACCTAATTAAATTACGGGGTTGTTTTGAACTCCCTTCAAGTTTTTGGAGTGGAATGTTTTGTAGACCTTGGGTTATTGAGGAGTTAAATAGAGCATATTATTTGAATATCCTGCGTTGATTGATGAAGTACTACCCGTATCCATGTTTATCTTTCAATACGCTCTGGAAGCGTTTTTGCCCAAGAGTGTTGCCTGGCATTATTAGTTATTGGTAAGTGACTGGGAGAATAGAGTACTTGGAATTCATGTCAAATATGGCCTAGGGCGGGCTATGAGCTCAAGCGGTTCTATACGCAAAATGGTTCACACAGAAAGCGAACACTCACATAGAAAGCGAACACTCGCACAGAAAGCGAACATTCACCAAGAAAGCGAGTGTTTGCACTGAAAGCGAGTAATCACTGAGAAAGCTCGCTCGGGGCGGCCGCCTTCTCGCTGTCCCAGAACTAGGCTATGCTTTGTGACCCACATTTGGCCTCCTTTTGAGCTCGAGCCGGAGAATCTCTTGCTTCTTGAATTTACCATCCAAGTAACTGGCCGCTTCCTAATTAAGATCACGGCGCCCGAGCGTAAGATTGGATTGCTGCCGTAACTCAAGTGCAAGTGTCCCAGGTCCGTTTGTGGGCCACTACCTGCTCCCATTGTGAAGCCCATGCTCCTATATATAACTTACACCTTTAATTTGCTTTATTCGGTAAATTCTCCTTACATTCATATTCAACATGACAGAAAATCAAAAGCGTGACACAGTATTTCCTGGAAGCGATCAATGGACTGGTAACCGTAAACTGTCTAAACCCATCAACAGTAAAGACGAAGCACTGCCAGTTCTAGGGTTACTTAGACCTCTAGCAAATAGGCTTATGGACATACTAATTATACCGTTATCATCGTACGGAGCAGCTCCTATCCCTTTACTTGAGGGATCCCCATAGAATCACTACCAGAGTGGCTACAGCCTCGAACTAGGTGGCCCCATCGCCGTGGTTCGTAAGGTTCCCGCGACTAAAGACCTCTTCACAATGCACAGCTTTTCTTCGTTTGGCGCAGATCAGAAGCTATATATGCTCCGCCAGCTTAAGCACGCGAATCTTCTGGCTTCATTCGAGATCTTCTCTTTCCAAGATACTTATTATGTTGTTTCTGAGCACACTGAAATATCTTGCGAAGAATTTATTGTCGCTCGACCAGATGAGATCCAACTGGCGGCGATTATTCGTCAGGTTATAGGCGCCATATCCTATCTCGCCAGCCAGAATCTTGTTCATGGCTCTATTACTTGCTCGAACATCCTGCTAACAAAGGACGGGGTTATTAAAATAGGTACTTGTAATTATGTAACTAACTTATACTATGATTTCGCTAACATGCTCCAGCAAACTGCGAAAATTGTACCGAGAGGTCTTCAGAGAATGCTTTCGAGGACGTCAAAGCTCTTGGCCAGGTGATGAAACAGCTCATGGAAATGGGAGCAAAAAACGGAAGACCTGGACTTCAGCAACCATCCAATTGGTCACAGGAGGCCGTTGATTTCTTATCTCTCACAATGACCGCATCTCCTACCAAACTGGCAAAGGTAAGTAGCAACTCCTTCACTATGATGTTCAAAGAGCTAATCGTGCAGCATCCGTTTCTCCAAAATTCACCACAGTCCCACGAACTGGTGTGGTTGATTTCTTTAGCCCAACGCTCCGCTTCCTTTTTTACAGAATAGCTGCTGGGAGCAAAGATAGACCACGGTACTGAACGCATTACATACAACCACTTCAACCCACCACTTTATCCCACCAAAGTGCACCACGAGTCTTTAGCTACTATGCACCGTTACAAGCACCCCGACCTACTCAAATTGGTAATTATTGTGTAAACAAACTATCATGAAAAGAATAGCGACAAGTAGGCTGAACTCTTGCTACCAATTTTCACGTCGAAAATGTACAGGCTTCTGACCAACAAGTGGAAAAGGTGTAAAATATGTTCTAATTAACATATGTAACAACCTAGTTAGGCTTTACTATATAGGCTGCTTACGCATAATATAGAACTGTAACAAAATCAAATTAGCATCAGAAGTCGCCACTATATGCACGAGGACGGCCGGCCTGCACTTGCCCCGATCTTTGTGCTGAGAGCGATGGTGTATGGATTGAGGAAGCGGAGAAGTGATAAGAGA
>JAGMWT010000035.1:0-194252 GCA_020744415.1 Dendryphion nanum | reverse complement strand
ATACAGCAATTGTCAGATGAGACGTTGACGTATAACTTCCACAAACTGTACAGATATACCATCATTACTCCAGACAGTTCGAAAAATAGCCCAGCCGCCCCAGAAGTTTCAAATTCCGACTCATACTTGAAGAGCCGGGTACGAGTCGACGTGATCACGCAAAGAGCTATGATAGAACTGTATTCTGTCAGAGTAGTTACGAAGCCGTGGACGCGCGTGCAAGAAGCTATATCTGGATTGAGTGAGCAGCTGGAGAGGTGGTCAGTATCTCTTCCCATTGGCCTCAACTTCACCCAACAGAATAGCGACGCTTCTTTCCAACGCGAACGCCTCATCCTCGAAATGCACTACCTCGGGACAAAGATCCTTATCACTCGACCCTGCCTGTGCAGACTCGACACCCGCCTTACAAATCAGCTAAAGACCTCCAGCGACTTCGATAGACAGACAGCTTGGGCATGTATTTGTGCTGCAAAGGCAATGGCGAATCTACTACCAGACCAGTATGACCCTCGTTATCTCTACAGGACTGGACCTTGGTGGTGCATAGTCCATAATCTCATGCAAGCTCTTGTCATTCTGCTTCTTGAAATAGCTTCTAAATGCATACCCTTCTCTCACGGTGAGGAGATTCTATCGTCTATGAAGAAGCTCATCCGCTGGCTGCGCGCGATGAAAAGTAACAATGAGATCGCGAAACGGGGTTACGATATGGCTGACAGTATACTGCAAAGGCTCGTGCCACAAGTCGACGTCGACATCACTGATCTTCTAACGGAGCATGCGGCCGAACTTGAGAAATCTGCTGCGTCCAACTACGGGGCCCACTTTACTAACGGGTATAAACATAGATATCTATTCTCGGCCGGCAATCGCAACCAGCAATCCGAGGAACAGAAATCACATGCTGATATATTCTATAACGATCAAACTGGCTGCAAGTCGATGTTTGCATTTCCGCCAGGATCTACCTGCAGTAGTTCATTACTTGCGGGGTTTAATAGTGCTGATAGAGTATCCCGTGGACATCTACCAGGAGATGGCATTTTCTTTAGTAATCCTTTTGCGACTCCCTATGACGGGCAGGTATATGGTCTTCGCAATGATGACGGAATATGGTCCTTTTGAAGTATATAGCACGACATCCTTTCTTTTTTCTTTCTTCAAATTATATGAAGTGCTGTATTCAGCTAGCTCGCACCTGAAAACTACGCAGCTTTAGCTACCTTATTGTTTAGTTATGCTACACAAGTTCAAGCTGCAAGCTGCACCAACAATAATGGACATGTCACGATATCTCACTAGCTCACTACCGAACCTCAAAGCCATGCGCCTATTCCTGGGCTGGCGAAGTCTTCGGCTACACACGAAAGAGTGACGCGGTAAATGCTGCCGGGTTTCGCATGCACCAATGCTACTGCAAACGCTACAACCGGCCGTGATATGGCAGTTATACAAACTAAAAGCCATTCTTTCGTGTTTTTTTAAACCCTAGGCTGCCTCTCCATTATTTCTGTTCTGTGGCGTAGTCGTGGCGCATTGATGGATGGTTGCTATTGCATTTTACAGTCCATTCTTTGCTGTTGAGAGTTTGCGCCATGTGCTCCGCTGTAGCCTTGCCTTCAGTTTGTGGGAGATCCTGGGGACGTCGCTGCAAGCGTTACGGTCAGGATGAAGGTAATTGTGTCGTGAATGATGGTATTCACGACTGCTATCGCGACGGGTTGATTGTCAGAACTTCGATGCGGCGTAGCTTATGCTGAAGGTAATTGCTGAGGCGGATAATGCGCTCCCGTAGTCCAGTTAGCCAAGTCCATCCCTGAGACCACGGTGTTATTATGGTGAATTTTGCGTTGATTCCGAAAGTCGGTGGTTTCGCGTTTGGATTTCGCTCCGCGGTCGCCAAGATGAATGACGTCTCATGGGCGTGAGTTCCCACCACATACGGGCTCATGATTGGTCCGTGCAAAGTGGGCGGTTTAGACTGGCGCAGCAATAACCTCATCCGCATCGTGACGTTTTCTTCAGCATTCTTATAGCTCTACCTACCCAACTTTTTCCGCTTCTTCTTGTCCTTCTTGTTGTAACTTATCACTAGCCGTGAAATAGTCGTCTTTCTGTTTGATAGTCTAATCGCTGTACTGTGTTCGCATCGCACCCAACTGTAGACCAGCTTAACTAGCTCTTGAACTGCACGTTCTACGACACATGCTAACAGCCGGTCCAGATTCATGAAGTATTTGCTGATAATTAATGTCAGCCTAGTTATGACATGACTTGTACCTTCTACAAATCATGCTCTTGCCTATCTATATCGTCATTTGTCGACAACAAGACGGACGGACTGTCGAAACCCCCACGAAAACGAAGTGAACGAATCGACGCGAACATGGTGATGCCTTCCATGTATCCACTCTGAAACCATCGAATTTCCATATGCCCGTAATGACTTTTATGTCTAAGGTTCCTTTGCGATCGTGATCCGTGATCCGTGAGGTATCGTAACCGACATCTGGGATCGTATGTCGAGAGGAAACATTCATGATCATGACCATGGATAGATAGGAGCCGGGACCTCTAAAGTGGTGGTAGACAAACTGGAAATGCCTTTGGAGCTAGGTCCCGAGATCTGTCCCTGCCAATCATCGTGCCTGCCGTGGGCACTTAAGCGATGTGTCCTTGATGGATAGCTGCTATATTTCTGTAGAATACCTTTGCAAGCGCTCGTGTCATCAACGAGTAACTGCAAGTTGTTACTGAGTGTATTCGTTATAGCGGCAGAGTTGAGTAAACGCGCAATATCAGGGTGGTTTACGTCGCGGTATATAGTCCGCCATTGTTCTGTTATTCACTCCTGGCAGCCCTTCGCCTTGGCAGTAACGTGGAGACTGGCCCGAAATTTGCGCCGCTATCGTCTTCGTTTCCGTCTCTCCACTCACTGCTTGCCGACCTTCACAGACATTCCGCCACAGCCTGCCTGGTTGGACCTTGTTCCATCCTCTTTCATTATACATGTTGTTCCCAGCTTCCCAATCTCGAGGGTCGGACCGTCCGCCCAAGGTCGCCATTCCACGGCTTGAAAGACGACCAGGCGGTGAGCAGCCGCCCAATGCACCTAAGTCCAACAACAAACACAGAGCCACACGCGCATGTGTGAGCTGCCGGGCACGAAAAGTAAGATGCAATGGAGGACAACCGCGATGCCAAAACTGCTTGGCCGCCGACCAACCGTGTGTCTACCTGCAGCATCGGAAAGATCGCCTCAAAACGTCAGCTACCTCTCGGGCTAGGGTGAAGACCCGGTAATACTGATGGCTGGCAGGTCCACCGAGCAGAATCAGGATATGATTGCTCTACTGGAAGATCTAAAAGTCTGCGTTACAGAGCAGGACAGACGACGCATCGACGCCTTGTTAGCGCAGGTATGCTACCATTTCCATCCATCCACACCCCTATACAATATATTCTAACGATATCAAGGTTGTAGACGATGTTTCCAATACTGCTTCGTTGTTCCATCCTCCACAACCCACCTACGATGATAGACAAGGCGAGGTCGATGTGTCCGCCGAAGTGGGCTCCAACGAGGACCTGGACATCATGGACGAGGATGTCCTTCGCAATGAAGGAAGCCGAGCGACTGGTTTTATTGGAAAGAGCTCAGAGCTGCAGTGGCTGAGGCGATTGCGACAAGACGCGGAACGTTCTAAAGGAGCCTCGTCTGGGTTGAAAGGCCCCTATGGACCTCCAGGTGACAGCACGGAAGCTGCTCAACGGCGCACGGAGGCATTGAGGAAGCGTCAGCAGCATGACTCTAGCATTCGAATGCGAACCAGTGCGTCGACTTTCTATCTAGACAATGACAACATAGACGTCAGTCGCACGGTCAATCCATTCGAGCTGCCTTCGCGGGAAACGGCTCAACGACTCCTGGACGGCTATATGACCACGGTTCAAGATTCATTCCCCATACTTCCGGAAACATTGTTCAAACATCAATTCGACCAATACTATACATCCGTGATGCAGGGAATGCCATCTCCCGTGCCACCAAAGTGGCTTGCGATACTGAATCTCGTCTTTGCAATCGGAGCAAAGTATTTGCAGTTGATGGAAGCAGACTGGGAAATAGGTGGGCAGGATCATCACTTGTACTGGTCTCGTGCGCACGCCTTGGGCCTGGACGGATCTTTTTTAGTTGCTCATCCAGATCTAATGCAGATCCAAACCACTGCTCTTCTTGCGTTTTATTTCTTGTCCATTGGGCACGTGAACAGGTGAAGAGTCTCCCCTGTTCGTCTATACCTACTGATACTGTTCTCTGTAGAGCCTGGGTTGTCATGGGCTTCTCCCTCCGTTTTGCACACGCGCTCGGGCTACACGTACGAAACGAAGACCGGACGGCTACCGTGCCCCAAAAAGAAATCCTGTTGCGGATGTGGTGGGGATTGTATTCTCTCGAGGGGATTCTAAGTACCATAGTTGGCCGGCCAAGCTTCGTTCTTGAGGAATACTGCTCAGCGCCCCTACCGTTGCCATTGGCGACAGAGCAACTGCTCGACGAGGCGTTGACGTGTGAGCTCCATGAGCGATACAGAGGAGCCGGCATTCACCAGAATGCTCCACAGGTGGCCTCGGCGGCCTCGGAGCCTCCAAATGCAGGTTCATACTTGAAGAGCAGGGTACAAGTTGGTATAATCACGCAGAAGGTCATGATTGAACTTTATTCAGCCTCAGTGGTTACGAAGTCCTGGAAACAGGTGCAACAAGCAACGGCTGGCTTGTGTCAACAACTCGAAGCATGGCTGGTCTCCCTGCCGTCAGACCTGAACTTCACCCAGGCGAAGGACAGTACTAGTTTCCAACGCGAACGCCTAATGCTTCAAACGTATTACATTGGAACGAAAATCCTTATCACTCGACCCTGCCTGTGTAGACTTGATAGACGCATCGCGAATCAAACGAAGGCTTCAAGCGAATTCGACAAGCAGACTGCTCGACTCTGCGTTGGAGCTGCAAAGGCAGTAGCGAGCCTCCTGCCTGATCTCATCGATACAACTTACCTGTACAAGATCGGGCCGTGGTGGTCTGTGGTCCACAATCTCATGCAAGCGCTCATAGTTTTGCTGTTGGAGATGTCTTACGGCGCCGTCCATTTCCCTGAGGATGGTAAAGAGATTCTACCATCCATCAAGAAGCTTATCCGTTGGCTGAGTACGATGGCAAAGAACAACGAAGTTGCAGGGCGTGCCTATACCATGGCTTTGAGAGTGCTGCAAGGCCTAGCGCCAAGGCTCAACGCTGATATATCTGATCTTATATGGGAGGACGCTGCTCGAAGTAAAGATTCAGAGACATTTGATTTCGAGGACCAATTCACAGCCGGTGAGCATGGCCGGGCATACCCATTCTCAGCTGGAGCCGATGCCGGAGCATTTGGAGGTGAAGGAATGCGTGCAAGTGATTTCTACAACAATCAGACTGGTTACGCATCGATGTTCGGAATTCCGGCACGACAGCCTCAGGCCATTCCGTCATTCTTGGGGTCTTTGGGTGGCGGAGGAGAACTACTCTCTGACTTCCCGGGGCTTGATCCAATGTTTGGCAATCCTTTTGTGACTGGTTACGATGAGGAGAATCCTGTTACCTCTGGCGAAGATTTCTTCAACATGGATGCCTTTATGCTGGGGTCTCAGCATCGGCAAGCTCGGTCTTAAACTTGGACTTGATTTGGCTCGGTAACGATGGAAAGAATCGCGAAAGGTGGTAAAACATCGTCGCCGGATCCGATTGTGAAACTCGAAGGGAAATAAACACGGATAGTGGGGGTAAATGGCAAAAGACGAGGAAGGGTACGATGAAAAGCCTCAAGGGTCATCATCCGCCACAACATCTCCTCAGTCTATTGTCGAACCTGAAGGCTCTGTACTTATTCTCAGGTTTGCGAAGCTTTCTTGGATATAGAGGAATCATGCGGTGACATGCTGCTAAGCAACTGTAGGCCGTGAGGAACTTCAATTGCGCATATAGAGTAGCACCGACTAAGGATACTGTGTTCTGTCACGTCCATCAAACTTCAAGCTTCTACTTCGCCAGCTTCTCCATCGCTTCCCAATCCACAATGAACATGCCCGATAGTATTCCTATTCCGCTCACCAACCAAGATTGTGAGTACCGCGTCGGGATCGCCCCAGTCGCCGGCCCTACTGATCGTCCATTTTTTGTACTTAGCAGACTTTCCCACCGTTCGGTATCGATCAACAAACCAATCACCTATAGCCCATAGCGCCACTAAGCAAGCATCCTTCTCCACATCCATCGACCCACATACATGGAAATATTTGATCTTGATCTGATGGATTAAGGGAACCGCCAATAAGGTCTCGAGCTGAAAATCTTGTGCAGCTTCGACCGTGGGCTTCGATATGAAGTGCCCAGGACTATTAACGTCGAGCATTAAAAGCCCGTCGCATTCAACAGTCAGCTTAAGCTTTCCCATCGCCGGTTTTCGGTGAATCGTTGATCCGTTTTGGCTTGTGGTGGCGGCATTGCTGTGTCCATTTTGCATGCTAGATTATGCTCTAAGTCCTGGTTAGCAGTGCTGGTATAGGAAGCATAAACGGCTACCTCTGAGGGTCAGCCTCTGTTATTTGCGGTCGTCGTTACGTAGACAAGAGCAGAGTCTATCACGCGACAGTGAAAATTATCACTGGGGAACAATGTCCAGCAGGCAGATGTTTGGGGTTAGACGGCCTGGGAAGCAGTAGTGTTAAATACGAATAAAAAATCACCCAGAATGAAGATCGATCGAAAACTACGATTTCCGATGCCGAATTTTTTTCATCCAAATCACCAAATTCTACGATTGGCTGGCTGGCCACACCACCAATCATGTTCTTCGACCCCGCTCTTGAGGGCCCGCTACTGTAGCTGCATGAGAAGGTCCTAGCAAGCGCTGACCGCACGACCATGGAAGCAGATGGGCAAGAAAGTGGGACATTGATGTCCAGCCAACTGGAATTATAGTTCAAGATCTCGATGAGATAGTTATCGTTTGAAAGCAGCTTTTGAGAATATTCCTCCATCGGGTGCGTCGGAAGGGATTGAGATGTAAGCGTTACACTTTGGGTGTTCGCCGTTATCCTGTGAGAGGGTGTGAGTTACGATGAGTATTACAGAACGCAGGTTTGTTACCTGAGACTTGCGCGCCCGGCACTCGTCGCATGTCGCTGATGGCCTCGAGCATGTAGAGCAGCGAGACTCGTGGTCTCTACGAGCGCGGTGGTGCACGAAGAAGAGTAGGCGGGCGGCGTTCTGTGTGGGACGAGGGAGACGAGGTTGCGGATATGTGTTTCATCACGGCCCATGCGCATCTTCGCCTAAACGTCATGAACACCGGCAACACATCACCAGAATCCGCGACGTTGGCCAAGTCCGTTCCTGCTGCAATGAGAACACTAACAGGGAGCTCGACGCTCTCTGCACCTAAGAATTCGGCGACGTTGCTACGATCTCCCCGCCGGCTATGGTCCTTGTCGATTCCTCTCGATCCTTTCCCCTCCGCATTCACCACCTACTCAACCATATAAAACCACAGTCTATCACCGCACAGCCCTAGGAAGCGTGTCCGGATACCATCAGTTAACATAAAGCGCTACAGATACGTTAAACAAGAACGCAGGCCTTGAGGGACCTGTTGCAGATAACATTCAATATGCGCACACTACAGTACAGGTTGCCCATATCCTTATATATGAACGCTATGAAATAGAATCTTGCCTTGGGTGTTTTGTAGCTAGAGATGAGTGATGATATAATTCTTACGCGACGTCTCTTCTTAAAAGGGTGCTAGAAGGGCTTTCGCATGAAAGAGTATGACTTGATCAATCCATACAATAAAAAACAAGCAAGTTCACACTAAATTCATTGGTTAACTTTGCCAACTGCGAAACGGTCGGCTTTGGGGATCCAACTTTACTGTGAACGAGCATAAGCGAAGCGTTTCTGGTGATTCTGATCGTAAAGGTTCCAATGCGATCGTCTGGCAGCGGCTCCATTCCCCGCCTTGGCTAGTACGTCATGCTGCACCCTCTTTGATAAGCGCTACATTTATCCCTTGCCTGAGAACATTTCATCACGATTACCGCTGCCTTATTGTGGCCGGCATGGACGCCCGAATTTCTATGCCAGTAGCTATTCCTAGGCTCAACAAACCTAAGGGTCAGGACGGCAGATCCCTCCGCAACCAATACCGGCCACCTCGTGTACGAAAGGCATGCGATAACTGCCACAACCGTAAGGTCAAATGCACTGGCGAACAGCCCCATTGTCAGAAATGTGTCGAACAGCATGTGCCTTGCATGTATTCGCGGTCCCGAAAGGATCGTTTGAGTGTGTTCGTTGCCCACTTCCTAGTGATTATGTCGCTAATCACAGGCAGTGCTACCGAGGAGAACCGTCGGCTTATTGCCTTCCTCAAGGACCTTAGAGGCCGCGTTGAGGATGGAGAACAGCAAAATATCAACGTCTTTCTCGCTTCGGTATTTATTCTCACTGTGATTTTTTTCAATTACTCATATGCAAAGCTTTGCGCCGAAGGCTCTAGGCCTACACGATCATAGCGTTAACAGCACTAGGAACAGTATCGCGACCTTAGAGAGAATTTATGTACAATCCAAGAGAGCTAGTCGTTTCCAGGCCCGATGATGGGACCGGTTGGGTACAGACATTTGGGAGCTCAAGTGTAGCCGCAGTTCCTGATGGATGCCAGACAGAATATTTCGGACAACAAATGATAGCACCATGGCAGAGGAACAGGTAGGTTAGTTGATGCCGGCAAGGAACTGTGTAGGAGTTGTTGTTTCAAGAGCTGTTGGATCATTTTGATGGCGTTGGTGTCGACTGAGCAAAATTTGAACGTTTAAATATTATGATAGATTATAGGCGGAGGAGCGATAGCACGGATTCTGTCTCAACTAAACTGTATAATTAACGTTCATTGCCGTCAGTCATGGAAAGAAGGTTTACACTAAAAGTACTTGCACATAACGTGTTTGGCAAGCAAGCCGATCAGGCAAGCGAGCCGATCAGCCCCACCACACAGTCGCACTGCCGTCCAAGTTATCTCGCAAAGCATAGAAGATACAGAATAAATAAAGCGTCAATTCCTTTTTTAGCTACTTGGACATTTACGCGAATCATGATCAAATGAATCGCATATGCTACACTTGCGTGATGCACGTGTTAAAGCTTCAGGATGCGCCGTGCGAGCCCTACTCTTCTGCACTTCATTCCGCACTTGTGCCTCCACCTCGGTTCTGCACCTCATCCTGCCCTTCCTGAATAGACAAGGTACCGCCATCTGCTATGAAGGTACGACGCGTTGCCCGCTTCTGCTTTTGACGCGTATTTTCTGCTCGAAGCGCAGCGTTCTCAACCTGCAGAATCGCCCTTTCATGCACGACTTTCTCATACCCCTTGAGCAACTGTTGAAAGGCGCCATCTGTCGGCGAGCGAGAGACATTCGTACGGAGCCTTCGCTGGTCTCGAATGTGCTTCGCTTGACGCTTCACTTCACTGAGATTTCGAGGCGTTTTTGACTCCCACTCCGACCCCTCCGTGCGGACTGGACTCGGCGTCCGTACAACAGGATTCAAGACCGAAAGAACCTGCTCTGGGTCGTACGGAACAAGGCCTGTTGCTCGAAAGCCACCCGGATGTTTTTTGCAGTAAGTGCCTATTGAAGCAAGTGATTGTATTGTTAACTATGTAAACAAGTGGGACACCTCTTATATATGTATACATCCCAAGCCCCTGTTACACATTGCTGTTTCAGCTGCCGTGATGTTCAACAGTGCCGCTACATGCGCGCGGTGGTAGACAGAAAGGAACTCTTCTTTGGTGATGTGGTTGATGCCAAGCCTCGTCTGCCCCTCAACCTCCTTTCCATATGACGCCTTCAGTGGACCAAAGCAGCCTACATCGAGCGGCTGAAGTAGGTGGGAGGCGTGCGGAGGCATGTAGAGCGTGATGATCGAGTTCTGCCTGCAGTACTCGGAGAACTGACCTGTATGGTGGCTGCCATGGCCGTCGAGGATGAGAAGACGGTATCCGCCCTTGGTACGGGACTGAGTATGTTTATTGAAGTGCTGGATCCATTCAAACCCGATACGATCATCTGTCCATCCGTTCTCGCTGACAGCAATTGCCCAGTCGTGCGGTAGGTCGCTGTCTGTGTACCAGGCCGCCTGGTGAAGCTTCGCCGCGAGAATGAGGAGAGGTGGGATGGCCCACCCTTGAGCATTGATGCCGTGCACGACACTCACCCATTCTCGATTCCCTGGCTGTACAGTCTTTGGACGGCCCTTCCGGCCTGCGCATGTTACCACTTTTGAAGTAGAAATGACACCCATTTGGAAGCCCGTCTCGTCGAAATTGTAGACATCCTCGTTCAAGATGCCGTACTTTGCCGTTGTGTTGCGCACAAGCTCAAACCAGTCTTGTATCAAGATGGGATCTTCGCATTGTGACCGCTGGTAGTCGTACTTGCGGTTGTACTTCATACGGAGCGTGTCGTGTCGGTGGATGAAGTTTCGTACCCAGTTCTGCCCGACGGTTTGTGGTGAGGCATCGCCACGGGTTGCGAGAATGATATCCGCGATTTGTCGCACGACAGATGGCCGGGGAGGAAATCCCTGTGCATCAAGGTCAAGAATACGCTGGACGAGGACTTCTTCTTCAATTGATGTCAGTTTACGTGTAGCTGGTTGAGGTCCACGTCTTGAAGGGGTGCCGTGGAAGCGCGTGTATAGGGACGAATAAGGGACCTTGTACAAACGAGCCGCTGTATGAAGATTCTTAGTTTGGCCCAAATTGTACGCTTGAATAGCTAAGGAAAGTTTTCCTTCAGTTGCAGGAGAATATCTCTTAGGCATGATTGGGTGTTATTGTTGGAAGATGCTAACGCGTATTACGCGTGTGGGGCTATCAGCTCGCTTGTATTATCAGCTCGCTTGTATTATCAGCTCGCTTGTAGAACACGTTAGCTCACTCGCTTTCTATTATTTAAACTAATTACAGATTGTGCAGTTCGTGTGGTAGCACCCATCGTACCTATTGGCCTGGCCCGTTTCACAATCTTCAGCTCCCAGCCATGCAGTGTGTACTCCCAATGATGAGCAGTACATACGCACCATCATGCTCTAGCAGGGACCGCGAATGCGCTGCACCCCCGCCTGGATGCGCTGCGCTCTCTGTTTCGAACATAGGCACAATGAATCCAAATGCAAATTCCGTGTCGCATCTTCTATCTTGTCCCTAACAACAACAATATGGATCCTAGCATACAAAACCTTAATTATGGCCTGGGGAGCCAATACATCAACTATGGCACCGGCTCTCAATATAATGCTCATACCCAGAATATTCATGTACCGCCCGGTAGGTTAGGCGACGGCCCATGCTCCGCTACGCTAACGGTCATGCTAGAACCCGTAGAGACTCCCCCGAGCTCTTCCTGCACCATTCCCTTTTGCCACGACCCCGACTTCATCGATCGCGGAACGCTGCTCGATCAGGTACTAAAGAAATGCTCCGCGCCCGCATCGAAGATAGCGCTGGTGGGCCTGGGCGGCGTGGGGAAGTCGCAGCTCGCCATCGAGCATGCGCACCGGACGCACGAGCGATCGCCTGAGACGTGGGTGTTCTGGGTCTATGCGAGTAACGCAGTGCGGTTCGAGCAGAGCTATCGCGACATTGCCGACCGGGTCAAGATCTCGGGGCGGCGGGACTCCAAGGCCAACATCTTCCAGCTGGTGCACGACTGGCTGCGCGATGGCAAGAGCCGGTGGCTGCTCATCCTCGACAACGTGGACGACGCTCGCTTTCTGCTTGATAGCCAGGCCACCGGCCACGGCCAGACTGCTGGCTCGGACAGCACTCCCAGACCGCTGCGCGACTACCTTCCCCGCTGTGACCGCGGCTCGATTCTTGTTACGACGCGGAACAGAGAGGCGGCGTTGGAGCTCGTTGAGGAACGCGATATCATTACGGTGGAGCCGATGGATAAGGCGCAGGCGCTGGCGCTGTTCGAGAAGAAGCTGGGAGCTAAAGAGGATAGCACTGAGGTTAACGAGCTCGCAGCAGCGCTCGAGTACATGCCGCTCGCCATCGTGCAGGCAGCGGCCTATATCACACAGCGAGCACCGCGATGCTCAGTGAGGCAGTACCTCGAAGAGTTCGAGAAGAACGAGCGCAAGAAAACCAGCCTTCTCCACCGCGACGGGGGCAAGCTCCGGCGAGATAACGAGGCAAAGAACTCTATCATCGTCACCTGGGAGATATCCTTCGAGTACATCCGTGACACTCGGCCGTCGGCAGCCGACCTGCTCTCGCTCATGAGCTTCTTCGACCGGCAGGGAATACCTGAAGAGCTGCTTCGGAATCGAACGGAGCGGGGAGATGCAGAAGGTCAGGAAGGGCACGGCAGTGATGACCAAGACAGCGATGGAGACGACGATGACGATGATGCATCGCAGTCTAGCACGAGCGAGGGTGGGGTGGAGGATGAGTTTGAAGACGACGTGCTGGCACTGCGAAACTTCTGCTTTGTCTCTGTTGACATTGATGGGACAAGCTTTGAGATGCACGCGCTGGTGCAACTGGCGACGCGGAAGTGGCTTGAGGCCAACGGTACGCTCGAGCGGTGGAAGCAGCAGTTCGTCGACAATCTCTGCGCAGCGTTTCCGACAGGAAAGTATGAGAACTGGGCACGGTGTCAGGCACTTTTCCCGCATGCCAAGGCAGCCGCGGGGCAGAAGCCAGAAGGGAAGGAGTCATTGGCACAATGGGCTACACTCCTCTACCGTGCAGCATGGTATTCATCGGAGATAGGAAGCATTACTGACTCAGAGGCACTGGCTGTAAAGTCCATGAAAGTGCGAAAGAAAGTGTTGGGCCCAGAACATGAGGATACCTTGTGGAGCATGGCAATGGTGGGAGAGGCATACAGAGTTGGAGGGCGGTGGAAGGAGGCTGAAGAGCTGGAGGTGCAAGTGATGGAGGCTCGCAAGACGAAACTGGGACCAGACCACCCCGACACGCTGACCAGCATGGCGAACCTGGCGTCGACGTACTGGAAGCAAGGGCGATGGGAGGAGGCCGAAGAGCTGGAGGTGCAAGTGATGGAGGCTCGCAAGACGAAGCTGGGACCAAACCACCCCGACACGCTGACCAGCATGAACAATCTTGCCTATACATTAATGGGCCTGGGTCACCATGACAGGGCTATATCAACGATGGACACTTGCGTTGATTTGAAAACACAAGTCCTCGGTGCTCACCATCCCCATACCATATCGTCGCTAGACACGCTGAATACATGGCGTATGGAAAGTGTGGGCATTACTAGTGATGGTTGAAAACAGCAGCTCATGAGTATTCTTCTACGTATTACCCTCTATATATTGCTTTAGCGGCATGGGTGGCAGGAGCCGTAGGCTACGGATTTGTATTTTAAAGCAGCATGTTTAAAGGTGTGCGATTGTCAAAGAGTTGGGGTGCAAAAGTATGCTTACCAATCAGCCATAATGCGGTGCCGGTCATTAGGTACACGATGTTGCCACCACCAGCAGGATGCTGGCCAACCCGCTCCAACCCTGACCTTGTGTACAAATGTTTAAGTTTTGGATTTATGTGTGTAGAATGACCTCGCCAGATATATGGCAGAGTTGGGGCAGACGTTCGAAAATCTAATGTTTGGCAAACGAGCGTCAAATTGAGATGCAGGGCTCCGTAGCGGGCACTAAAATGGGAACCGAACAGACCCCCGATAGATTTTCCTGAGCGTGGGGGGAAATTTTGGGTTGGTGTTTGACCGCTTTCAGACCGTTAGATGATTCCGTTCCGCATCTTGTGTACGGCTTTACTATCACGTGATAGCGCGCCAATCAGCACGTTAGTGCGAAAACAAACGAGTCGCGGGGCACTCATCAACCTTCATACCTTTGACAACGATGAACCAATGTAGTACTCCTTCGGCAGCCCGGTCTAGCATCCTCAGATTATGGTTAGCTTCTGCAGATGAAGGCTGTCTTCCTGTTACTCCTCCTCCTGACGAAGATTCAAACCTGCGCCCAGCTCCCTTGAAAAGGAAGCGGGCCATGTCCCTCCCCGCCCACATCGATAAACCCAATTCTTATCGTAGCGAAAGTCCGAAACGGCGAAGAACCGAAGATGTAGACGATATACAGCCCGGGCAGAGTGCATCGCAGCTAGGACACGAAACTCCACTGGCCCTGACCGAAAGGAACACATTCAGCCCACCAGGTAGTCGTGTTTCTTCGAGCGTGAAGCGTTCATCGAGTCCGACACGCGAGACACCAATCGTATTGCGGAGTGCATGGCCACCAGTGCTGACAGAAAGCCTCAATGGTCTAAAGGAGACTCCTCCATGGCATATCGAACGACTTGGCGATCGGCTCGCTGAGGGCGTTGACGCAGGCTTCATTCCTTACGGCCTACAGGCATGCGAACTTCCCTCAGTGTACTTTGTATAATGTCTAACACGTTCAGCATCTTATCAAAAACGATCCAGAAGTAGGCTACCAAGCCATTAAGCCTGCCGACTTCGACCATAGCGACATGCGCTCTGCCGAGGACCTATCGAACATTTGGAAGGTGGTCAGGACGATCTTTCTCAATGCGCGCGATTGTAAAGATGGCAGTCGGGATGAGAACGCATGGTGTGATGACGTAGTGCGGCCGTTGATCCATCTGACCATGGAGCTGTATGGCAATGGGAGATGGTGGTTCCAGAGCGTGTATGCACACATCTAAGTGTCTTTGTCAGAACGCAGCTGATTTATCTAGTCAATCCCAATCCATCAACCCTCTCTACCTATCGACGATTCCTGCTCCCACTCCCACAGATCCTAGCCGCCGAAAACCCATCGACCGTAAAACCGACTACGTCCTCTCATACTCACATCGCGACCCTGATATCTCAGTCCTCTACAAAAGCCTCGATGACGTAAACAAGAGGCACATTGGACATACCCTTGATGCATTTACAAAGAGAACCGCCCTGTTCTCCGGCTTCGAGATCAAGCCCGCATCTGGAGATCACACTGAGGCAGAGCTGCAGATGAGCATTTGGATCGCAGCGTCTTTACATAAGAAACAAGAGCTTGCTCGCTCTGCGCAAATTTCGTTTGAACCAGCGGCGATGGTAGAGCCTGCGCTTACCATTGTTGGACATGAACACTCGGTATATTACGCATACCCACGCAACGATATTGTGTCTGGGAGGAGTGGTGTGCATGTTCTGGGTCCAGACGTGGATCGCTTTGAGAGGCTGAGCACAGATTCGATACGTGGAATATTTAGGTTGCTTAGACTCTACGGCAGTGTATTGGAATATGGGATGGATGAAAGAAAAGACGGATACTGGGGAGGATTCTTGAAACCCATTTTATACCAACTCGCTGATGCTCGTTGAGGTTCAGCTACTTGCTAGTCACGTGTGAGGAGTACCATTGCAGCAGGGCATGCCTCTCCCGCGAGCTTCTCTGTATCGATATGTAACGCAGTCTGATCCTAAGTTCTCTACTCGCTTCCAAGTTTTTGTGAAAGCAATCTAGTAATTTAGTATTGTCACACTGAGTGGTGACAATCAGCTAATCGGCGCACGTCTGCTGGCACAAATCGTCCCTCACGTGTCGTCTGTGCCAACAGACGAGCTCTGGTTGGTCAGGACGTCTCGTCCCACACTCTCGACCACCAAAAGTCGCAGTATCCGTAGTACCCGCACTCCCTATCGCAAGCAGTAAAGTCTTTTGTTCCCACATTAGAATAGTATAAGTCACGTTCATCATAGTGAACACGGCTATTGTCATCCTCAGAGCTATCGTAGTCATCTGCGTATCGATGGTTCCTTGGCCTGAACAGCTCCGCTTCGTAAATTCTGACTATTGGTTAGTGATGGTGTTAATCATCGAAGTGCAACATAGTCCTTTCACTATACTAATAAATCCACTAGGACTAGACGTAAACACATACGCGATATTATGTTCACACTAAGGCACTCAATCAAGATTAGAGCTGAATTCAAGATAGGAATTATGGGAGTATATTTGGGTGATGTAATACAACAGCGCAGAATTGCATTGACTTTATAATCCAATAGTATGGATTTGGGTTTATTATCGAGGGCTGAACATTGCTGCAGCATTCTCCCCAACATCATGTAATCGGTAAAGACGTTCACCGGAAAGGCAAGGCTCTTGTAATCACATTTGTAAGCATTTAGCTTGTATTTCGATTACTTGGTGTTTTTTTTACAGAGTGGGCTTTCGGGTCGGTTCGTTATATGTCTTTCAAGAGTACAAAGTCTCGATGTGCTTGTGTGAACAGTTTTTCGGCAGTCGGCGGGGTGGTTGTTCTTCCATTTCCGGTCAACAAACTCATTTCTCGGTGCCACCTGCATTCACTTGGCGTCAGCAGCCTCTTTAGATGTATAAAAGCTCAATCACTAAAGAGACATGAAAGATCTGCAGGTCTACTGACCGGACGATTTGTAAAGGGGGTAGGAGCTCCAAAACGATAGGACTACGAAAACTATTAAGACAGTGCAACCTTTGAGTCCCTCGCCCAGCGAGAGCATAGACTGCGGTACCTTTGGTACTGAATACTAATACTAATTAGGTTGTTTTGTGTAGCATCGAACCTCTCAATATTGTTCTATCAACAACCAATGGTTTAGTTTAGAAGTTTCACCTGAAAACCGGTGATGCGCGGAATAATCTTTAATATCATCTTGTGGCCTTATTTTGGCGCATTAGATCAGATTCACCGGTCTTTCGCGATGGCTTAGCTGGATAGAAGAGGGCGGTGAAAATGCCTTTGCAGTAGCCTCACCATTCTAGTTTTCGCTGCTATTTCTATCGTCCTTAATCAGCTGATCCTAAAATCATGGGTTTCTTTGGACAGAACAACGTTTTAAATATGCTGTGTGACATTCTCGAATAGATGAATAATTATTTTGGTCATATGAAATAATGTATGCCAACCGTCCTACACCGCCTCAAGATGTACAAGCTAGATACGTACCCCCCTTAATTGATTATGGGCTGAGTGATTACAGCAACTTGATTCAGCTTCTAAAGCAAGTTTTTGGCGCATTATCACTCAAAAATCAGGTATATAAGTGGGAAGAATTCATTGTTGAGAGATGTTTTTGTGCATTAAACAGATCCTCACTCACGCTTCACACATTCACAATCATAGTACAATTGCCGCTATCGTCTTCGGTTTACCAAATAATGTCTCAGTCCACCATTTCCGCACCTGTATCGGTTTACCAATGGAATCCTGTCGAAGTCCTTCGTTTGAACTTAATACCAAACGGCCAATTCACCTGCTCGGGTGTCAAGAACGATTCAACGCGCCCTTGTGGCTGGCGTCTGGCTGAAGAAACCACTTCTATCAACAACTTGCTTAACGCTATGTCAGAATCATCACCACAAGATGCATTTCAATTTCTGGACGCCCTGGCTCAAAGCACTCTATGCCACAGTCATAAGTACCAAAAAGGACACAAGACGATAGAGTGGGCCAGAGTTCTTCATCAGATCCCGTTCGTTCAGGCAAGACCGAATATGGCAGAACTTTCCGACTCTTCGACGCAAGAAATCGCCCCTCCGTCAATTCTACCCTTGATATCAGGCATGAACAATTCCCCCGAGTGTCTTACCTCGCATATTCAAACAACCCGAGGTGAAAAAGACAACGCAGGCATGCAATTGAACAGCATGCGGCTCGAAAAGCAACTTCACAAGTTAGAAGAGAAAGTAACACTCCACACCAAACAGATTTTCATCCTCGAGTCAAGCCATAAAGAAGCCACAAACACACCCTGTTCTCCAAAAACATTCACCTGGTCTTGGGCATGCATAAAATTACGTCTACAAAAATTGTTCCGAAAGTAAAGTTAGAGGATTTCATACGATTGTGCAGGTACTACGGGTATGAGGTTTGATGATGAGTATTTTATGTATTGTTTTCCATGGAATAGTCTGCGTATTGTAGACCCGGGTTGCTCTATGCTTTGTTTTCTTATATTGAGTACACAACGAATGATTTTGTATTAATTTATTCGACTTAAAATGCTATAATGCTAGTATACATATCTTGATCAAGCTTACAAATATTTAAGCCTGTATATGCGTGTATCTTCTGTTATGGCCATGTACTCGGAGGGTATGGGCCGTCTCAACTTGTACGTGTGTGTGTGTGTGTGTGTGTGTGTGTGTGTATTCTATTATGGCCATGCACCCATAGGGTATGGGCCGTTACTACGTGCTAGCTATACACCTTACTACCTTACATTCTCGCCAGTTCAGAAACCAACCATGAGACCTGCTCGTCTACTGCCTAACACCATGCTTAACATAGGAAATAAAGAGAGAATACAAACCTAAGAAAGCGATTATGCCTGGTCGGAAATCCACTCATTGCCTGCCTGAATCCGCCAGTACCCATTGAGATGCGCCTCCCCAGCCACTATTGCCGACAACTGCAATAGCTGCTTCCCTCGGTAGCAGTTTACCAAGTCGTATTGTTCTTAAACGGCCCAATGCTGATAAGCAGGTTGAGAGGGCGGCGGCGATTGCGAATGAAGGCGAGGTTTAAAACGAAAATTCGATCGGGGGTAGGAGTGATAGGTTATGTATGCTGCCGAATAGCAAGGATCCTATTCTTCTCTTTCCAGAACTCTGGGCATCTTCGATCTGATGCCCGATGTTCGCGCTGGCAGTTCACACAGCGCAGGTTGGTCGTCTCGCACTGCAGGTGACCCTCTTGTCCGCACATATCGCACGTCTCTGGTCGCAAGCAGTCTCTCGCTCTGTGACCAAACCGTCTGCATTTGAAGCAAGCCACAGGCGTGCGTCGCTCTTCGAACGGCGACATGATGATCCGCCCCCTCCAAACGTCACCCTGTCCGATCTCAGCAGCTTCTCCGCTTCCTCCTTCGTCGCCACCTTGATAACCACTGAGGCGTGCTGTCCGCTAGGCCTCGGTCGCCCGAGCCACCGCATCGTGCACACCTCTACTTTGTTTTCCATGCCAAAGCGCTCCATCGCCGACCTGCTCACTTTTCCGCTCTCCGCATCCATCGCAAGAGACACTTCCACCCAGTCTGCTTTGACTGGGTACCACTTGGGGCCCACCAGTCTCGCTCCAGGGATCTGCGGTTCAAGCCACTCAGTCGTCGTCTGCCGGAAGGCCGCCTCCTTGTCCTTGTCCACGGAGAACTTGATCACGCTCGCGCTGTCGTTCGCTCGCCACACGCGGAAGCCCTTGACTGTCGCTCCAGCAAGCCGTTCCACGTTGTTCATGCCCTGCTGAATAGCCTGCTTTGCTGCCTCTGTGGTGGCCACTGTCTCAGCTACTTCTTCTCTCACCTTACTGACATCGATCACCAGCTGCCGACTATTCTCCTTGTCGGCTATTCCTGAGTTTGTCGATCGTGACGGCGACATGCCTGACCCTACCGGCCGGCCGCTGGCTGCGACTGTCGCCCATGTTTGTGTGGACGGGGGCTCGATCGAAAGTGTGTCGAGCTGCGTTCGAAGCGATTCCATCGTCTCTTGGAGTTCCGCATTCTGGCTCTTGAGGTTCTGCTGCTCGGCTTTGATGGCTGCGAGGTCTGTTCGGATGCTTTCGATAGTGCTGTTCTGGTTCGTGATGATGTTGGTCTGCTGTGTGATGGTCTCTTTCAGGTTCGTGATAAGCGACGCGATTTCGTCCAGGTTCGTGTCTCTCCCTTCACGTTCAGGAGCAACGGTAGCACTTGCGGATGGCCCATTGTGTGTCGATCTTGATGCAGTTGATCGCGTTCTTAATGACTGTTGAGCTTCAAGAACCTTTGCGCTAGGTTTTCGTGTGCGGCCTTTCGGTGGTGCTGCTGGTAGCGCTGGAGATGGTGGTGTAGTGGGTACGCGTCTCGGAGTCGAGGCTGCCATCAGGCCTCCGGGGCTCTAGCCAGGGCCACGAGGGCCGCCTTGCAGGAGCAGCGAAGACGTCAATGATTTGCCTCAGGCGCTGAGATGAACCCCTCGCCCGCGCTAGAAATTGCAGTGCGACGACCTGCAGCATCGATCGTGAGGCTCAATCTCTAGGGACAAGGTCAGGGCGGGTCTCTCAACTTGTACAAGGTCCGGGCCAGTGCGGATCGGCCATCCTTTCCTCTAGCGCAGCTAAGGCGTTCGTCCACTTTTCGTTCGCGCTAATATAAGCATGAAGCACTAGCTCGCCACAACAGGAGGCGACGTGAACACAGGCAAATTATGAGCATGAGACATATACATCACATTTTCATTGTTGATCAATGATTAAAGCCAAACCAGTGCAATGTGCTTCCGCCACAATCTCCCCGCCTCGAACCCATCTGCCTTGCTGCGCCACATTCAAGGGTGCGCCGTCAGGCGCCAAGCGTATCTCAAGGATTCGCCAACATAACAACACCAGCTCCTAGTATTCTCAAGCCTGCTCAATGTCATGCTTACCTCTCCAAGTAAGCTTCCAGTTCCTATTATCCTGTTTGGTTGTTGACGTCAAAAGCGAGATCTGATACTCTCAGGACTCGAATGAGCTGGCATGTTCTAGTTTGCCTCGCTCAGCCTGATGCCTTCGCGCTATCTCACAGACTTCGCTCCCCCTTCCTGCACCCATTGAAATACGTACGAGGCTATGCGTCTCTTGGAATGTATAGGCGACGGGTTTACTCTTCAAGACTTCGATGATTCCGACACCATCCCTCCCTACGCGATACTCTCACATACCTGGAAAGACGGCCATGAGGTCACCTTCGATGAATTTACAAACAACACAGGAAGGGGAAAGGAGGGATATGAAAAGATCGAGTACTGTGGACAACAGGCCAAAAGGGATGGTCTGAAGTACTTCTGGGTAGATACATGCTGCATCAACAAGTCAGACCATGTCGAACTTCGAAAGGCGATCAACTCCATGTTTCGCTGGTACAGAAACGCGGCGAGATGCTACGTCTATCTGTCAGACGTATGGATATTGAAGCGCAAACCCAGCGATAGCCTGTCCGAGATTCATTGGGATTCGGCTTTCCGAGCAAGTCGATGGTTTACTCGAGGCTGGACGCTCCAAGAGCTTCTTGCTCCTAGTTGCGTCGAGTTCTTCTCCAAGGAATGGAAGAGACTTGGCGACAAAAATGGACTCAAGCAACAGATCCACAAAATAACAGGAGTATCTGAAGAAGCGCTGGAAGGAGCTCCCTTGTCTCGGTTCAGCGTCAATGAACGATTGCTATGGAAAGAAAACCGGCACACGACGGTGGAGGAAGATAAGGCGTATTCGATGCTGGGTATATTTGGTGTTGAAGTATCGCCTATCTATGGTGAAGGAACAAGAGAGGCATTTCGACGGCTCCTAGATGAAGTCAAGAAGAATGAGAGGTGCATCCAAGACCTCCGCGCCACGGATTCCCGCGACGACAAGAAGCGCATCGAAGACACCAAGGGTGGCTTGCTGGCAGACTCGTATCGCTGGGTCCTTGAGAATCCTGACTTTCGGGAGTGGCGTGACAGCCAGGAGAGCCAATTACTGTGGATCAAAGGGGATCCTGGCAAGGGCAAGACAATGCTCCTCTGTGGCATCATCAATGTTCTGAAGCAGTCGCTAGCCAAGACGGATCTCTTGTCCTACTTCTTCTGCCAGGCCACGGACACGCGGATCAACAATGCTACAGCCGTGTTGCGGGGCCTGCTATATCTACTTGTCGATCAGCAACCTTCGCTCATCTCGCATATTCGGAAGAAGCACAACCATGCAGGAAAAGCGCTATTTGAAGACGCGAACGCATGGGTTGCTTTGACCGAGATCTTTACAAGCATCTTGCAGGACCCGAACTTGGGCAGTCCATACTTGGTCGTCGATGCGCTTGATGAGTGTATGGTGGACCTACCTAAACTGCTAGACTTCATCGTTGCGCAGTCTTTTGCATCGCCTTGCGTCAAGTGGATCGTGTCGAGTCGGAACTGGCCAGACATCGAGGAACGGCTGGCAAAAGCGGGACAGAAAGTGAGATTGAGCCTAGAGCTAAACGCAGAGTCTGTTTCCGCCGCTGTCAGCGTATTTATCCAGCAGAAGGTACTCCAACTATCACAAGACAAAAATTATGACGACAAAACAAGAGAAGCCGTGCAAAATCACCTGTCCAAGAATGCAAACGGCACTTTCCTCTGGGTAGCGTTGGTGTACCAGAACCTCCGAGATGTTCCAAAGCGGAATGTTTTGAAGAGGCTAAGTGCCTTTCCACCTGGATTAGACTCCTTATACCAGCAGATGATTCAGCAAATAAGCAAATCCGACGATGCCGATGTTTGCAAGGAAATTCTGGCTGTCGCAGCGACCGCATATCGACCTACCACTCTTGAGGAGCTAGTTGGACTTAATGATCATCTCAAAGATGTTGCAGACGATCCTGAGTCGATACAAGAGATTATCGGTCACTGCGGGTCATTTCTCACGCTGCGAGAGAATACTGTCTATTTTGTGCATCAATCCGCAAAGGACTTTTTAGTCACGAAGGCGCTTAACGATACCTTTCCGTATGGACAGGGAGAAGTTCATCGCGCACTCTTCGCAAGATCGCTTCAGGCCATGTCTGCCGCACTTAGACGAGACATGTATAACTTGCGTGACCCAGGCTGTCTTATTGAGCAAGTTCAAACCCCACAGCCAGATCCCCTAGCGTCGTCGCGCTACTCTTGTGTCTACTGGGTTGATCATCTGTGTGACTGGAATAGCATCTCTTCTGCAGTCGATCTAATTGACCTTCAGGACGGAGGCAGTGTTCACAAATTCCTCAAACAGAAGTACCCCTACTGGCTCGAGGCTCTGAGCCTTTGCACGAGCATACCAAAGGGAGTAGTATCGATGGCAAAACTGGAGAGTTTGATCAATGTAATTCCTGAATAGGCTTCCTATTTACGACGAGTGCATGCTAATGTTGTCTAGAAACGAACGGTCACCTCTGGTATACTTCAATTGGTTCATGATGCGCGTCGGTTCGTCATGTATCACAAGGCAGCAATAGAGAGCGCACCACTTCAGACGTATGTGTCAGCACTTGTGTTCAGTCCAAGGCAGAGCTTGATACGGAATCTGTTCCAACACGAAGCACCTGCGTGGCTTACGATAAAGCCGGCCATGGTAGATGAATGGGGAGCCTGCTTGCAGACGCTCGAGGGCCACGGCGATTGGGTCACCTCGGTGGCCTTCTCTCGCGACTCGACCAGGATCGCGTCGGCGTCGAACGACAGCACGGTCAAGATCTGGGACGCCGGCAGCGGCGAGTGCCTGCAGACGCTTGAGGGCCACGGCGATTGGGTCAGCTCGGTGGCCTTCTCTCGCGACTCGACCCGGATCGCGTCGGCGTCGAGGGACAGGACGGTCAAGATCTGGGACGCCGGCAGCGGCGAATGCCTGCAGACGCTTGAGGGCCACAGCGATTGGGTTAGCTCGGTGGCCTTCTCTCGCGACTCGACTCGGATCGCGTCGGCGTCGCACGACAGCACGGTCAAGATCTGGGACGCTGGCAGCGGCGAGTGCCTGCAGACGCTCGAGGGCCACAGCAATGTTGTCAGCTCGGTAGCCTTCTCTCGCGACTCGACCCGGATCGCGTCGGCGTCGGACGACAGCACGGTCAAGATCTGGGACGCCGGCAGCGGCGAGTGCCTGCAGACGCTCGCGGGCCACAGCAATGTTGTCACCTCGGTAGCCTTCTCTCGCGACTCGACCCGGATCGCGTCGGCGTCGTTGGACAGGACAGTCAAGATCTGGGACGCCGGCAGCGGCGAGTGCCTGCAGACGCTTGAGGGCCACGGCGATGCTGTTGCCTCGGTGGCCTTCTCTCGCGACTCGACCCGGATCGCGTCGGCGTCGGACGACAGGACAGTCAAGATCTGGGACGCTGGCAGCGACGAGGGCCTGCAGACACTTGAGGGCCACGGCGATTGGGTTAGCTCGGTGGCCTTCTCTCGCGACTCGACCAGGATCGCGTCGGCGTCGAGGGACAGGACGGTCAAGATCTGGAACGCTGGCAGCGGCAAGTGCCTGCAGACGCTTGAGGGCCACAGCAATGTTGTCAGCTCGGTGGCCTTCTCTCGCGACTTGACCCGGATCGCGTCGGCGTCGAGGGACAGCATGGTCAAGATCTGGGATGTCGGCAGCGGCGAGTGCCTGCAGACGCTCGAGGGCCATAGCAATACTGTTAGCTCGGTGGCCTTCTCTCGCGACTCGACCCGGATCGCGTCGGCGTCGGACGACAGGACAGTCAAGATCTGGGATGTCGGCAGCGGCGAGTGCCTGCAGACGCTTGAGGGCCACGGCGATTGGGTTAGGTCGGTGGCCTTTTCTCGCGACTCGACCAGGATCGCGTCGGCGTCGAACGACAGGACAGTCAAGATCTGGGATGCCGGCAGCGGCGAGTGCCTGCAGACGCTCGAGGGTCATGGCGGTTCTGTCAGGTCGGTGGCCTTCTCTCGCGACTCGACCAGGATCGCGTCGGCGTCGAACGACAGCACGGTCAAGATCTGGGACGCCGGCAGCGGCGAGTGCCTGCAGACGCTTGAGGGCCACGGCGATGCTGTTGCCTCGGTGGCCTTCTCTCGCGACTCGACCCGGATCACGTCGGCGTCGGACGACAGGACAGTCAAGATCTGGGACGCCGGCAGCGGCGAGTGCCTGCAGACGCTCGAGGTTGGCAGGTCTCTCTATTATATATCATTTGATTTTACTGGCACCTGTCTTTACACTAAGATTGGTGCTATCGTCATTGGTGACTCTGCAAAATCAAATCGCATAACAGCTGTTACGGAGCCTCAACCTCTTCAGCACCAGTACACCGCATTAAGTTCGGATAGCACATGGATAACATTTAATTCAAAGAGAGTACTGTGGCTACCCTCGGAGTATCGCCCGTCGTGCTCTGCCGTGTCTGGAACAACAATTGGAATCGGTGTCGGAAGTGGGAAAATGTGGATATGTGACGTTAACCTTTGACCAATGCCATCACCAAGTTGCATGGGAATTGAACCATCTGGTGTCAACTTTCTTCCAATATTTATTTGTTATTTTCTTTTGCTTCCGAGGGGGCCGGGGATTAAGATGAATATATAAATAATGACTTGCCACACGGAATCTTCGAGAAGTCTATAGTCAACAGCAGGGTCTAATTGCCACAACACTACAGGCAAAGAGGTGAACACGTTGATCACACTCACACTAGCGATGTCAATGGCCGACCCGCACCTGCCCAGACCTTGCCATGATCGTCTGGAATGGACGGCAGGGCGAATATATAAGGATCATTTCCAGTGACAGAAGACGGCATGCAGCCCTAGATAGTCTAGTGTGGTGCCGTGCCAAGCATAGCCACTATCACAGCTCTGCTAGCACTCATCTCTCACGAACATGAGCGAAAAACACGACAAACAGCGAGAACTCAGTTTTTGGAAAACCCATCACAAAGGCATCAAAACACATCTGCCAACGGCCGCAACGGTCTCTACAGGCCATTGCGCGTCCCTCCGCGTCGATTTGGTACCTGCAGAGCCACCGTTGCGGCCGTGGCAGGGACAGGCGAAAATTTGCAAGCAAGCTACACAATATGACACGTTCATCGAACGCAGCAACAGCCATCTAGCCACGGCACAGCAACATGAGAGCGACGACGGAGCCCAAACGCCTTTTCACGGTCACAACAAATACACAATATACAGAAACAGATGGGTTGTCTGGTCAGCCCATCGCCAACCGACAATGTTTGCGACGTCCCACTTCGACGAGCCCTCGACTGAACGGCATCACCTCTCATACGAATCACCTCACAGACACCCGGCATGCTACTATAGATGCCACACAATACTACAGATCAACAGACAGCCTCGTCCACTGTCGCCCCCTTTGTGTCGAAGGGGTGGTGTCCCTTCGACGCATTCGACCAGGTCTGAGGAGATTCGCGCGAGAGCTCTCATGCTCAGTAGACTCGACGGCACGCCGCAGCGGAGCATTTGTCTCGCGGAGCTACGTCATGACGAAATGTTGCTACCGCTGCGTTCGGCGGCAGGTCACACCACAAAACACGGCCACATAGGAACCTAGTGGGCGGCATCACAATATGAAAGAACATCGGAACTCAAAGAACACACCCTAAGCCCTGAGGGCACGAGGACAAGCCAGCATAAACGACAGTCGAACATTAGGGGGAGACTGAAGGTATTGCAGCTGCAACACGAGGCAGAGCGCCTCTACGAACCTTGACACAATGGTACAGAGATACGAGGCTTCGAGTACGGCATATACACAGGAACAACAGTTGAGGAATACAAACACAGGCAAATACGTCACTCCTTGAGGCGCTATGTACATAGTCGTAGATAGAAGCCAGACAACGCGTAGGCAAGGGGACAGCTGGCTACACTGCTGGTGTAGTGAAGTGGGGCCTGCTGATTCGTTCGGCAAAGTATCGGCTGTCTGCTAAACCTTCGCTTCCGGGCATAACTGCAGATATCGCGGCTGAAACCGAGTAGGATTAAATGAACGAATGAATGAATGGCCCTGCATGAATCGAGCGCCGTTCGCAGCCTTACGGCTGATCATGACTCCTTAGCGTTACTATTGTACTCGGAGGCCTATGTAAGGGTGCTTTATGAGTTGCGATAGTAGTATAAGTATAGCGGTGGCCCTGTGTTGGGTGAAGTTCGTTTTCGCTATGAAGACGGACTGTTTGCGAATCGGGCGGGCAGGCATCCACGCGAACGTATTCTTCATATTGGCATAGCTACGGGGGTTCAGGAGTCATCCTAGCATGTTGCTCAAGGGCAATATTGCACAAATCAAGACGCGTGCAGGCAACCAATAGTTTGTTCCACTACGGGCAAATGCACGTTACCCTGCGCGCGTATTAGACTTTCAAGTTTCATGTGCTTCATACTTCCAGGTTCTTCTGGGGCGAATGGTGAAGCAGTTTATGTCTCCCCCTACAGCGAGAAAGGGTTGGGTGGTGACAGAACAACACATACATCAAATCATTTGAGACTTCTCCGCACGGTTCTTGAGCAGCAGCTTGACCACTGCGTCATGCCCTTTCCCTACAGCCCTCAACAGCGGCGTCTTGCCATACCTGTCTTTTGACTCCAGGTCGGCGCCTTTCTCGAGCAGCAGCTTGACAATCGTGCCATGCCCGTTCTCTGCAGCCCACAACAGCGGCGTCTGGCCATACCTGTCATTTGACTCTAGGTCGGCACCCTTTTCGAGCAGCAGCTTGACAACCTCTCCGTGCCCCTTCTCCGCAGGCCACGACAACGGCGTCCGGTCGTCCTTGTCTTTTGACTCTAGGTCGGCACCTTTCTCGAGCAGCAGCTTGACCACCGCCTCGTGCCCGTAACTTGCAGCCCTCAACAGCGGCGTCTTGCCGTACCTGTCTTTTGACTCCAGGTCGGCACCTTTCTCGAGCAGCAGCTTGACAACCTCTCCGTGTCCGTTCTCTGCAGCCCACAACAGCGGCGTCCGTCCATCCTTGTCTTTTGACTCTAGGTCGGCACTCTTCTCGATCAGCAGCTCGACGATCGCATCATGCCCGTATCTCGCAGCCGCTAATAATTGCTCTTGATCATAGTTCTTGCCTTTTGACTCCAGATCGGCGCCTTTTTCGAGCAGCAGCTTTACGACCGCACCATGTCCGTTCTCTGCAGTCCACAACAGCGGCGTCTTGCCACACCCGCCTTTCGACTCTAGGTCGGCACCTTTTTCGATCAGCAGCTTGACGATCGCATCATGCCCGTATCTCGCAGCCGCTAATAATTGCTCTTGATCATAGTTCTTGCCTTTTGACTCCAGGTCGGCGCCTTTTTCGAGCAGCAGCTTTACGACCGCGGCATGCCCATCCTCCGCAGCCCACCATAGCGGCGTGTGGCCGTACCTATCTTTTAACTCTAGGTCGGCGCCTTTTTCGAGCAGCAGCTTGACCACCGCCTCACGCCCGTTCCTTGCAGCCCACAACAGCGGCGTCTGGCCGTACTCGCTGTCTTTTGACTCAATTTCAGCACCTTTCTCGAGCAGCAGCTTGACAACCTCTCCGTGTCCGTTCTCTGCAGCCCACAACAGCGGCGTCTTGCCGTACCTGTCTTTTGACTCCAGGTCGGCATCTTTTTCGAGCAGCAGCTTGACAACCTCCCCGTGTCCGTTCTTTGCAGCCCACAACAGCGGCGTCTTGCCGTACCTGTCTTTTGACTCCAGGTCGGCACCTTTCTCGAGCAGCAGCTTGACAACCTCTCCGTGTCCGTTCTCTACAGCCCACCACAGCGGCGTCCGTCCATCCTTGTCTTTTGACTCCAGGTCAGCACCTTTCTCGATCAACAGCTTGACGACCGCGTTATGCCTTTTCTCTAAAGCCTTCGACAGCGGCGTCCGGCCATTATTGCTGCATTTGGACTCCAGGTCGGCGCCTTTTTCGAGCAGCAACTTGACGACCGCGTCATGCCCATCCTCCGCAGCCCACCATAGCGGCGTGTGGCCATACCTGTCTTTTGACTCTAGGTCGGCGCCTTTTTCGAGCAGCAGCTTGACCACCGCATCATGCCCCTTCTCTCCAGCCCACAACAGCGGCGTGTGGCCGAACCTGTCTTTTGACTCCAGGTTGGCATCTTTTCCGAGCAGCAGCTTGACAACCTCTCCGTGTCCGTTCTTTGCAGCCCACAACAGCGGCGTCTGGCCGTACTCGCTGTCTTTTGACTCAATTTCAGCACCTTTCTCGAGCAGCAGCTTGACAACCTCTCCGTGTCCGTTCTCTGCAGCCCACAACAGCGGCGTCTTGCCGTACCTGTCTTTTGACTCCAGGTCGGCACCTTTCTCGAGCAGCAGCTTGACAATCGCGTCATGTCCGTTCTCTATAGCCCACCACAGCGGTGTCTTGCCGTACTTGTCTTTTGACTCCAGGTCGGCGCCTTTCTCGACTAGCAGCGTAGCGACAGCATTATGTCCAAAATATGATGCCACAATAAGGCCTGTAGAAAACCTAGGATTCTCCATGAATTTGGTCTTCTGATAAATTTGGAACCACAACGAATAAGACTTTGATTCCGGATCACTAATTCTTAAAGCGAGAGGTGCTATGGCAGCATCATCATTGCTGATACATGCTTCACGGAAGTGAAGAGCCCAAAATGTAGACGAATAATCCACGAACCTGTGTCTATCAAAGCAGTGATCGTCTTCGGCCGTATCTACCAGGCTAATGTCAGGGTTGAAGAAGTTAAGGTAGCGCACACAGAGCTCGGCAAGAACCTTGTGTGCATAACGGATAGTGATGGAATGATGCCACTGTAGCTCTGTCGTAATACTTGCAGACGATGGTAGGTCTGAGAGGAGAAACTCCCTAGCAGTTTGGTGAAGCAAATAGACTTTGCCTTGATGGATGGAAACGAACAATCCACACCAAGATCTGAGACGTGATTGGAAGTCTGCTTCTTCTTCCAGATCAAGGTCGTGAGCACACTGTGATGTGCTGTCTATATTCACGGCAATGTTCATTTCCGACAGTGTTAGCGGTCGACTCGCTGCTAGGATGATGCTTAAGGCTTTTCGAACCATCGGGTGATCTTTTGATTTGTTTAGTATCTGCTCATACGCCTTGTTGATAGTCTTCGGCATGACTGCCATTGTAGAGTTGACCCCTGTCGGTGTCTTTTTGAAGTTTTCTACCTCTAAATAGTCGAACACAAGGTATACCCACAAGTATGTGCGGTGCTTGATATTAAGTAACATGCTTGCTAGGCGATCTTTGACTTGGGGTGAGAGCTGTTTCTCCCTGGCGAGCTGTTCGACTCGGTATTGGATGACGCAACTTACTTCTAAACTGATACTTTCTGACTCTTCCTCTCCTAGTATGCGGATATATGAAAAGGTCCTCAATAGCCCCTGGAACTTGGACACAATCTGTTCATATGGGCGGCTGGTCAATAGATACTTCAGCCTACCACTACTTGACGTGCTGTTGCGGAACTGTCCTTCTATATTCTGCATTAGGTCTACAAATTCTGATTCGGCGCATTCGTCCAGAGCATCCAAAACTATGATAATCGGTCCAGCGTGTGGATCTTGCACGGCATTTTGAAGGATAGTCCAGAGCGACTTTGTCGAGTTGATTAGACCTTGGCCGTCTTTGGCGAATTGCTCCACGGCATGTTGAATCAGGAGCGGGTTCTTTATAAACAGTTGGTGGAGTAGAGCGCAAAGTGCTTGTCGAACTGTGTTCTGGTCCCCGTCCTTGAAGAAGAAGTAGCAAATGGTTGCGGACCTCGGTAGTCCTTCGTCGATGAGGTATCTAGCCAAGACAGATTTCCCACACCCAGGATCTGCTGAGACCAGCAATGGCCCCGAGACCTGTTCTAACCACGATTGAAAATTCTCATGGTTTAAAAACCACGCACAAGTGCCTTCTACCCGGTGTTCTATACGGTTTTTATACCACTCGTATGTTATGTCCTTGTCGCCGCTCGTAAGACGAAACAACTGAAGACACTTTTCTTGTTTGTCAGACAGCTTCTGTTTGACAGCATGTTCTTGGATCTCAAGCTGCTTTTGTGCAATATTACGGTGTTCTTCTGCAACTTCTTTGAGGTCTGCCAGAACTGTAAAAATCAGTGTCTATTATATCAAGTAGAGACAGTATTGACAGTCGACGTTCAGCCAAGCGACTATTCTTTCAGATATTAGTCATTTCCCCCCACAAATATATCACGAGTGAAAGAAGCACGATACCAATGTAAAATAACAAAATAAAACCTAAGAAGACTGATCTCTACTTACTCTCGATTGCAGGCAATTTCTCCACTTCCTGCACTGGCACTACAGAGAGAACTTCTTTCGCAAATGCTGCAGCCACGGCAGCTGCGTGTTCCTGCCAGGCTTTGTTCTTGTGCGAGTCCGCGTAGTCGCATATACCTCGGATAACGATGCACGGGAAGTCGTTCACCAGTCCTGCCGCCTCCATTTCGACACATAAAACATTCCGGTCAAAACGTTGGTTGAGGTCGTCCCGGAACTTAGCATCCTTGATAACCTGGTTACCGGATGCTATTAGTCCGTAATGAACACGCATCTCTCTCGGCTTCCTTTTTATAACTCTAGCCGTATCGCAAAATCGGCAGTCGTTCTCCTCGTCTCCATCAGCTGCAGTGTTCATTGTGAGGTCTCCCGTTCGCTGAGGAACATGCTCTGCAGGAGCAACAGTCCACCAGCCCAAGAAGAATGCGATAAATGCGAGGACTGGGCCCCATATCGTTGCAAACGTAACGTGCCATCTGCTCTGGGTGCGGTGGGGGTTACTTGGCGCGAAAAGTACGTCGTGAAGGGAATCAGATCTGATATACTTTGGCGCAAGCATCGGCCAGTTTCTTTTCAGATCGTCTAGATACTGAGGTATCTTCGGTCCGTTCATTTCGTGCTCGGTGCAGAGCAATCCTAGTGCTGCCAATAACACACTTGGCGGGTTGTTTAGAGACCCTGTTTGATTGAACTTCCCGCCTTCTTCCGCCTTACCCATATCCCACTGAACGACCCCGGGAAAGCGATCGATCGGTTTACTAACCACAACATCACCTAGCCTAACTTTAGGAGGAATGCCACCACCAATTCCAACCATCAGGCCGAATTTGATGGAGGGAAAAGTGGTAATCATCCGAGTTGCGACGACGGCTGATGGACTATTGCCTATTCTACCGAACGGTAGACAGGCGATGACTATGTTGTGCTTTCCAATGGACCCGAGGATGTAAATGTTGTGGTCATTCGGTGGTATCGGCAGAGGCTCGTGTTTCTGATCCAGCATTGCAACCGCCGCAGTCTGTTCTTTCGGTAGCGCGCAAACCCAACCCACCGTGTAGGCATTATGGGTCAACCGTCTCAAATGAGATTTACAGTCCTGCCCCTCGGTTGTTCCGTTCAATACGGGGTCTTCACCACCATTAATATACACGGTATTCCCTGACATTTTTGAATGGCGCAAGGCGCTGCGGGGTCGGGCACGATGGCAGGGGCTTCTCGGTCGACGTGTAAGGTCAAGTTGACATGGAATCGATAGCCTTCGGTAGGATAAATGCAGACTCTGACTATCAAACACCCAGTATCCCTCAGGAAGTGGGGAATGTGAGCGACGGAGGGGAGATGAATGGAAACAGGCTGACTTTCTTGGGATGAGCACGGGGAATATAAACAGTTGGTCCGTGCTCTCGAAGGCCTATTCTAAACCAAATTTGGCGCGTTCCCATGTAAGGTCACGTGCTGTATCCTAAATATAACACCGGTCAAAGCAAAACATCGATGTTTTTTCACAATCCTGCCTGTCGTGACCTTCGGAGGCAATCCATGAGGCAAGCTGTCCGCGTGGCATACGGACAGGGTTGGTTGAGGGTATCAAGGTTGAGTGCTACGACGGCCGCTTTTTTGGCCCACTCAATAGGAGGAAGCAGGTGGTTTACCCGTGGCTGGACTCTCCAGGAGCTTCTTGCCCCACGTTCAGTGAAGCGTCATTTTCTGAAGTTATCAGATATAAGACCCCAGAGTGATGTGAAAGAGTGTGTGTACATGAAGCAGGCAGAACAGTGTGAATCGCAGCTGTGAATGCCTCAAAGATTTGAATGCGGCGTAACAGTTGACCTCCCACAGCAAGTTATTTTGTGTAACAAAAACCTGAAAGACTAAGAAACGAGGCTGGAATTAGGCACCTGGAGCCTGAAACAGGGATCTTTGTGGCTGCTGTTCAACAAGCATCCACCATCCAAGTTTCTTTCCGGGTCTGAGTTATTTTTAGTAACTTAGAACAGAGAAAATTGGACTCAAGGACTTCCTCTTCCAGCGTCAGGTGCCAGGCGTGATCGACTCCAAGTGCGAGTGTGGAGAAAGACTGCAGACCGTCGCCCACATCCTCCTCAGGTGCAGGAAACACAAAGACCTCTGGATCCGAGAATTCGAAGGCCTGCCAGGACGATACAACCTCCGGGACGTGTTGTGTCGGCTGCCTGTCAAGTCCGCCAGTCCGGGCATAGCTGCGTGAAAAAGCGGAAACCGAGTAGGAATCAATCAATCAATCCATCAGACCAGCACACTCAAGCGAGCAGGCACTCGTGCTGCTGGTCGAGAAGGTCAAGGAGGCCTGGCGCGAAAGAAAAGTCCTGTCCCTAGTCAGCTTCGACGTCAAGGGAGCATATAACGGAGTACCCCGCGAGGTTATTACGAGCATACTCACAAATAAAGGCATTCCTCCCAATATGGTACGGTGGGTGGAGTCGTTCTGTTCTGGCAGGAAGGCGACGGTAGTGGTGAACGGGTTCGAGACGGAGAGGCTCGACATCGCGTTCCCTGGTCTCCCCCAGGGCTCTCCGCTCTCGCCCATTCTCTACGTCTTCTTCAATGCCGAGTTGGTCGAAGAAGTGGTCGATAAGACAAAGGGGGCGCTTGGTTTCGTCGACGACTATACGAGATGGACAGTGGGTGAGAGCATAGAAGAGAATATGGAGGCTTTGCAGAACGTGGTAGTGCCCAATGCTCTCCGATGGGCGGCCAATCATGGTGCTGCGTTCGAGGGAGACAAGACAACGTTGATGCATTTCGTACACACACGCAACAAAGGGAACACTCGGCGACCGATGCAGGCGCTACAGGTAGGACAAGTGATGGTACCCCCCTCGGAGTCAGCCAAGATACTTGGGGTGGTGTTTGACAGCCAACTTCTCTTCAGAGAACACGTTGCCAGAGCAGCGAAACGGGGATGGCAAGGAGCGCAGGCGCTAACCCGACTACGAGGCATCCGCCCAGTGACAGCACGGCAGATATACAGCGCCACGGTTACAGCCAGTATCGACTATGCGGCGGCAGCATGGTTCTCTCGGTACTTGGACAGAGACATACCAGCATGGATGCAGCGCCTGCTCGGGCCAATACAGCGCCTGGGAGCCAAGGCAGTCACGAATTGCTTCCGCACGGTGTCAGAGGAAGCAGCCTGCGCAGAGGCATACCTGCCCTCGACGTCGAGCCGACTCAGGAGGAGGGTTGCGAGATTCTGGATAGATGCCCATACGCTACCCAAATCGAGCCTTCTGTGGAAGCCTCTCAAGAGAGCCGCGCGTGCTGGACACAGGACGCAGTGCAAGTCTCCAATGATGCACATGGCAATGACCTTTGAGGGCGCTCTCGCAGATATGGAGACCATCAACGCATTTGCAACTCCGCCATGGGGTCGACTGAACAGAGAAAGAGTAGGCGTCCACGCAGACCGAGAAGAGGCGGAGCGTAGATGTCTAGATGCGCAAGGCCAGGAAATCCAGCTGTTTACCGATGCGTCCATGAAAAACAATAGAGTAGGATTCAGCGCGGTGCTGTGGCTGAGTGGCGAGGCGAAGGCCCAGGAGCAGTACACGATAGGGACAGCCAGCAAGGTGAACGTCTACATCGCGGAGCTAGCCGCGATCAGGAGGGCAGTCGACTGGACATTGCTCGGACTCTCTGCGAGGCAGAGTGTCGCAGGATCCGGCTTGCATGGATCCCCGCCCATTCAGGAATACCGGGGAACGACGCCGCAGACAAGGCAGCAAAATCCACGACGAAACCCAGAAGCCAGGTGGTGGCCCTTCCGGGACTCCAGGGCAGGTTCCGCTCAGTGGGTTCATCAAAGCTCAAGAAAGACATCCCAGCCGCCAGACCAAGTAGAGAATGGACGACAGCAAGACACCTCAAACTGGTAGACGCGGCACTGCCGGGAACGCACGTCAAGCGGCTCTACGACACACTGACGGGATCGGAGGCTCAGGTGCTTGCACAACTCCGGACAGGACACTCCAAACTCAGAGCCTTTCTAGTGAGGATAGGTCAAGCCCTGACGGACCCATCGAACATTGGAAGCCCAACCTGGACACAGTCCGGGCAGCGATTAAGTTTGCATTCAAAACGGGAAGACTAGGTCCATCGCCTGGACTCTAGACAGGCTCATGAAAACTGCCAGTGGGGGGAATGGGCTGCAGAATGAGTTTAAGATCCCGTGACGGGTAAGGTTATGTAATTAGATTAGCTAGACGTGGGGCTACATAGGGCTAAACCCCTGCACAGCCAAATGGAAACCATCATCATCATCATCATCATCATCATCATCAATCAATCAATCAACCCACAAGCCTTCTCAATGTGATTACAAATGAGCTAGTGTGCTCTAGTTGCTTCACTCAGCCTGATACCTTCGAGCCACCCCACAGGCTTCGCTTTTCCTTCCCGCGCCCGCTGAAGTACGTACGAGGCCATGCGCCTCTTAGAGTGCACAGGCGATGGGTTTATTCTCAGAGATTTCGATGGTTCCGATACCATCCCTCCCTATGCGATACTCTCCCATACTTGGCAAGACGATGAGGTAACATTTGACGAGTTAAGGAGTGACACTGGGAGCGGAAAGCAGGGCTATGACAAGATCCGGTTCTGTGGATACGTGCTGTATCAACAAGGCAAACAAAGCCGAGCTCTCACATGCAATCAACTCCATGTTCCGCTGGTACCGCAACGCAACTCGATGTTATGTTTATTTATCAGATATCTCTAGTCCTCCCTGCAGCACCGATAACGATCTTGATCCCAGGTCATGGGAATCAGACTTCCAGAATAGCACGTGGTTTACTAGGGGCTGGACGCTCCAAGAGCTTCTTGCCCCGAGTTCGGTTGAGTTCTTCTCCCGCGAAGGCAGGCGATTAGGCGATAAAAGATCGCTAATACAGCAAATATACATAGCAACTAGAATTCCTCGAATGGCACTTCAAGGAGCCCCTTTATCACAATTCGATGTCAACCAACGGATGTCTTGGATAGAGCACCGCCAGACTAAGCTCGAAGAAGACAAGGCGTACTGTAGGATGGCTGTGTCGAAGCTGGTTTCGACAAGCACCGTGGCCGTGTAGGTCTTGGCACTGCTCCTAATCCCGAGCCGGATTTAATCATATTCCGAGCGCTTATGCAATCCGCACAGTCACATATCTTACAGTAAAATACCCGCGGATGTATGAGATGGGACGTGAGGGGTCATCGCGCATTAGCTAGGATCGGTGATTCGCTTCCGCTGGAAGTACCAATCGAGGTAGGGACCCTGCACGAACTTGCCCGCGACAGCGCGCATAAGGCTGATGATGGCTTCCTAGCATTGGAGTGAGGTTCTAAGGCTCAGACAAGGTTATTCTACGAAAATTCGGAGCGATAAAGGCTTCACGTTGGCGCTGTGGGGAGGGAAGCCTGCTACGCCACGGAAGAAGGTGCTGTACAAATCAGGCTCGAAGGCGATAATGCGAACGTAATTTTTAGGGAAGGGTAGGTCGTAGACATTCCGAATTAGCTATAGCAGATTATTTTCATAGAATTATAGCAACATTCGTTGTGCGCATAGATTTGTAGCTGCTCAAAGTCAAAGTACCCCTCGTTTGTCTCGGCACACAGGGTGTCTCGCTACGCAGGGATGCACGTTAGTAGACATATTGGTCGCCCATATCGACTGTTATGCAAAGGTCAAAGTGGGAACGGCGGGCTTACGGAGATATGTCACTCGAAGTACCTCTACTATTCAAACACACTCTTGACATAATCAAGGTGGCACGCTAGCGAGCAAGACGGCCGACCCGCTCCTACCCTGACCTTGTCTGGGCGATATTGAAGTTTTTGCGATATGAGAAAAATCCAGGTGTGCAGACCGCCACCAGGAGCACTATCATTTCAGTCTCGGTAGAGTTCAGAACTAGGCGCTGGAACTGGTCCCACTGCGGGGCCCAAAACGAGCCCTATGGGCTAGTTCAAGAACAATCTACATTTGACATCTACTATATCCAAACATAGAAATCGAGATCGGGTGAACTAAAATGGAACTAATGGCTAGCTTGATCTAGGCAATGCCATTTCCATCCGAAGAGTCTCCAATGTTCCTATACTGGAACTAAGCGTAGCGAGAGCTCAAACCGGCGTTCTGCTGCGAGAGGCAAAATAGTACAAGCCGAGCATGGAAAACTGCTCCGCCTTCTGTCAAAAGCTTCACGCGGGTAAATGAAATGTGAACAGCGTGTTTAAGTTGCATTTCTTTTGATAACTGGATTAGGTTAGATTTTGTCCTACTAGCTGTCTTTGTCGATGCCGGAGGTGCAGCTACCCTCCCACGATCAGAAAACTTTATTAGTCCAATGTCTCGGCTGCTGGACAGCGCTGTAGGAACAAATCTCTGCCTTTTCCACTCACAATCAATCGGTATCCTAAACAAGTTCCCCTACTTCTTTGTTCCTATGTAGCAGTTAAGCGCACATGCTGAATCAGACAATCTGCTGAAACTGATGCTTGTTTTCATTTATTACTCCCCACGCTTGGGCTTGAAACCACATTGTACCACGATCTGCGATCGCCAAGACGGGACCCCGCACGAACGCGATTGGTTCTCCTTCCAACTGATGTTAGTATATAAAGCACGCAATCTCCTACTTGCTCTGTCCCACATTTCTACTTCTAGTCTAACTCCTAGATTATTGGGTACCACCAAACATTCGCAAACAATATAGTTAGCCAAGAATGGTTTTGCACATAACAACCCGAAAACATGTCCTCGCCGGAACAAACTCCACACGTTGCAACCTATCCAATTCCATCAATAAGAGGCCGATCCAACTTTTGGATGGTGGGCCACGTCTTTTCTATGTCTCGAAATACTGCCCAGTTTGAGTTTGTGGATGATTTCAACCCTAAAAAAGACACGATTGTCAGAAGGAAAGCAAGGGAATGGGTGTTTCGAAATAGAGAGTTGACAAAATGCAGGAATAGTCACAGGGAATTGAACAATGAGCAAGAGTGGGAACTTGAAAAGGCAAACAAAACTGCTGTATTGTCTCCTAATCCGAGCCCAGAGCGAATAGATTCATTTGATGTGCTGCCGAATGTTGGGATGAAAGTCGACCATATCATCGAATTTTGTGAGTTTTGTCCCTTCCCCATTTTTGTTTAAATCATTCATGTTGCAAATACATCGTCCTTACTCAAGGTTCGGACCCAATAGATTATCATTCAAGTCACCTTCGGTTTCATATCTTGACCGCCCCGATTATATTTCCTCGGCTCCAGACAGAGGTGTCTAGTCCTATGGGAAGGTTTATTCAGCTTCTATTACGCCTTCTACTAACGGAATATAGATAAGCATTACTTGATGCATCTAAGTTCATCACGCAAATCTAAGCTCGGAAATGCTGTCCTAAAAGTTATGGCAAGTGAACGCATTTCTTTTATTGTGTGGCTGCTGGCTACGACCATAATCCGAGATGCAGTGACAGGGGGTCAGATATCGCCGGACGCTAGAACATACAACCTTCTAGCCATACAGGCGATCAGAGAGGAGTCTAAGAAGAAGATCGAAGATTATTCCGACCACTTTTTCGCGTCATTGGCATGTCTTTCGGCATGTGCGGTACGTAACAGCGGTTGCTATGTTCCACTTGGCAAGCTCATAAAAGAACAATAGAACTTCACCGGCGATTATATTGCAGCAAAAGCTCACCGCGATGCTATGGTTAGGGTGCTCACCTTGAAAGGACGCGGAGACCTGAGAAGGGGTATCCAGCAATGTGAGAGTTGGACACAGAAGGCCATCACATGGTTAGTATAACCAATTTGCTTCCAAACTTATTAACAGCATCCAAGGTGCGAGATCCACGTGGCTGCCCAAGTTCCGCAGGTCCCCCAAGTACCTTACTATCCACCGCCTTGCAAGGGAATGTTTCCCCAAAACATTACCCTCGAAGCTGAAAGTCTCAAATCACGGACCCTTGCACATCTTCCATCCCTTCCGCCAGCGTTCGAACGACTTATTTTGGAGCTCCACCAACTTAGTCTGCTACAGCCTAAACATGCTGAAGGGACAACATTTAGAAGTGTATGGCCAGTGTATCTTGAGACCGACCCCAACGGAGTGCACTCGCTGTATCGCGTGGAACATATGATTTTGCGACTATTATCCGTACAAGAGGGGGGAAGCCAGATGTTCTTACCAGTGGAAATTATGTTCTTGGAAGCTTGCCAATTGTTCTTGTGGTCGGCTATTCGAGGTTTGCCACTTGAGATGAAGATGTGTGATCTTTTCGTTCATCGTTTGCAGAAAGCGGCAATGTTAGTCCTTCACAGCATCAACGATCCGACACTCCTAAGCATAGGTCAGCCAATGGATGCAGTGCAAGGTTCATCGACCATTCTCAAGCAACCTAGGAATAACCTCGATTTTGTCCTTATCTGGGCATTGGTTCTCGGAACTCTCGTATCTGGGGTAGGATCAAGGCATCAGCATGCCTGGTTTAAGGAGCAATTACTCCAGCAAATTCTCGTCAAAAATGCGCATATAGTAAGGACTGTACAGGACTTGAAAGCTGTTCTGAAGCTATTTCCATATACCGACGCCTTTTGCGGCCTTGGCCTTACAAGCTTGCAGATAAAATTTTAAGTAACCGTTGCTAAAAGTTCATGGTTACGCACTGCGCTTTCGTGTCCTAAGATGATAAATCAGTTAGAATGGATGAGTTAACCCTCTAGCATGCCGCTTCCTCACACGCTTTCTGTGTCAGTCTTAAGGCAAGAGCCAGTAATATCAAAAATATGTCATGAAAGACTTGGCCTGTTACAGCGTTTGCACGCACCCGCTGCAGTGCGCGCGTCCCAGATTTTAATCATTCTGTCTTTAGATGTTGACGCTGACCATGCTGGGTCATGATAGAAGGCTACTGGCTGAGCGTCGTCCCTATGCCTTTCAAGCGTCTGCACACACTTGCTTTGCTTATCTCAGATCCTAACTGTTCTGTCGTATGACGTTGACGCCAGACGTATTGAGTGAGCAGAGAAGATAGCGGCATTGCTAATGTCGAGGAAAAACGCGTAAGAGCCTTTCATGCTCGGCTTGTACTATTTTGCCTCTCGCAGCAGAACGCCGGTTTGAGCTCTCGCTACGCTTAGTTCCAGTATAGGAACATTGGAGACTCTTCGGATGGAAATGGCATTGCCTAGATCAAGCTAGCCATTAGTTCCATTTTAGTTCACCCGATCTCGATTTCTATGTTTGGATATAGTAGATGTCAAATGTAGATTGTTCTTGAACTAGCCCATAGGGCTCGTTTTGGGCCCCGCAGTGGGACCAGTTCCAGCGCCTAGTTCTGAACTCTACCGAGACTGAAATGATAGTGCTCCTGGTGGCGGTCTGCACACCTGGATTTTTCTCATATCGCTAAACCTCAACGCCTCCAGAACAAAGGTCTGGGCGGGTGCGGGTCGGCCATCTAACTTACCTGTGGTGGCGATTTGCCACCGTTCTGCATGCTCTGGCGCTGACATGATGATCGAAGGTACATTCTATTAATGTACATCTCTTATACACCGGGAACCTTTAAATACTTAGTCTCTGCAGGAATATGTCGCATCAGCAACCATAGCGTCCTATGTAATCCAATTGTTAACCCTAATATGATAAAAGATTTCGCGAGCATGCTTGCAATCGCAATGATATTGATGTTCATCAATGATGCTTCGGTGTGCGCGATACGAGCATGGGGGTTGGCCAATGGCAGGCCGCTTGTTTTGACGTTTTAATCAGCGCCTACAGCCTTGTTGCAACACCTACACCTCAGCGCATAGGAGCGCGCACCAGACAGCTGTGCGGTGCATGCCATGAGGTTGGCGGCCATAACTAACACCCTAAACTGCACTTTCGCTTCACATTCACAATAGCGAATGCCCCCCTCCCGCTCGCCATAACGCTCACCTAATGCCACGCTGCCTGCGACCCGAAGAATACACAGTAGGGTGGATATGCGCACTCCCAGTCGAGCTGGCGGCGGCGCAGGAGGTGCTGGACGAAGAACACGAGGACCTAGAGCCCAGATTCACCGACAACGACGAGAATGTATACTCTCTTGGGTCAATAGGAGGACACAATGTCGCGATTGTATGCTTGCCAGCCGGCCGGATTGGCAACAACCCTGCGGCCGCCGTGGCGATGCAAATGAGGGCGACGTTCAAGGCCATCCGGTTCGGGCTGATGGTTGGCATTGGAGGAGGCGTACCCAGTACAGAGGCAGACATCTGGCTCGGAGATGTGGTAGTCAGCCAACCGCACCAGACTGCTAGTGGTGTAGTCCAGTACGACTCTGGGAAGACCACGCTGGATGGCTTCCAGCGGACGGGTTCACTCAACGCACCACCGCAGATCTTGCTCGGGGCGGTTGCCAGAGTGCAAGCGAGCGAGCTTCGAGGCAAGAGCAAGCTGTCTAAGCACATCTCCAAGCTTGAACTTATTCACAGATTCCAGCGCAAGACAGCAGGACCTGACGTTCTGTATGAGGCGACGTACGATCACGAAGGAGGGCAGACATGCGACGTGTGCAGTAGTGACAGGCAAGAGACTCGGCAGCCACGCGAGAACAACGAAGTGGCAGTTCATTATGGAACGATTGCATCTGGAAACCAAGTTATTAAAGATGGAAAAATGCGTGACAAGCTTAGCACAGAGCTTGGCGGCGTTCTCTGCTTTGAGATGGAGGCAGCAGGCCTGATGAACATCTTTCCGTGCCTCGTCATCCGCGGCATCTGCGACTACGCCGATTCTCACAAGAACAAGAGGTGGCAGCCGTATGCGGCAGGCACGGCAGCAGCATATGCAAAGGAGGTGCTGTTGGCCGTACAGCCAGTAGAGGTGGCGAAGGCGCGGACATTGGAAGACATGATCCAAGGCCTCATAAGTCCGTGTAACTACCCTCGCTCAGGCGTGTGCCGGCTGACAGCCATAACAGTCTCAAATGCCCCCCAACCAAAACCGTCGCCGTCGTCAACAGTCCCCTTCCGACGAGACGACGACTTTATAAGCCGCGATGCGCTCAACAGGGTACACCAGATATGTGCTAGACCAGCAGCCCGCGCGGCGCTTGTCGGCCTTGGGGGTGTAGGGCGAGTGTTAGGTTTCATGAACACAGTGCAACTACTGACTGCGCGCATAGGAAGTCTCAGATTGCGATTGAATACGCCTACCAACTGCGGGACAAGTCTCCAGACGTATGGGTGTTCTGGGTGCACGCTGGCACACAAGCAAGGTTGGAAGAGGGCTACCGCAAGATCGCGGAAGCGACCAAGATGGACGGCTGGAATGACCCAAAAACAGATGTTCTTCGGCTTGTCCGCGCCTGGTTGTGTGACGAGACGAATGGGCGGTGGGTAATGATTGTTGACAACGCCGACGACTCGAATGTCTTCTTCCTGCCAGTTCAAAGCACACAGGCTGTCGGAGTTGCTGGACTGGGCCAGGCAGCAGAGCCGCTGTCAGACTTCCTGCCGCAATCGCGGAACGGAGCCATTCTGGTTACCTCGCGAAGTCGAGACGTGGCTTCCAGGCTGACAGGCAGCAACAGCAGCATTGTCGAAGTCAAGCCGATGGATGTTGGAGATGGGCTGGCCCTTCTGCAAAAGAAACTTAGCTCTGTGGTCAGCGAGGAGGGTGCTGTCGAACTACTACAGGCTCTCGATTACATGCCCCTCGCCATTGCGCAAGCAGCGGCTTTCATTGAACAGAGGGCGCCGCGCATGACAATATCGCGGTATGTAGACGAAGTTCGCAAGAGTGACACCAGTCAAGCGCGGTTGTTGCAAAAGGACGTGGGTGATAGTCGTAGGGACGGTCGAGCGTCCAACTCCATCATCACGACTTGGCAGATCTCATTTGAACATATCTGGAGACACGTGCCCACAGCAGCTCGATTGCTGTCGCTGATGAGTCTTTTCGACCGACAAGGGATTCCAGAGTCTTTGCTGTACGGCCAGTATGAGGAAGTGGACGGCAGCGAAGCGGATTTCGACGACGACATACACACGTTGACAAGCTATTCATTGGTGGAAATGGGCGCTGATGGAAGTCAATTCGAGATGCACCGGCTGGTGCAGTTCTCAACAAAGCGGTGGCTAGAGCTGAATCAAGAGCTAGAAATATGGAAGGAGAGATATGTAATGCTGATGGATGGCAGCTATCCTGTGGGTCGGCATGAGAACTGGCCGATCTGCCAAGCGCTGTTTCCACACGTTCAGGCTGCAGCAGGATGCCGGCCAGATAGTGCAAAGGCGCTAGTTGCGTGGGCATCAGCGTTGTTCAAAGGGGCGTGGTATGCTCGCGAGATTGGGCAGTACGGCGTCGCAAAGGATATGGGGGTTAGTGCTCTTGAGGCGAGGGAGGCCATTCTTGGAGTGGAGCATCCAGACACACTCAACAGTATGAATGGCAGCGCTATAGTTTTACAATCGCTGGGGGATTACAAAGCGGCAGAGCAGATGAACCGGCGAGCGCTGGAGGGATATGAGAAGGCACTGGGGAAAGAGCACCCTGTGACACTGACCAGCGTGAGCAACCTGGCGTTAGTGCTAAGTAATCAGGGGAAGTACGAAGAGGCAGAAGAGATGAACCAGCGAGCGCTGGAGGGAACAGAGAAGGCGCTGGGGAAAGAACACCCCGACACGCTGACCAGCGTGAGCGGCCTGGCGAGCGTGCTGCAGTATCAGGGGAAGTACGAAGAGGCAGAGGAGATGAACTGGCGAGCGCTGGACGGATATGAGAAGGCACTGGGGAAGGAGTACCCCTCTACGCTGACCAGCGTGAGCAACCTGGCGTTGGTACTGGGTAGTCAGGGGAAGTACGAAGAGGCAGAGGAGATGAACCGGCGAGCACTGGAGGGAAGAGAGAAGGCGATGGGGAAAGAGCACCCCGACACGCTGACCAGCGTGAGCAACCTGGCGTTAGTGCTGCGTGCTCAGGGGAAGTACGAAGAGGCAGAAGAGATGAACCAGCGAGCGCTGGAGGGATATGAGAAGGCACTGGGGAAAGAACACCCCGACACGCTGACCAGCGTATACTGCCTAGCTTTTCTCTTCCATCAGCAGAAACAATATCAACCTGCTTTGGAGTTGTATCAAAGAGCGAATAATGGTTTTGAGCGTATGCTTGGCTCACAGCACCCTACAACAGTCGCATGCGCTCGCCATTTCTCGTCTCTTTTGCAACAGATAAAGCATACGCAGTAGGTACTGGTTTACGTGGATTCGGAGGATACATTTGTACAATGATCAACCCCCTTTTATTTTCACCTTTTGGCAGAACAGTATGAAAAAGCAATGCTTGTACCATGGAATGTGTACAAAAGATGTACATCAATAGAATGTACCTTCGGTCATCATGTCAGCGCCAGAGCATGCAGAACGGTGGCAAATCGCCACCACAGGTAAGTTAGATGGCCGACCCGCTCCTGCCCAGACCTTGTCCCTAGAGATTGAGGCTCTCGCAATATGGGAACGAACTCAGGGAGATCAAACATTGGATAATATACGGAGTGCTTTGCTAGGAACGTCAGGGCTTAATCGAATGGCATTTAGCTCTAGAGAGCACGCATGAGCAGCAACGATCCTCACCTTCCAGACTTTACCTCCAGCTCTTCTCCACGGCTCTAGTAATTGCAGTGCTCATGTAAGGATCCGGCCAAGATATGGCAGTACGACAGCTGTATCACCCAGCCGTCCAGAGCCTTTCCATGTTTGTATATCCTGGCAACAACGATCCACCCGCCGAAGTGCAGGCTTGGATCATGATACTCGGAATTATGCCAATCCCTGCCCTGCACGGCCATGCCACTAAGGTCCGCCTCCCCCATCTAGCTGAAGGCCTAGTCGCGTTCCGTTGCGCGAGCTCATTCAGCTGATGGTCGGTCTATCGATCGGTCGCAATCGGCTCGAGAAGCATAAGGACGAGGCAGGCATTTGTTCGGTCAGCAGAGGGATCGACGGTAGGCTTCAAGCTTTTTAGGTGGTGAATGCTACTGGGGTAGACAGAGCTGTACATTGGACAGCATCTCGAACTGTACACGAAAGCGGATCGCGATCTGGTGCCAGGGCTGTCTATCCTGCTCCCAATCCGAGTCGGATTATATGATAGTCCGAATACCTAACTACGCCGCCGCACAGCCACAGAACTGTCGGTGATCACTCACGTGCGTTACAAAACGGCGATTATCTAAGTGTGGGGCTGTCTCGCACTAGCCGAGTTTGGCGATTGCATCGATTAGAGGTACCGATCCGCGTGGCGGCCCTGCATGAAAATCAGCGCCACGGCCGACACAAGGCTGGGGATGGCTTGCGAAAATCGTGGTGGGGTTCTAAACTTCCGATAGGAGCTTTGTAACAATATTGTTAGCAGTGGCAGCGCCAGAAGGGCACTGTGAGGACGATACGTGATTGTATCGCAAACAAAGTCTCTCTACAGACCATGTGAAGAGACGGCGATGCGTATGTAATTTTTAGCTACGAGGGGCTAAGAATGTACGGAAATAGCCACGGCATACGATCTTCAGGTACGTATACCAAACCTCAACGCGTGTAGTGATTTGCGGCTGCTCGAAGTGAAGGTACTGCTCGCTTATCCCGGCAGTGCAGCTATCCCGGTTCTAAGGGATACACTGTAGTTTCTTAGATAGATAATCGTATGTATTATTTCATGCACTTGCACAGAACACTGAAGGATCCCAGCGCTGCTTCATCGTCTCTCCTAGTATGTGAAAGCCTCAGCTCAAGCCCATGGTATCGACCGAATCAGCAAGTCTGCGATGTGTACAGCCAGCACATGTTTCCTTCCTAGGTTCCGTTCGAAATACCATCGTTCAGCTGGCGAACCGTTCGTCAGGGTCAGCGAATCCTTGCTGCAAGCAAACTCGACTTGCGTACCAGCATGTGCCGCTCTTGTTCCGTTTCGCTTTACAAGCCCGAGCCGTTCTTTCCATCAATTTCGCAAGCGCTAGATCTGTGAGCGCTTGCATGACAGCCGACCTGTCCGCTTGTTTTCGGTCGTCATATAAAGTCGAAACTGATGTCGCGCTGTTGCTAGAACGACTGGCACCCGCATTCGGCGGGTAGGAGGACGGATTCGAAGACGGTGACAAGGTGATGCTATCATCACTGGACATCGTGGAGGCGTGAGTAAGCTGAGGTTTGAGCGGGTTCGCAGTGGTTATCTGTTAATGAACCGAGCAGCTTGAGGCAGCCCTTTACCTATGTACGCTTTCGACAACGTCGCACAGGGGTATTGCAGAGTCTTACAGAATTCCTGCTCTGATTGAATTTGCGTAACTTGTACACCGAACCTCGAGTGTTACAAAAACGCTCCGCTCCTTCCATTGGGTCACCACCCTCATCCATTGCATCTCAACATTGCGCAATAGAATAACCTGCACCCATCCAACCGTGTAACGCGAAGCGATGTTGTTTAAGTCTCCAAAGTATTGTCTCGTCATACCACTAGAGAAGGGATTAAAATTAACAAATGCGGTTAGAGTGCTGGGTAGATGTTTGCTGTTACGCAATGCAGCTACAGTTGTGTCACGGCAGAGGTGCAATCGGTGCAAATGATATGCAAATTGCAAATGGCGCGGATGCAGGAGAGTGTCACTTTGCAATGGAATGTAGAAGAGATGTGGGGGTTGACTGGAGAATTGCGGTCTTGCAGCGCTTGGATAGGATCAGGTCATGGTGGTGGCTAGCAAATGTGGCTAATAAATGTGGCTGACCATTTCCCGAATGCCGCAAGCTTGTTACCGACCGGGGTTGCGACCTTACACAAATTTGCGCTCGACAGTTGACAAAGGCTGATAGTAACTTCTCACTATTGGGATACAGTTCGCAGGGTTAGGTAGCACGGTTTTAAGTATTGCAGTGGTAAGAACCCTAGGGCGAGGCCCTAGAGAAGGAAGTCTGTTTCGTCAAAGAACGAGACCTTCTAAATATCAGTATCAATGGCGACAGTACATAATGTAACTTTTACTGTACATGAAAAGGGTTCTAAATGATTGTTTTTACATTGCTTCAGTAAATTACAGTTCTATCTCGATTGCACACGACTAGCGTCAGATAACAACACGGTCAATATCTGGGAAGGAAGCAGCGACCAGTAGCTCCAGATGCTTGAAGGCCTCTATAGTCGCTCAAAGTCAAAGTACCCTCATCTGACTCGGCACGTAGGGGGGCCGCATTATCAGCAACCCTTCTCAAGTTAGTGTCAACTTACTGGTCCAGGCCAATAAGTCTGCGTTGAGAATCGGCGGAAGCAGCTGAGAGGTCCACATTGTACGGAAAAGGGTACCATGGTACGAATACCAATCAGCGAAGTAGCTACAAAAAGTGCGAGGATATTGGCACCTGTCTAATATCATAAATTGATGGTGGATTTAAAGGTTGCTATGAGGTTCGGGTACAAGCACTCGCCGCAAGACTCACCGGGTTTATCGTCAATCTTGACGCACCGTCTGCCTTCTGTTAGACAGTAGTTGCAGGCCTTATCGCTTACGACGCCCTGGAATTGACAGAGGACGAAGCGTATGGCATCTTCATTGTGTCGCAACAATTACAAATTCTCTGAGTTCCTTGCCGCTGCCGAGCCAGTGGATAGCTCCTACAGCCTCCCTGCAGGCGAGGGCTCTACTGAATTTAATCTTGCGCTGTCGGCCCTATGTCCGAAACCAGTTAGAGGATACGTGAGTACATGAGGCAGCCAGTGGCGGCGGTTACATAGAGAACAGATGCTTGCTGAAAGCGGTTAAGATAGGCAACGAATGCTAACTGAAAGCTTCTCAGCTATTCATTCAACAGCTGAAAATACGTCAAAACGTTATCACCTTGACAGCAAAGCATTAGGCAATAGCGATCACTTAAGGTATTAACCACTAGTCAGATGCGGCCCGTCATCGACACGTTACTAAATGGAGGCGATCGTGCCGGCAGCCGTCCCATCCACACCGCATTCCTCCCCGGACCAACATCCGAACGGGAAAAATAATCGAAGTGATGTCAACGGGCACCACCAGCGGCGTAGATCAGAACCCTGCAAGACGGCAGAGTGTAGCTGAAGACGGATTGAGGACCGCTCCAGTCAGCAATCGCAATCCGAGACATTATACGGAGTGCTAAGTATATATATTCGATTATCGTGCCCGTTCGCTGTATTTGAATCTCCTCCTATTCCGCACACGACACCCTGAGAGTTGTTAATACTGCTTCCTTATACTATTTCACACAACCGTCGCTATGGGAGGGGCCAGCGCTACTGCCGAGATTATCGGCCAGAACGGTATCGTGAGCAAGATGCTCGAAAATCTCAATGGACTCCAGGGACCACCTGTTAAGGTAAGCATAGAAGCGACTTCTGCTCAGATATATACTGATGTATAGCAGCCTACTGGAAACATTGATAAAGATAGCCAGGCCTTACGCGAACGTCTCTACGAGTACAACAGGACATGCTTCAAAAAGGAATTCTCGTACACGTACCACAAAAGTCAAAGCCGTCCTGAAGGTCCCGAAAACCTAGAAGAAGTCATCGGAAAAGATGGGTTTGCCAGTTTCCCTATAGAAGAAGTGGATAACGTTCGCTCCTATGTTGAAAACCGGATCCTTACGGGAGCGACTCTTTCTAAAGTCGACAAAGATCAATTCAAGAACGACGTCGTTGACTTTGTTGAAAATCTCATATCGGGTGACCACCTCGGCTGGCAGGTAGATGAGTTTAAAGGCACATATGGCAACGACAACCTGAAAGTTCAGGGCGTGATTGTCTGGGACGTGATTGACGCGCCAGACCCTTCGGGGAAAAATCCATCCTCTCAGCGTCTTATGGTCTTGAATTATGTAGGCGTTGCATACCGTGGAAAGTGAGATCTATTTAATACATTACTACTGTTTATAATCGTGTCCCCGTATTCTTCTGCCGATCTGAACTGTGTCCACAAAGCTAGTTCTTTGCAGATGTTCACAACTTGAGCAACGATTCGATCTCGCATCTGCTCACCCATGGTAGACCACGCTTCTGCGGTGGTTACGCCCTCAATGCGACTCGTGATAAAGTGATACCGGCTATTATGCTCTTCGTGATGGAATGACTGGTTGGCACATCGAATGCATATCTACGATATCGCCCAGGAATCGCCGGCGCAGTTCGACAGGACTCTCTCGTAATCCGTCGATGTCGAGAGATCGAGGAGAACGAGGGCCGCTTAGACGCCATAATGTCACAACACAGGCAGAGGGCTATGGACACTGTACACGTACAGTCAAGAGCTTAGTACAGCTCTGTGTCGTCATCATCACGACCAGCTCCTCCAAGGCTTGACATCTTGTGTTGCACTTTGGTGTGCGTGAAGTGATGGGTTGAATGTTCACTGATGAGAATCAGTTGTTGTGTGTATTGTGTTGGGTTCAGTACCCTGGCCTATCTAATGTCACAGCGGAAGTGCTGCAATTACTAATCCGCGAGTCCTCGTGATCATGCTCAGCCTGCGACATCTTGTTACCAGGAATTTGTTCCAACAATCTTGGACGACATCAGGTTAGCCATCAAGGCTGAGCTTCAGCTTCAACTTCGGCCTGCCATTCAGGCCGAGCTCGATCTGCCGCTCAGAACAACTATTGGCACAGAGCATGATACTGCCATGGATGCAGTGAGACTGAAAGATGGCACAGGAGCACAGGAAGGTGGAGCGTCACCAAGACCACTTCATCAACGACGCCAAAGAACTTGCTGCAGCAACTTCGCGGCGTAGCGTCCTCAGTAGCAAGAATTGAGAGACTCCCGCCAGGGGCATCTCCAGCGCCGGCGGTGCCAGCGGTGCCAGCGGTACTGCCAGCTCCTGGTGACACGGGCTTTCTGGGCCATTTCTGTCCAGCCCCGTCGACATATGATCAGAAGGGGTATGAGTCTATGGCCTTTAGAGCCGCGGTATTTTACATTACTAAGTTTGGTCCGCATCCACACGTCGTTCGAACTGACAGGGAGAAGTTCATGGCGACGCGGGTCGAGTTCCCGGACGTTTCTGGTGAAGATCTCATCACAGCGCTAAAAACATGTTCACGTCATTATGTATGGAGTCCCATTTGGGCACTAGCAGGAGATGAGCGGACGTTGGATGGATTATCCATGAACTATGTTCTCTCGCTGTCTTGCGCGTCTTCGTACCATGGTTTGATCTTCTCGAACATGAACCATCGCTTGACTCCATCACAGAATGCACCCTCAATCCACTTCTGGATGCCTTCGAAGGTAGCCACAAGCATATAGAGCTCTGTCAGACTAGCTGTCGATCCCAGCCGCAAAGGTCCGAGCATATTGATGCTAGTATCTTCATTGCAGACAAAGTACAGACCTCATTCGTGCTTTACTACCTCTAGGACTAGCGTCGTCGGCATCTTGTCCTCATGTGTGCCGTCTGACAACACCTTGGGAAGCGACTCGTAGAGATATGCTCGGTGAACTCTCATTCGCTTATACCACGCGGCGGTCCAAGTGCCCAGTTGAAGCAAGGGATCCTGGCCGGAGGCTACTTTTGTCTCAATCGATACAGCTATGGGTGACAATTGCAACGAAAGGAGGGATGTCTGGTTGACGTGCGCCCACGGATTGCTGTCCCCACGAACTTGATCCCAGGAAACGCCGCTAACGACCTTTCCCAACGTAGACTCAACAGGCAACGCTAAAGACAAGACGTAATCAACCCTCTTAGTGTCAATTGTGCTGGTTACGACGGTACCTGTCGCACTGCTCTGCGTCGTTGCCGAGCTAGCGCTAAACTTTGTTGTGTTCAATCGACTGGTGAGTGATGGAGGAAGGTCATACTCAGGCAGACAGTCTTTCACGATACCAGCAACCATGGCGCCAACCACACGAGCCTGTGGTCTCATGTTGCTCGGAGGTACCTGCGAGAAGACCGTCAGGAGGGTCGGAGTATGCACGAAGCTGTTCCAGCTCGATTCGGGATAGTGTTTATCCATCGCGACCTGAGCATAGGTTTGAATTTCGGCGAGCATCGAGTAGAAGGCATCCGCCCCTGGCGTTCGAGTGAGATCTCTTGCTGGCGAACCTCGTGTGGTATGATGTGTATTTGCTTCCGGGCGCGCTTGATCGAGCTGTATAGCTCCTCGACATCGTGTGGGACTAAACTCGCATTGCCGGTCAAGCTCTTGAAGATTACCTTCTCGACTCGGATGCAAGCGTGCAAGTAGTTGTGGGCTTGGATATCGAATACGGCAAAGAGGATTCGCCCGAGGCAACATTGTCGGTCTGGTGATCTCACCTCTATCCCACGGCCGATGGAGATGAATTGCGGGTAATTGAAGAGGTCACGGACGAGGTAACACTACTTAAAACACCGTTTCTTCTAGCCTTAGTTGCTGACAGTTCACATCAGCCATTTCGTGACAAGCAAGGCAATCCAGCAGAGCATCCAGGTCTACGACTTCGACTATCTGACTTTGCTTGTGAGGAACTGGTGAGCGACGCCATCCGTAGCGAGGGGCATTGCAGGCCGCTTGTCCTAAGCGATGCGTATAATGAAAGTGCAGCAGTTCGCATACGCATACCGTGGGACATAGTTATACAAGGCGGTACTTTGTATTGCCACCACACACAGGACAATGGCCGACCCGCACTGGCCCAGACCTTGCGCCGATGGCGATATTGTTGCGTTGTTACTACTTCTCTCTGAAGATTGTGAAAGTGCTATGTTCGCGTTTCTGAGTGGGGTACAGTGTAACGACGCAGGCCAACACAGCTCCGGTACCCCAACACCAGGACACAGCATCGTAGGAGGGCCGCTCGATGTCATTCTTAAGCAGCTCGATCACAATTTCTGCATCCGCGATCCTTGCCGGGTGTAGCTTGATGATCCGGATGGAAAATTGTTTTGGCTCGAATCGTAAATCTTGGTACTGAACACTTGGCAAACCACAATCTTTACACATGTTTGCATCCACACTAACGGCTGTTAGTTGTGATCAGACAATTTAAGCATTCGAAGGAGACTCACAGTACGCCTATCGGTTTTGATGCATCTTCGTTGAGGGAATGATGGTTGGTTGATGCTTCACCCCGCGATTCGTTTTCACAGCGACTCGGCTATCACGTGATCCGAGATCGACACGGCAATCACGACAACCTATTGGGTCCGTTTTTGGTTCCCGCTATGTAGCCCTGGTTCTGATCTGTCGATTGCTTATCAAGACCTCTACTGTGCTCCACCTTGCGATGTCAGTAAAGCACATTTTTATTTTCTAGATAAGATGCAACGTTATAGACATCTCGCCTCCGGCGCAAGGTTAGGGCAGGAACAGGTTAGCTAAACTACTCCTGCCCTAACCTTGTGCGGAATGCGTTAAGGTCTTTGGAAAACAAATGGTGTATAGGGCTGTCATGGTTCTGGCCACTGGTGTTCAAATTAGCTCCCGCAGTAATCTAGCCTCTTACGGCGTACGTAGCGAAGTCACTCATTGTGCGTGCAACAACCATCTGGAGCTGACGGTTGCGGGGTTGCATCCTCAACCCCTCACTCTTTGTTGTACAATCTGTCGATAGTTTATCTCGCCTTAAACAAAGATCAAAATGGCAGACGCAGCAGGAAGAATCTCTACACTCGAATTTCGCTGCGCTTGCGGCAAAAGTTGCGAGAATGCAGAGACGTACTTTCAGCACGAGTTGTTCTGCGGAACCCATCAGAAGGAGAATATCCTTCATATAACGCCAAGCCCCTACCAGAGTCTCGCCGTTGTGCCAGCTAGAACTTCAATTTCAGCTTCATCGCCAAAGCCTGTAGTCTGTTGGTGCGGCAGAACGTTCAAAAATCACCATGCGCTTTGACAACACGGGTGCTATTGTGCAGTGTACAAGCAGCAGACGAATGCGCATTCGACTTCTTCGGATCCATCACGGGTCTTGAGGTTGAACTCGAGTGCGGATTGGGCACCGGCTTCAGGGGAGCGTTCCATTCCATCTGCGAAATTTACAGCGAAGAAAACCCAGTGTCCTTGTAGGAAGAGTTTCGCGAACGAGAAAGCGCTGAACCAGCATCTACGAGATTCGAAGACTCATCAGGTAGGGCAGCCTGGATCTTCATCTACATCTAAAGGCAAACCACCGGACTCGGTGCCGTTCATGGTCCCACAATCACCTCCAACTCCGATCCATCCAGCTTCGGGCCCAGTACCAGGGACTATCCCATCTTCAATGCTCTCACGAGCCTTACTCTTCACCTGTACCTGTGGCCATGCCTTCGAGACCCAACGAGTCATGGACCTACACAAGCGCGACTCGTTATTCCATAAGCGACAAGCCGAGGAGTCTCCGACTGGATACGAACAATGGGATGACTCTTTGGTCACCTCCTTCGCTTCTATCAACCTGGAGTCAGTGTCAATTCGGATTATGCCTTCAGTAGCCGGATTTTCCTGTATATGCGGTAGTATATTCATCAATCAGAAAGCGCTCGAACAGCATAAGCAGGATGCTAGACGCTATGCGTGGCAGGTAAAAGGGGGGAGAAGGGAGAAAAAATCCAAGTCGCCTCGACCGCAGTATCAAAAAGATGAGTACTTACACGACATGGCCGCGGTTCTCGCACGGCAGTGTTGTGGTGGAGAATAGTGGAGAAAGGATGTGGATCTACAGATGGTATGCACCATGCAAACGGCGCCATGGCACGTCAAAGGTCCTAGAGAGCGGAGTGCAGGTAATGTCAATGCTCGGCAATGAGAGTATATCAGGAGTGCGAATATCTGCGACAGAGGTTTGCGCTAACACGCAAATGCGTTCTGCTGAGTATGAAGTTCACCCCATGGCTTATCACCTTAGTCGTGGCTATTTAAGGCGCGCCAGATGAATTCTTTAGTCACAGAATGCTGAATAGCTGTTATAGCGATGAAGATGTTTTTGGGACAGTCAGCGTACGTGCTATGGCTCCCTTTAGCTCCCGCAGTGGGACCCACCCCAGATCGTTGCCGTTACTGAGCGCTAACCTATCACGGCAAAGTCTAACTCAAAAGACCTTCCGAACTCATCCAGTTTCCACAGTCACTTTTGAGCTTTTGACACCCATGATACAGCTCCAACTCATACAGTAGCATTCGACTAAGTCTACTTCATAAGCTTCCACAGGATACGAATAGATCTCAGCGGTGCTTCATCGTCTCTCCCAGCACGGGAAAGCCTGAGCTCAAGCTCACGATATCGTCCGAATCAGTAAGTCTGCTGTGTCTACAGCCAGCACAGGATCCCCTCCTAGGTTCCGTTCGAGGTATCATCGTTCAACTGACAGATTGTTCGGTAGTCCCTTGATTTCGACCCGGCACTCTGCCATCACCACCGTATTAGGGTCAGTGAATCCTTTCTGCAAACTTGACTTGCATACCAGTATGTGCCGCTGTTATCCCGCTTCACTTTACAGGCTCTAGCCGTTCTTTCCATCAATTCCATCGATTCAGCAAACGCTGGATCTGTGAACGCTTGCACCACAGCCGACCTGTCCGCTTGTTTTCGGTCATCGTATAAGGACGAAACGGATGTCGCGCTGTTACGAGAACTACTGACACCCGTATTCGGCGAGTAGGAGAATAGATTCGAGGAAGGCACCGAGGAGATGCTGCTATCACTGGCCATTGTGGAGACGTGAGTAAGTTGAGGTTTGAGCGGGTTCGCAGTGTTCACCTGTTAACGAGCCGCACAGCTTGAGGCAGCCTTTACCCCTTTACGCTCTCGACAATGTTGCACAGGGTTATCGCAGTCTTACAGAATTCTTGTTCTGGTTGACTTTCCGTAACGTGTGCACCAAACCTCGAGTGTTACGAAAACGCTCCGCTCCTTCCATTGGGTCGCAACCCTCATCCATTGCATCTCAACATTGTGCAATAGAACAACCTGCAACCATCCGACCTCGTACAACGAAAAACAATGTTGCCCAAGTCTTCGGAGTGTTGTCTGGCCACGCCACCTAGGAATGGCTTACGATCGACGATGGGAGGTTGGAGTGCTGGCCAGATGCACGCCGTTACGCAATGCAGCTACCGTTGTGCCGCGGCAGAGTTGCGTCCGGTGTGAACGATACAAACGTTACGAATGGTTCGAGTGTGGAACGGGTGCCATTGTGCAGTGGAACGTAGCGGATATGTGGGGGTTGACCGGAGGATTGTGGTCTCGCGGCGCTCCGATGGTGGGTTCGCCGCTGGACAGACGAGATCGATCATCGCTGTGGCTAGTACGTGTGGCTAATTATCTGCTGAATACTTCGGAATGGGATCCTCTCATTCCGAACTTCCGCAAGTCACAGGCTAAGCTTACAAGGGAAATAAGTAGATTACACTCAATGATTATAAAAAACGGCTGTGGGAGTCAGTCGCAGAGAAGCCAGCGCAGCTTTGAGTACGGTAAGGTACAAGGTTGCGGCTAGTGAGTTAATACAGAACGGCGTATACTAAATACGCGAGGCCGTCCCGCCACGTGGGGAGGCTTTGAAGCGACCTCGCGTTGCTCATAACGGAGCTTCCGGCGCATACATTATGCAGGCCAAAATATCTCTGGACTCTAGGAATGCCGTATTTAGCCACTTTATTTTCTCAATAGCCCACCGAGATGCATTAAAAGTTTCATGGTCAAAGATGGACAGGGGGATATAGTAGAAGGGTTTGTTGTTTGCGTTCACGAAACAAACAACAGCACGCCCAACAATGCGTCAATTTCGATCGGAAACTGATTTAGTAAGGAGTATGTAGCTATAGAATCAATGCATCGCAGTTGCAGCTTCGCCAATTCCTAGAGAAAGGATGCCGGGGGTCCGGTTTGTAAAGCGTCTCCCGACGGCGGTTGTCTCCCAACCCAGGAAAGCACGTTACCCTTTATTAAATTATGTGATAATAGCATTTTAGTGTACTGTCATATATTGATAGCCAACCAATCAGCGCACGTGTGCTAGCACAGATCATGCATAGAGAGCAATCTAAGCCAGCATACGTGCGCTGATTGGTCAGGACGTATCGTCGCACACTCTCAGCACAAACACATGCGCAGCTTTACCGAGAGGGTCTATCACCTAACCAAGGCTCAGGAGGCCCTGCTACAAGGGTCATAAGTCGAGAAGACTTGGTCACAAGCCGAGATTCAAACCGCTTAGGGATTGATATAAGTTGTGTGCTGAAAGCACTTGGGGGTCGAAATATCTACAGATCGAAAGCACTTGGGGGTTGAGTTATTTGCAGATCGAAAGAACTTGGGAATCTAAACCGTAAATGAACTCAGAACACTAGCGACACAGGCGTTGAGGTACTTGACATCTTCGAAGAACGTGAAGAGGGAAGGAATCAAACGGTCGGTGTGTCGCAGCCTATTCCAAATATTCTCCCGTTCCTCTGGGCTAAACGAGCTAAAGATCTGGCCACTCAACAATTGTCCGTGCAAAACTCGGGAGTCCTGCTTGGAGTTTCCAGGAGCTTTGAGTTCCACTCCCTTCACAGTAGCTCGATCCACCTTCCGTAGGGAAGCCTTGCCGCCGGGTAGGAGCTTAGACCAAAATTCTTTCATGTCCTCGAGATAGTGTATAACCTGCTGTTGTAACGTGTCAGTGTATGGCAGAGCCTAAGGGGATAGACCCACCTCATCGCATTTCATGCCAGTGATTTTATGAATTGTACTTAGTCTTAGATCGTCACGCATCCCGGGCATAGCCATCACATCGTCAATGGCGGCTGCCAGCTCTTCATGGTCGTCCAGCTGGCGAAGGCCTCTCCGACTAGTAGTTTTAAGGATAGCCTTCCAGCGATTCTTGAAGCAAAGATTTCGTTCTTGCTCATACTGGCGGATCTTCCAATAAATTTCTCCATCGGATGGCTTCTTCTCGTTTGCATATTCTTCAACAAGAGTGGCTGTAAGCTCCGGGCTGAGATCTAGAAAGAGTTAGCGGTCGCTTTGTGTTTTTGTAGGGTATTCATGCCTGCAAGGTATAGGTCTACTATCCACCATGCATCTGCCAGAGGGAGAATCTCTCGGCCGGCCTGCACACGATGACGTCCGTGGAGGCAAGTGAGTCGATACCTGGAAGGAAACTTCAGAGTGGGCGGATTGCCGTCAGTATTAGTCAGCAGGTCCGTTACCGAGAATCCCGAAGCTTGCAGGGCGTTGTCAAGGTCAGTCTGTTCAACGATAGCAGGAACGTAGTTTCTGGGTTCAAGCCGACGAACATGGTCTGTTTGGAATACCTCCTTTAGTCTTTCAACATTTTCGCGACTAAGCTCCCTTCCTTCTTCCTGCGGAAAATGCAGCACTTCGAGCTTCACACGAACGGCGCCCTGATACTTTGCCCGTCTCTCCGCCCCAATTCTCACCTCTCGTTCAGAGAAGCGCGAACGACGCATTTGTGAAAAGTTTTATTCCTGCTATGCCAGCAATTTGACGTAGGGGAAAGGGCAGAGAGAGAGAGGGATAAGGAGAAAGACAAGTAGCGTGGACATCTTAACAATGCCACATAGGCCAAAACCAGCCTCCTCTTCAAATAGCAGTGCTAATTCATCCTTTACTAGTGCCTCAATACCAAGTAGTTTTAGAGTTGTTATGAGCCCTAGAAAACAACGGTAGGGTTTTTTTTTAGAAGGGTCAAATGCCTATTAATAGTACAAGAGGTCTGGGATAGTGGGAGCTATATCCTGAGGGTACCAGACGCCGTGCTACGTAGGGGCGATTTCCCTATGGTTAGGGAGGTCACAGGGTGCGTCGGCATCTAGATAAGTAGTCCTAGAGCCGCACCTGTGCCAGCTCATTTGTGCCAGGACAAATGAGATCCCAGAACAAAAACCCTATGCCAAATGGTATGCTAGAGCGGTGCCTCACTCTTCAGAGGCGCCTCACTCTTCAGAGGTGTCTCTCTCCGCAATCTCAACGTCCATTCACAGTCAGCCCGAATTTGTGATTCGACCTATATCGCATCTCTGAATGTGAAAGCCAGTGAAAGCGGTCAGAGGTGTTGAAGCAAGTGATTGTATTATTAACTATGTGAGTAGCTGGAACACCTTACATATTTACACCCCTACCTCTTGTTACCTATTGTTGTTTCAGCTACCGTGATGTTCAACAAGCTGGCTGGTCATAATAGGCTACGCCATAACGGGTTCTCCACTAATATTGTGGACACAGTCCGCTCAAAATCACTTAGGCCAAGCATTCTAACAGCCAACTTGATCATAATACGAAACTACTCAGGCCAAGCCATTGGTGACAAACAATACTAAAAAGAGAGTCGTGAGAATGAGCTCTGTACTATAAATACACAGCAAGCTAGAGTAGTCTAGACTTCGTAAGAAAATACAAGTTCGAAGTTCCGCGGACATGTTCCATCCAGCAGCAACCGAATTACTTGGGGCAAATTTATTAACCATTGACCCTAGCACGAAATTACTTGGGCCAAGCTTTCCGAAGTCTTGATGGCAGGCAACATTGGAATGGGTTTGACCAAAACAGGCTCTATGTTTTTAGTATACAGCAGAATGCAGTACCCTAGGGATTTACTTCGCATAAACAAGACCATCAAAGCAGCAAAAGAGACATGTAACACAAATTAGTGCGCAGGATGATCACATGTCTTTCCAATATGTTTGAAAATAGATCAAATTGGTGGCAGAACAAACTGCTCTTGACGCTGCACTCGTTGCTACTGTAGTACAGTATGTACTGTAGTGGCGCAGGAAGTTTCCTGGACTTTGAGCTCCACCACATTAAACCTGTTTTCTAATTATATTGATCTCGCTACCTTTGCTCCATGGTGCCTGAATCGCTTGGGTAGTGTCTACTTTGAGCTGTTCGAGGTCACCTTGCAATTGAGCTTCTTCCCCCCGTTCTCCCTTGATCCCTTGGGAGAAGCCCTTAGCCTGGTTCTCTCGACTTGCTAATTTCTGTAACAGCATCCTTTGTACCTCTAAAATTCCCTCCATTTCGTTGGTCTTCCACCTTGTGCTGCCCTCGGGCCCAGTTGATCGAATCCGCGGTTGCCCTTGATCATTGAAAACTCTGGCTCGATATTTATGAGTTCGAACAGGACGGCGGTGGCATTCACTTTCAGTCATTGTTCTTTAGCGGCGTGTCTTTAGAGAAATCAAGCTGGGTGATGGGCGGCTTAAATAACTACCAAGGGCTATAGATAGATGCCTGTCTTTTTTGACACCTGCATAGCTAAGTTAAGACTCTAGTGATTCTGTGGACTTGGGCCACGAAGAATATTCGATTCAGTCATGCAAGTCACTTGGAGGTACAAGTTACTACGGTATGAATAAGATAAAATTCAGCTATAGAATACATATGTACCACTCGAATCTCTGTCTGTCCGTAGTAGAGAGATTGAAGAAGATCAGAGGGAAAAATTCTTGAGCAAATGACGATTTTTCATTACTTTTATCACTTTTATCCCACGTTTTCTATAGCATCATGCATGGTAATGTACAACTTGATAAGCCCTTTACCTCATATTATTGTCTAGCTAGTGCTTGCAACATCATTTTCTGCATTTCTAAGGTTCCTTGAATCTCACGGAGGATTGGCTTCGAACGTGTGCTAGAACAGATTGTCGAAAGGAATAATATGTTGATGTTAAATGCTTTACCGCTGTGCTTTTCCCGATATTTGACTGGGCAATTGATTCCGTTGGCTTTTACTGTGTGCTAGACGCATTCGGCGACATGGTCGTTTAAGTCCCCAGGCGATGCTGGATAGAAGTAAAGGGAAAAGTTGGCTGATTAAATATACAATATATTGTCAAAAGCATCAAGATAATGCCTGTCACTTGTGGCTGTGCCCATTACTAAGCAGGTTTCCGAGGAGATACCAGCGGAAACTGACAGGGGTAGTGGAAACCCTCCGAGACCCTCCCAAAATAGTACAGTTCCGTGGATGCATGCTCTCTTGCGGCGTGTTTGGATCCTATATCAAGATAAGCGGTGCAAATTCTTTGGGGGGCGCTACGGGCTGCCATTCATCCTTCTCATCAGAGCACTCTTTCTCCTTTTCTTGTTTGTTGTCGCACTCTGGTGTGCTTAAGGTGATGGATTGAATGTTCACTGATGAGAATCAGTGGTTGTGTCTATTGTTGGGTTCAGCACCCTGGCCTAACTGATGTCACAGCTGAAGTGCTAAGATTACTAATGTGCGGGTCCTCATGGTCATGCCCAGCCTGCAACATTTGTATATGTCCATAGCAGCCAATGTCTCTGCTGCTGGCCAAGTGGATGGTGAGGCTCCTTCCATCATGCATCGAACGAAAGGGTCTGCCATGTGGTTGACCTGGACGCCTTGAGGGTATACATGCAGTATGTATATCAGCAGCGCTAGTATCATTCTCCTAGTGAACTTTTTGTTGTTCCTGCAACGATTAATGTATAATGCACTCTGACCGTGGATGTGAATCTTACATATGAGTTTCGAGGCTCCTACTGCAAGTTACTATGATTCCAATTCCAAGTTGAGCTGCTAGAAGAGGCCATCGTTCACCGTGACTCTTATGCGATTTTAGACTCTCTCGGCGCCGATGAATTACTTGATTATTCTATTTGTCATGGCCATACATGTTTTCTAAGACTAACCGTTTCATAGATCGAAGAAAATGTGTGGGCGGGGGTGACGATGCCGACCATGTATATATACTATCAAGTACTGGACTCAGGCTCCAGGTAGAAGAGGCTTGGGAAGGAGATGCCAAAGAGCCTTCGGCGTGGTGCACTGCTTGATTAGACCAGGGCAGAGTATCCTCCTCCACACCACTCATGATGTTCGACGCCTCGTTTATATGCACCGCTGCAGTTAGTGTGCCACTCGCGTTTTCATATGTTTCCACCATTTGAACATGGGGATTCGAACAGCTTGCCATCAGCGTCATGGTGGTATTTTCACCGCGAAAATATCTCGTTCGCTGGGTTGTTCGGTGGACAGCTGAGGATCAGGGTTTGCAAGAGACGGGCTAGCGGCAATAGTGTCGTGAGGCTCGCAGCGTTCGAGACGTCCCGATGGAGAGAAGGATCCGTTCTGAGAAGTATGGGGATTCTTCCAACCGTGTATAAGGGCCTCTGGGGCTTGAGCAAATGTAAGTTTGTGAGGCAATAGCCTAGAGCAGATCACGTCTAGATCTTCGGTCTCTGCTGCTGCAAGTGCGGATAGGAAGGCTTTGCCTAATGCAATAAACTATCAAAGATTAGTAAAAACAGCGCTGTTGTAGCTATCGTACCTCTGGCTCGTGAATGTTGGCTCGGACATTGGTAAGGAACGGCTCATCGCTAGAAGGATCCTATAGAACGTAAGCCAGGGCTGGTAAAGAGGACAGTGTTCGCGTACAAGGATCGCTGTGAGGGAACGCATAGCTATGTGAAGCTGGGGTGGATTTCTGCAATACCAACGAAAGGTCGAGGAGCAGGTGTTCAAGCTTTCGTGGACTTTGTCCGGAAACTTGCCGTGCTGGGCCAAATTCTTGGCAAAGGGCGCCCTAGGAGCATGAGCCTTACGTCAGCTGTGCCTTGGATGACTAGTTCTGGCACAGGAACAACCTTTGTGATGGGTCAGTCTCTGGGCCTTGGGGTGCTTGACGGTCTTGGACTTTGGGTCCCGGAAACTGCCTCACCGGGCCAGATTTGGACGACGTGTGCATTTTCTATTTTAGTCGATACATGCGTCATGGCTTTGGGCGAAAGATGTTCTTAAAAGCATGATCTCCACTGTCAGCACCTTATGTTCTTAAGGTGTGAGCCAATAACTGGGCAGCCAGCTTACTGGTTAGCTATGTTGTTCGCGAGAAAACACGATGATAGCGAGAATTCTGATTTTTGGAATCAACGCAAAACCACTGCACATAGACGTCCAACCAAGAAGCCAGACGATCAGTTAGCACTCAGGCGCATCTGCCCCGAGATACCCTGTGCGGATTCGCAAGCCGACCCATAAGAAACAGCCCCACAGTTTAGGCTGGTTTGGCATCATTGAGCCTGTTCGCACCTTCAGCTGAAGGACGATTTGCTTTGCATTTTCGATAGCGAATCAGAATCGGCTATGACGAATTGATTTATCTATAAAACTTTATGTCGCAGGCTGGGCATGACCATAAGGACCCGCAGATCAGTAATGCCAGCCCTTCCGCTATGACATCAGATAAGCCAGGATGCTAAACACAATACAATACACACAACCACTATTTCTCATCAGTGTGAATTCAACCCATTATTTTTAGCACATTTAAATGCAACAATTTACACTACAGGGCTTGGTATTCAAATAACTTTGTTAGTTCATGCTCAATATACTTGGTTTCTGAGCAGGAAAGCGAATATCACTCGCTTAGACGAACTGTATTTGATTCGGATCTTGTACAGGCTCACATGTTCATAGGTATAACCAAAATATGTATATCAGCTTTAGAGTATTTCAAGTCTACTACAAAATCATTTATTGTGTACTCAACATAAGAAATATAGACCAATAATAACTCAGAGCCATCACACGCAAACAATGTTATAGAGAATAGTATATTAAAACACTCAAAATCAACTCTTATACCCGCAGTGCCTGCACAGTTGTATAAGAGCTCCTTAACAATTTCTTGGCAAAAAATGGTCTCAAACGTGATTCTATGCATGCCCAAGACAAGGTGAATGGTTTTTGAGAACAGGCTGTGTTCGTAGATTTTTCTCAGCTTGATTCAAGTACAAGAATCCGCTTGGTGTGGAGCGTGACTTCCTCTTTTAACTTATGAAATTGCTCCTCGAATAGCATGCTGTCGGATTGCATGGCTGCGTCGCCTTTTTCACCTTGAGTTGTTTGAAAATGCAAGATGAGACACCCGGGGGAGGTGTTAATGCCTGATATTAATGGCGGGAATGACGGAGGGGCGATTTTTGTCTCGAAGAACCAGATAATTTATCCACTACGTACAGTATGAAAAGTAGGAATGGATGCATCCTACAAATATCAAACATGAAGAAGTCCGCGCATTGCTTTATCCGGCCAAAGGTAGCGACATTACTCGAGCAGTTACGTCAGTGGGGAAACAACTCAGGGAGCTATGTTGCTTAAGTGGAAGAACGTCGGGGGAGCTAGGCCACGTTTGGACATACTAAGAGCACCAATTGCTAGGGGCTCCGTCCGCTCCTTCATCATCGCCGTCCCATCATCGCCAGCCCCATCATCGCCAGCCCCATCATCGCCAGCCCCATCATCGACCATTCTGCTACAATTAAGTCTATCCTGATAACATCGCCTGCCACGGTTGTCGCTATATGTGGTCTCTTTGAAGACCTAGTTTTATTTCTCTCGGTCTAGATATTACACAGGGTGGGTGACATGTAGCTTTCCTGCATTGTTTAGCTTACGCGTCTTATAAGGATTAAACAGGAATACCACATAACGCCGCAGGAGAAGGCATGCGTAGGGAGCTAGAAATTGGCATGTATTGTCTTCAGTAGGTATCGTATCAAGCCTGCTCGCCAGGATTGACTGGCAAATGATAGTGGAGTGCATGCTCTGTAGCCTGGTTTCGTGTTGTTGGTTCATTGGATCGGAACGCAACGTTTGTTATACAGCTTTGTTCGCACTCATCATTAGTCGTAGTACAACTTCGAGTTACGGGACACCACCAGTCACCCTCCCTTATATTTCACGCCGATCCATAATTCACATACCTATCATGTAGGAATGTGCGTTCAACACAAAACCGTCCTAGTAATCGATATTTCTTTATCCAACAACGGCATCATCACCATCTGTCAGTGCAATAGAATACAACCGGTTACAGAGCACTCACAAGATGTTATGTACGAGACATACTTTTCAGCGTCGCTATCTTCATCTCAGACCTTTCTCCACATCGGCGACTGCGCTGAAATTCCCTCAGGGTAAGCTCTCGCCTGCTGACTCGAAGATTGACTTCCTTGGTATCGAAAAGGACTGGCATGCAAGATGGGAGGCCCGAGGAACAAAAATACAAGAAGAGCGGGATGCGGAGCATGACCATCCTCTAGTACCTTTCTACTTGAACCACATCCGCAGGCCCACGATGCTGGGGACACTACAATCGATGCTGGCTAAGAGAAGAATCGGTGCCGCTCATAAGTGCAAGACAAGCATGGTTGAGAAAATTATTTTTCACTACGATGCCTCTCTATCATACTCTCAAAAAGAAGCCATCGATAGTTACAGCCAGATGTACGGCAGAGACATCGTTCGGACCGCGGTCATTTTCAGTCAAAGTTCTGATGCCGATACGCATTCTCCGATCGACGAGCAATCGATAATGCACGCCCAAGGATGGCTCGAAGGTGTTTGGGAAGCGGTACGGGTTGCCCATATATCATACGACGACACCAGTATTTGTTCAGGCGAGCTTGTTGATCTGGAGGCCCACGATGACCCGGATATGGTTGACAAATTCGTCGACTCCATGGCCAGTGATGTTGAATCCTTCGTTCATGTGCCTCCCAACAACCCCAGGGCATTGGATATGGACGAAGATGCTTGCGCTCTTTGGCTCGCAACACAGGAAGCGATTTCCGCAATGACTCGCCAGTCAGAAATAGTGGATTCTCACAAAATTCAGTCCCGACTCAGCCGTCTCGCCGGTACAATTGTTGAATGCGAGGGAGGAGACGGTCAGTGTTGGATGGACCGCAGCGCTCATTACCACTCGACTCGGATCTTATTATCGCTTATGGCGCTTTTTACGCCCTCGTTTGCAGAAGCCTGTTGGTTAGCATTACACTATGGACACAATCAATGGCAGGACGGAGAAATCAACGGCGAAAAGAAGAGAGGGAGCTCTCTTTCTTACGAAGAGAAGATGATGCGTGAAGATTTAGTGGAATACGGATACTACGATCTCCCAAGACAAAACGACCCTCGTCCATTGTCGTCGATCTTTTCTCAACCATTCCCTGTCCTTGAGTCTTCCAAAATCATCAAGCTACTAATACGTGTATCGACCGAGTCAGAATTAAGGGTCTTGAGAGGAGGAGAAGTTGAACACAAATAAATAACGCAAATATTGTTTTCCCGCGTGGCACCGTAGTGGTCGTCCACTGATTCTCATCAGTGAACAAAAAAACCCATCACGTTAACTACACCAAAGTGCAACATAAGTAAATCAGGATCTCTTTAGGCTCAATAGCAGCGAGAAATTATTCACGCCTGCGATAAGAGACTTACGGGGCGGTTTTTTTTATTCATTTGACGGCATGGTGCGCTCGATTGCAATTTCAGCTTGGAGTGTACAGGTAGACGATGGCGACTCTTCCGAGTGTTCTGTTTTTCGAGGTACAAAACCCTTGTCGTCGCCGCACATGCAAGGGGAACTGCTGAATTGTCGTGTCTTTTTTGGTTTTTGTGATAGGGACGTTTTAGTGCACTGTCGCGCTGGGAGTAGATGATTGGTCAGAAGAGTGCCAAAATGGTCAACCGCAGACTCGACTATTTAGGTACTGCAATTAATTAACGTTACTCTAATTAGAATTATATCTTTATAAGCAGCCTAGCCACGGGGCACAAAGCAGTTGCTGGAGATGATGCTTTTGCTGGAGATAACGTCGATGCCAGAAATATCCCAAATCCAAAGAAAATTTGCGCTTGGTGGCAAATATGTGATAGTGTGGGAACTAACCCCGACGTGAGGTAGAGTAATGTTAAATAGGTCATGGTAGGAACACGAAGTCCAGATGTGGCTAGGTTCGTCTCTTCGCTTTTCTCTTTGGAAACAATGGCCCAAATCTAGGCCACTCTGGTAGCGTCTAGGAACATGCACCAATCCCAAAACTGGGTCACTTGGCGGCCTTAAATATGATTTGCTGCTGATACTGTGTCTTGAACGACCTGAAAAGTTGATTTAAGCCCAAGGAAAATGAGTTGAGTTCCTGTGTAAAGCGTACAAAAAGGTCTATCTTTCTGCTGCTATAGTATAGAAGGTTCTATATTGTTGCTACATCCTACCTAATCAAATTACGGTAAGTGAATAGAGTACTTGGAATTCATGTCAAATTTGGTTTTAGGCGGGCTATGAGCTTGAGTGGTTCTATGCGTGAAATGATAGTCACCTCAAATCGTCAATATCGAATGCAGGTATAGTGGAACGAAGGCTTTGATTCCTACTCCGAGCTGGCGATCGTCGATTCCGGCTTCAGCGGCATAAATCTTTTGGTGGCTGGGACTTGTGCACCACCTAATTGCGGCGGTTGTGTCTATTTGCCGGTCAAGTACATGATGAGCGGTTGTGTCGAAGACGCTGCGTTCACAGGGCCTGATTCCTACCCTCTTTCCCCTTGGACGACTCGCCTTCACTGCCTGCTGCGGGTTTTTTTTGCTAAATATGACTTTCATGCGATATGTGACCCCTTCACGATTTTAGTTGGTCATGCGAGATCCTCAGACAGGAGTACGAAAAGCGATCTCCAACCCTGTGGGAGCGACACGCTTCAATCACTCCACAACAGTAAACTTTCTGTTCGGCAAAATGACTACCTCCTATGTTATCTCTTAGTTAACGGCTTTACCTCATACGAAATTCCATCCCAATATACCAAATTCCAAGCCCAAGCCTAAAGCTAGATCGAGGACCAACATCAAGGTAGTGGGCTGATACGATATTGATGAATTCCTGATGCTAGATTCCCATACCCCTGTCCTTTCTTGATATGGAGGCGCCTGGTCCGTCCAGAGACGGAGATCCTTCTTGTTCGCGACGTACAGTGGATCGCCAAGAATAATCCGATAGAGGAGCTCGAGCCATAAACTTAATCTTTCCATCATTCAATCTAGACATGACAGCAAGGAGTGAAGTCATTATCGAGGTACTGATTAGGTAACAACGTACTGGTGCCTTGTAGGCTAGAGCCGGGCGTAATTAATTTCTCTCTCTAGACATGACGGTAACATTGCGGATTCCATGTACGATACCCATTGTCACCCTAAGACCTTGCACTGAGTTTCAAAGGACCTGGTTGATCACATTAAGCAATTGCATTTGCTGGGTCGAATCCATGGCGAAATCGTCGACCATGACAAATTCCTCCCGGCTATCTGTATCGAATGAAAACTCGCTGAACTCGTTGAGAGGCTGAGACGGTAAGATAGTAGGGCTTAGGCCTGATTGCTTCTTGGCCATGCACTCTCTTTCTGATTTTAAAGCCGCAACCTCTTGTAAAAGATGACTATTCTGCAGCAGAAGCTCGTCATTTTTTACGGTGAGATTCTTCAGCTGCATCTGCAGCTGAACCTTCTCCTCCTCCAACCCGCGGTTGCGCTCCACGTGGAGCTTGTTCTCCGCCTCCAGCTCTTCAGTACGCTTCTTTTTGCGATAGCGCGAATCGATACTATATAACGAGTTAGCGGCTCAGTTGTATCAAAGAGTGTTGATGATCCAGCCTAAGTGATCTGGATTACCCAGGAGATTCATACGCAGCTTGTCTATTTTTGAGCCGACGTTTATGCTGCTTCAGTTCCTCGATCTCTTCGTCGTTGGTAGATTCGAGAATCAGCTGGTCGATGTGTTGAAGGCTCCGTTCAAGAGGTACATCGAAGCGACCGTTCTTTTTTCGAGCTCTTCTGTGAACACCAGGAGCGGAAGACGTTGGCATGGCGATTGGCGATATGCCGAATCTAGGACAGACGTTGTTCAATCCAGGCTGGATACTGAGTGAAGGCACTGTTGCGGCCTGTGAGAAGGTCGCTGTCGAAAGTAAATCAAAACTAGTTGTGGTCGGAACAACAGTCCTGTCGAAGGTAGACCTATTTAACTGCTAATCTTTGCAGCTCGACATGCTCAGATAGTAGGGTACTGCTGTGGGAAGTATCAGAAGACTGAAATGACAAGAAGGCTTTGGGGATTAGGAATAAGATGAGCCGGGCTCCTCGGCCTTCTTATACCTTTCTCTTCCCATGGCTGAGAGTGTGAGGCAGCCTTGACATAACGTGTGAATCTCATCCCTTGTCCATTCTGGAACCGCGGCGGGCCAATTCATGCACTTTAATCACATCCCAAGCCCAGTAGTCTTGAAGAGCTGCAACTATCCTATGAGATGTGGCGATTTTGCGTAAAGTTTACGACATCTGCCTGCTGATGGCGAAGCAATCCTTACATGGTCGTGCTCGGGATTCCAATTTTCGAAGCCTTGGGGTCTAGACCAGTACTCCTGATATCATGTCTTCTAAAATAGGAAAAATTGATGCCAGGCAACGCCCGAAAGAGCGATAGAAGGTCTCACGATCGTAACTCCCTAGTTTGCCATGTTCATGCTTCATTGCCACTTTCATGCATTGCATCAGACACGAAGCTCCTGGGTTTAGGCAGATGACTGGGTAGGTTGATTGCAAGTACATCGACTAGTCTAGGAAGCAGGTTTTGAGTAGCTTGATTATTTCCGCATCCTCACGATGTTCGGATTTTTGGGGCTCTGGATGAATCCTATCGCAGTTATGTCATAATACTTGGGGGTGTAAGAGTTGTCGTATTGTCAAGCTTGGAGCTGAGACTAAGTAATGACACTAATTAGTCATGTAGCGTAGGTCACATGACCACTGCCTTCATCGCCCATCTTGACAAGTTATTAGCTAACTCGGCTAATGTTCAAGTGTCGTATCCTTGTCCTGATAAGTCTTTCGAGGATAGCTCTTGCGACTCATCCTGAAAGAATGAATAGGATAGCTTAGTCGATAGAACAAAGAAAACGAATTCCAGCGTCCTTAACATCTATCCTTATGAGTGATTTCACGCGGGGAGGCCAGATTTGGGCCGTTTTCGAGAGCTCAGAAATGAGCCTCATATATTCCACCACGCTCGCCCCAATTCATAGCTCGGGAAGCCAAACGAATCGTTGGGGAGTATGAACTAAAGAAGATATTGAGAAAAAACAAAAAGGAACAGTGGTTGCCGCCTGGACTTCAAGAGCAGCTTTTCGACTCTCGATTGGCTGAAATATTGCAAGGTCTTTTGAAGTCTCAGATGACACAAACATGGAGAGAGGCGCTTCAGGAGCGATCGGCCGAAGAGTGGCTTTCTAGCATCTCAATGGGTGTCCCGAAAGATGTCAAGAGAGTGCTTGGGAGGTTGCAACCTCCCACCTGGGAGGAACTAAGAAACTTGCCGTTGGTCGACACTAACGATGCTGGTGTTTACGCGTGGCTTGTAACCTCTAAACATGAGTTACAGATGCGGTTTGACCGTTATCTGTACGTTGGGTCAGCTAGCAGATATGGTGGTGAACTGAATAGAAGGATTGCCGAGCACACGACGAAGAGAAAGCGTCGTAGCGAATCAAGGGTCCAACGAGATATAAGAACGAAGGTCTTGAAAGGACCTGATCGTTTCATCACGCTCATGGTTATGGAGATAGATAGCTCTGATAGATACGTTGTCCTTGGCGTGCGCAGAACGGTAACGCTAGCAGAGGCAATTTTTACGGTGTGGTTGGGTGCCCTCCAGTCTCCAGCTCATGATCTCAAGACCTTGTGTTCATCAGATCTGGAAACACTGAATTATACAGACTAGTCGTCACATAACCCTCTCATAATAGACGTAGTGGAGCCTAACAGCGGAGAATCTCTTGCGACTGCGGATAGTACGCTCCGCATCTGATCCATACTTTTGTACTTTAGCGCACTGGAGGTTTCCAAAGGTATCTGCTATAAAGACTTAGGATCTCGATCTTTACGCTTACAGCATAATTCTGTCTGTTGTCTTTACGATCCCTTCGCACATAGCGTCCGAAGCCGTGAGACTATAGCTGTGGTCTCAGATCTCTCAAAGCGTATACATTTCTAGAGACTGAACGTCAGAGACGCCTGTGTGAGATGAAGACATGGTTCGGAGAGTGTGTTGGCGGTCGGAGAAGCTGTTGAACCGATATGTGGGAAAAGTTGTCTAAATACCCAACTTACACCGAACAAAGTTAGGATAGAAATCTTCAGCCTAAGGAGACGAACTGCCACGGTCAGCACTTTTATCTGATGATATTTCCACTACAACTGTGTTTCGAGAAATTAATTCGACGGAGTCACTCGTATACATAAGTTGTTGCGTCACGTTCATAGCTGTTGTTAACGACTGCCATGTCCGGAACATGCCTACATCACTTGTTTTTGACAGGCTGCCCAAAAATCAGACCTCAATCCTTTCCGAGGTTTTGTGATAACAGCGTTTTAGCGTACTGTCATATGTTGATGGTCAGCCAATCAGCACACGTGTGCTGATTGGTCAGGACGTCTCGTCGCATACTCCCAGCACAAACACATGCGCAGCTTTATCGAGACAGCCCAGCACCTAACCAAGGCTAAGGAAGCCCTGCTACAAAGGTCACAGGTCGAGATTCAAACCGCTCGGGGATCGGAATAAGTTGCGGGTTAAAAGCACTTGGGGGTCGAAATATCCAGATCGAAAGTACCTGGGGGTTAAAATATTTGTAGATCGAAAGAACTTGGGGATCTAAACCGTACATGACCAAGAACACTGGCGACACGCGCTAGAAACCGTTCAAACCCTCAGGAGCCACTTTGGAACCTGATTTCAGTTGTTTATAATTGGGTCTATAGAGCACTAAAAGGAGTTTCAATGACCAAATAGTCGAACTAATTTCGCTGTACAACTACACTCGCTTGCATAATCGGCTTCCGGTTTTTGCAATCCGCTCTAGTACCTGCGCCGCTTCGCTTAACGCAGACTTAACCTAGCTTGTCTAGCTTTACCACATCAGCCAGTAATATGCAAGCTGTTAGGCTATAAAAGAAAAGGCTAGCATCCAACTACGCAAGGGTGCAGTGGAGCCTTTGTGCAAGCATCTGCAGAAACCGGAAGCCGATTGTGCAAGCGAGTGTACAGTATGCCTTCTTGCCAGAAACCACAAGCGCACGCGCAGTCCAAGGCCAGGCGAGCAGCAAACAACAATTATCTAAAACTTTGCGCGACCCTTCACGAGAAACTTGGGAAATTATGCCTAGAATACGGTGCCGAGATCTACTTCATAGCAAGGCGTAACGGCCATATCACAGGATTCATAACCCCAGACGAGGGAGGAGAACCTTGATCATCTCCAAGCCAGCAATCTCTTGTAAGCTCTTATCCTCCGCCCGTATCAAGCACTAAAGTCTCCTAGAGCAAGATGTATCCTCCACCAGTTCTCAAGTCGCCAGCCAACTGTCGCCGAGCGTGGCACAAACGGGCGAAAGCGATCCATCGGAAGACTAATCTACAGCACGATGCTAGGTCGATGCTAAGTGAAACAACTACAAACGTATCATCTACCGACTAGATGGTAAATTTGATGTAATATTAGGTGGAACTCCTGAATTAAGTTGGCAATTCCAAATGCTCGTCTCCTACGTTTGTTATTGATACTGATTTGGATCGTTTTCATTCGCTATCGCCCAAATCAATCCATCGTTATTTCTGTTTTTCTGAACTCTTGTGTACTTCGACCTGCTCCGGCCGTCGTGCTGTCGTTCATCACGGAGACTTTTCTGCCGGAATTATCAATGCAATGTATATATCAAATAAGCTCGCTTAAGCTAGCTAACCGCGCGTGTTGCATGTTTGTGCGAAACCCACGAACGCTTTTCGATTTGTAGGCATGGTGCGTGGATATGATTGGACATAGAACGCTCGATTCTCCTTAGATTCATGACTTGTTCTATGCGAAATACTGCTTAGCTTACCGCTCCTATCTCTCGATTTTAGAAATTCTAAATCGAACCGACTCTCGAAAAAGGACGGCCATTTGTACTGTATTAACTATGATGAATTTGGCATAATAAAGCAAGCTCATGGTTAGAGTACTCAAAGAATATAGTTTTGCTATGAATGAAGGCTCCGTACGCTGTAGGATTCAAGGGGTGGACGTACATAGTAGTTGTGCTTAGAGCAAAAAACGCACATTATTTATGAATAAGTCAGAGTAAATATTCTGTGAGAAGAATGAGGAAGAATGTACGCTTTGAAAGAGATAATGTTATCGCTTCTCAAAGCCAAAATACCCCTGCTTTATCCCATCACACTGCGTGTCCCAAGATTCTGGCGATGTGGGAGATAATCTATGGTATGAGCTGTTGTAAGAAGCACTATGTACTATTTCAGGTTCGCTAGAGTTTTAAATCAGCTGCCGGAATGGGACTCACTATGAAGACCAAAAAGACTTTATGTGGTACATTAAGCTTAGCTCATGAACAATCCGCATTTGATGTTCACCATGCCTAAGTTGGGAAAACAACGTCCGTGGCCTGGTGCGATGGTAATCAATTCCAGACCCCGATCGTTCACCAGAGCGTTTCTAGTTGCGATACTCTCTCGAATAGGTACAGTACTACAGTATTCAGCGGTGCTCGAGTACGGCAAGGGAAAGCGAGAATACTTGGGGCGTGAAAAATACTTGGGCGCGAAAAATACTTGGGCGCGAAAAATACTTGGAGGTTACGATCACTTGGGGCGCTAACTTCTTTCTTTTAGGATAGAAACAATTGTGTGAACAATAAGAGCCGTAAGTTACTAAACAGCGATTCTCATAAACATCACGGTAGCGGAAACAGCAACACGTAACAGAATTTGGGAACGCATGTATATAGGAGGGGTCCCACTAATCTACGTCAATATAAGCCTAGCTCGCACATAACAAAATCCAAAACCTTCACGTATGAGCTAAGCATTCCCAGCAAGTAATCACTCCATTGTTGAAAGCGACTAACCCTTGATGTAGAAATTCGATGGACGTGGACTTTGGGAGAGAACCAGACTGCCAGCCTTATCTTATCCCCTTCTGCCAAGAGTCGCAGACTGGATTAGTCACAGATGTCACTTACAATAGCTGGATTCCGAATTGACCTCCTTCAACTGTGGAATCTGCCTCTCAGGGAGCCACTACGATCTCGACGGAGAAAGTTGCGAAAGGCGACCCATCGCTGGACAACAGAAGAGCAGAATTTCATCGTATATCTTCGACTGCATCGTAACTGGACCTGGGGTCAAATCCATAGGACGTATTTTTCGTCAGTATCAATTGGTGCAGTCAAAAGCGTCTATTCGCGTATACCCCCTGAAGACCGCGCAAACCGCGCATCAATAATATCCCTTCTAATAATCGACCATCGCAATACCGCCAGTGTGCGGCGCAACACTCGCGGAATGGTCACTACACACTCTGCTTCTAGACAAAGGCCCAGTCATCCCTCTCGCCCTATCTCTGGCCTCTCTCAACCCAGGGACAACGTAGAAGCTGTCTTGTCTGCATCGAGTTCCGAGGACGAAAACAGACCCTTCGTTAACGACATAACTAACAACCACTATAACCTTCGACCCAATAGACCCAAAAAATCCCAAGAGAACGGACCGCAATACCGCAAGAATTGTCTCCAGTCCCCTCGCTTTTCCAGATCGTGCGAAAGCCACTCGAAATTGCGCACATTATCAGACAACTACATCCATCCACAGCATTCGCCTACGCCTGACGTGTCTGGCCGAGACCCTTCTGTCGTCTCGAGCCAACTCAGTGGCACATCAAGTTTAGAACTCTTTGGCCTAGAAGCGCGTGTCCTCAGTCCGTCAGACTGTAGCTCCCTCGTCATGAGCGACGGGTCAAGCTCAGAATTCTTTAGCGCAGAAGAGCATTTAACTCTACTATGACCGACAATACGAAATTTGAGCAATTCGGTCTGAATGCGTTCTACTCTATTTTCTGCACCTCGAGCTTTTGAATGGAAAAATTCTTATACAGAGAACCTTTATCAAGAGAACGACGTGTCTGACTGGAAAATAAATAGAAATAGGCTATCGCACGCATCTTCGCACCAAACACCACTCGCATCTCTAGAGGCGGTGGTGGGATTGTTAATCTACGAGTCTCCATGGTTCACGCCCAGCCTGCGACACATATCAATCGATTTTCCTAAAGCAGCTTAGCGATGTGGTACGTAATAGGCATTCATAAGGCGTCCTTTCGATAACACCGCTTAAATTCATCGTTCAGAACCGCAGCAAGTAAAGTCAATTCAACACGTCCGCATGTATGGGTGGGACCTCGTCCCCGGGCCTGCTTTCTGTCGAGTTCGGCATTGGTTTCTTACTCTTGAGATGCAACACCGTCTGCGTCAGACAGTGCAGGACTTTGCAAGGTTTGTTTAAGATATAATTTCTATTATTTCAGGCTTCTTGCTGACCAGAAACTAGATTCTCTGCTTTAGCATGGATCAATAAATCAGCAGTTAGGCAACCTTGTGGCTTACTTGAAGAGTATTCTCACGCGCTGGACCAGATTTCCCAAGGTAGCGACCTCCTTGTAGTCGAGAGAATGTGAGAACCTCCAGGCCGCAGAGTTTAATCTCAAAGAGAGAGCCGAGGATTCAGGTTCGGTGATACTGGGGCTATGAGGGTTCGTATGCGTCTAGAAGGTCAGGTACAAAGCGCCCCATATTAGGACTGATACCATCACATGAAAAATACTGTGCTGTGATGTTTAGACTCATCTATCCCGAATTTGGTACAGATCTTGTCAATGTACCCGTCCTGACAGATCCAAAGCTTCTTGTCTTTGGCGTCTCTGAGAATTCTGATGTTGAGGAAGGAGATGGCTTCGCCCAAATCCTTGATCCCATACCTGTCATTCAAAGTATTTTTGAATTGATTGATTAAATGAATGCATTCTTGTCGTGCGAGTACAAGAAGATCATCCACGTAAAGAAACAGAATAAGGCCTGTTTCGTTGTTGATAAGTATGCATGGTTCATCTGGGCAATGATCAAATCCCAGACCCTTTAGAAATGACACAAGTTCATTGAACCATAACTTTGGCGATTTCCGCAAGCCGTACAGTGCTTTGAGTAGTCTCCACACCTTTCCTGGTTCATTGTATCCTGGTGGGCAGGTAGTATAGACTTCATCATCCATATCCGCGTTGATGAATGCGTTCTTAAAGTCAATCTGATGGCATTGCAGTCCGAACGCGCAAACAAGTGACATGATGGCGGGATAAACGTTCAATGGGTCCAGACACAGGTGTCGCAGGCCACAGGCTTTTCCCTGTGACTTAGTAATCAGGGCCAAGGCTCTCTGTAGATAGCCGGGTCAAGGACCCTCAGCTTCCTGACAATCGATCAAGGATTTGATCCACCACACAACGTGCGTCAGAGTCCTCATGGTCATGCCCAGCCTGCAACAAGTGATCATTCCTCCTAAATCACCGTTGTGCATACGCTCGCGTCTGTATTCCGAACGATAACCTCAGCTTGTACTAATCAGAGTGGTAGAAATAACACGTGCTGTTTACCCACGCTGAAAGCAGCACAGATTCTCGACCGACGGTTGGTTTGCCAATGATCAAATAGAACATGGACGATACATCAACGCAATCTCAGCAAGCATGGGTTGCGAAAATGATGTTAGAATGGGCACGTCGCTTGAGGCGATAGGCGTCAAGAGATTTTGAGCATAACCTTCTGTTGCACTTTGGTGTGCGTGAAGTGATGGGTTGAATGTTCACTGATGAGAATCAGTTGTTGTGTGTATTGTGTTTGGGTTCAGTACCCTGGCCTATCTAATGTCACAGCGGAAGTGCTGCAATTACTAATCCGCGAGTCCTCGTGATCATGCTCAGCCTGCGACACACCCCCTCAGATTTCACTCTGTGTCCGATGAGATCTGTTTTTCGTCAAAGCTTTCCTCCTCAGACCTGTGTTCTGGATCAATCCGCGATGAGATATCAACCAGTCCTAACTGACGAATGAAGTAAGCATGTTTTTCTGCCGAAAGGGGTTTCGTGAAGCCATCTGAAGGCATCTCATTTGTTGGTACCCACTGAACTGCCACTTTACCGTCCCTGTGAATCTGTCTTAGCCAGAGATTATGGATGTCAACATGCTTCAGTTTCGAAGATAGTTGTGGTCGATCTTTTTGGATCAAACCTGTAGTTTGTTGATTATCACAGAGAATGCGAGGTTGTTGTTCGGGGTCAAACTGTATCTGTCCAAACAGCCGGTATAGACCTATAGTCTCCCTTGCTGTGTGTGACAGCGATAAGAGCTCGGCCTCAGTTGTCGAAGTGGTTACAGTCTTCTGTTTCGAGGACTGCCACATGATTGGTCCGCCGAATAACTTCATCAGATAGCCCTGCGTCGATTTTCGAGTCTCTGGATCATCCGCGAACGATGCGTCGCTTGACAGCTGCAATACTTCACCATCGCCGGCCTCTACTTCAACGGATTTGTCCATTGAGCCCGAGAACTGGATGGCATAGTATTTTGTGGTCTGGAGATATGAGAGAACTCGATTCGCGTAACGCAAATGCTCTGGAGAAGGGTTCGCCGCGAACTGACTCAACTGGCTGGCTGCAAAGGAGATATCTGGTCTTGATACTACTGCTGCATACAGTATTGAACCCACCTTTTCTTGCATCTCAGTGATCTGTTGAAGGGTGGCTTGCCCCTCGTAGTGTTGGGGACGGTATGATGAGATGAGTGGCGTGGTTGCTACTCTTTTAGACTCATCTATCCCGAATTTGGTACAGATCTTGTCAATGTACCCGTCCTGACAGATCCAAAGCTTCTTGTCTTTGGCGTCTCTGAGAATTCTGATGTTGAGGAAGGAGATTGCTTCGCCCAAATCCTTGATCCCATACCTGTCATTCAACGTGCTTTTGAATTGATTGATTAAATGAATGCATTCTTGTCGTGCAAGTACAAGGAGATCATCCACGTAAAGAAACAGAATAAGGCCTGTTTCGTTATTGATAAGTATGCATGGTTCATCTGGGCAATGATCAAATCCCAGACCCTTTAGAAATGACACAAGTTCATTGAACCATAGCTTTGGCGATTTCCGCAAGCCGTATAGTGCTTTGAGTAGTCTCCATACCTTTCCCGGTTCATTGTATCCTGGCGGACAGGTAGTGTAGACTTCGTCGTCCATATCCGCGTTGATGAATGCGTTCTTGAAGTCGATCTGATGGCATCGCAGTCCGAACGCAGAAACGAGTGACATGAGAATACGGAAGCTGCGGTATGCACCAGTTGCGGCATAGATGTCCTCATAGATGTGGTGTTGGAGGTCACCCCTGACGCAAATTCGCGCTTTGTGGCGAACAAGGTATCCGGCATCGTCGAGTTTGTATGTAAAGACCCACTTGAGTGGCAGGACTTGCCCTCTCGTTGGATAGTCGACGAGTTCGAAAGTATTCTTGTCCACGAGAGACTTTATCTCAGCATCAGCGGCTCTGCGGAACCCCTCTCTTTCAGGGTGTTGCCGGAGCTTATGCCAAAACTCTGGTGGCGGTACCAGGTCTTTTCAGTGAGTTCGTATTGACCTTGCTGAGGCAAAGGTATGTGCCATTTCTAATCCCATTTTTGGCGCGTTCGAGTCGGAGAGCGTGAGCTTGCCTACGCGCCCTCTTCTGTACCTGGCGGGCAGGATCATGCTTCTGAAACGTTTGCAATGTATCCTGGCCTCTTTTTGATAGTTTGATTGTCCGCCCAGAAGTTGTCCGAAGGTTCTGAAGAACAGAGGCATCGGTGTTTCGCTTAGCACTAGTGCTTGCTTCCGCCATGCTTGAGGTATGAGATGGTGCTACACCAAGCGACACGGGCGTGGGATATGGCCACTGCGTGGTCGATTTATCTGCTTGGCCGTGCCTTGATGTGGCTTCGAGCGTTACTTGTTCAGGCAGTGTTGTTGCGTCGGTCTGAGGTTCTGTCGATACACGAGTCGACGCGTCTGTATCCCCCATGAGGAGTGGGTCGATGTCTGTATCGTACATCTCGTCTATGTCGATCTCATTGATCGCTGCGGACAGTGCCTGTTCATTCTGTGGGAGGCTAAGTGCGAGCTGTGGGTCGTACATAATCTTTTCGTCAACTTGCACGTCTCGAGAGTTGACCACGCGGTCGAGGCGTGGAATCCAGACTTTATAAATGTTCGTCGCGTCCATCCCAACGAGCCATCCCATGATCGCCTTTTCTTGAAGCTTTGCTCTAGCCTGGCGATCTCTGTTACTTTTAATCAACACGTAAGCCAGCGACCCAATGATCTTGACGTAGGATAGGTTAGGCTTGCGACCGTGAACCATCTCGAGTGGCGTTCGCCATGCTTTCCTCTGAACCGGTATGCGGTTTAGAAGTCGAGTGGCATGCGCCACGATAAACGGCCAGAGCTTGTGCGGCAATCGGGCCTGAATGCGTAGCTTGCGCGCAGTTGACATAATCACCCCCCCAGAACGTTCAGCAAGACCGTTCTGGTCTGGAGTGTCTGGCGGAGAAGGAGTGAATGTAATGCCTCTCGCGCTTATGAGTTCTTTCCAGCGGTTACCCAAGCCTTTTTCGCCGTCTGATTGGATATAGCGGGTCCTGAATCCCCAATTGTCATTTGTAATTGCCAGGAATTCTTTTGTTACTGAAACTAATTCTTCTTGCGTTTTGTTTGTGGTGTTGAATGAGATGTGATATGCAGAGTAATCGCAATAGAAGTGGATAACCCATGAGTCAGAATTGAACGCTTCATTCATGTGAATGAGATCCAAGTGAACTTTCTCAAACGGGTAGCCTCCTCTCCATGTTGGCTCTCTTGAGATTTGTCGATGTGCTTGTCCCAGCTGACATTCTCGGCATAGGTCTGAGGTTCGCTCGAAGTTGTGAGTGCCGAGGACAACTCCTACGACTGAGTGCGGAACCTGTTCGAGAGCTTCCTTTCTGATATGTCCTAGCCTTGCATGCCAAACGTCCATGGATGCTACAGCGACCTTGGGCGAGTGTGATGCCCTCTTCATTGCGAAAGCCTGCGCTGCTTTTGCGTGAGATTCTGCCTTGAACACTGCGTGTTGGATGTGTGGCTCCACGATTCGGAATGCGCCGTGTTTTGTCACATGAAAAGCGTTGGATCCATCGGAGTATTCCATCCAGCATGTCCTTGTGTTGAAAAATAGCCCTTGATTCTCAAGTGCATCCATACTGATGAGATTCCAATGGAATCCAGGTACGTAGGCAACATTTTCAAGTTGTATGAGGCTGTGGCCCGATGGAGTGCTGACGTGAATTCTAATGTTTCCTGTCCCTTCTATCTTCGCGTCTGTGTCACCAAATCGTATGATTTCTTCGTGCAAGGGTTTGTACTGAGTAAATCGCGACAGGTCATTACAGACATGGGTGTCTGCGCAATTGTCGAGTCGGAAGTATTCATCGTACTCATCCCCTTTGGTCGTGCTGAACGCAGACCTCGATGTAGCGTGTGCTGCTCTTGACTTGGCGGGCGTGGCATGCGATATAGACGTCTCGTTATCTCCCATTGCCTTGTTGAGTCGGTCTCTAGGGGTATCGACAGGCCAGAACTTTGGCAGCGCAATCTTGTTTCGAAGAAAGTTCTTTTCAATCTTGCTACGTAGACGGTTGCTTCCTTTAATTGCGGTTATAACTTTGGATTGAATTTGGACTATTGGTGTCCAGCCTGACGGTGCGCTGGACGGATTAAGGTACCGGCAATCGGCGTATTTGTGGGCCAGCCCACATACGCAGTCGCGTAGACATGTTGGTAAGTTGGTGGATGGCGAATTTGACCCAATTGTGCGCTTCTTTTGCCTTGGCTGGTACTCTTCATCCTCGGATGAGTCTGAGTCATGGCCATGCTTTCTACCTTGTAGGGTGGCATGTGCTGCCCGTCCTCTCGCGGTTCTTTCACCTGGCGGTGCCATAGTCCTGAATTGTTTGATGCAGAAGCCTATTGTTATACTCCTGTCCGAAAGGCTCGGTTTCAGCTTACGAAAGGTTCTGAGAGTCCTTTTGATCGCGTTTTGTGCCCTCTGTACGACGGTCACGTCTGCATCGTCGATTCCATGGTCTATCTCAGAGTCGCTTGAATTGCCGACTGTGATAGATCCGTTGCTTGCATGATTCGGATTTATTTCGTTGAGAGCGGAAATTATCGCATCAGATATCTGCTCCATGGACCTTGCAGTCGCATTGATAAGAGAGGCTTGACTCTCCACCTGTGCGTCCTTAGACTTCATGTAGTTGTAGAACGGTGGGTTGATATCTCGACAGGCTTCGATGAAGGCGTCGCACATCTGCGGTTCATTCAGATTTTCGATCTGGTATCGTTTGGCACTGTTTACGAGCGCAGGCCATCGACTCAGCCACTTATCGAGGCTGGTGTTGCTAGGACCCCGTCTAAGCTTCTCAAACTCTGTCCTGACGTTTTGTTTTTGGTCCCTCGCCGTCGGTTGAATACTTTCGGCGAGCGCGACAATCTTGCCTCGGACACTGTGGATGCCAAGATAATGCTGTTTGAAGTCCTGACAGACGGTGACGTCGATGCGCTCAGAGATCTTGTCGTACTTCTTCTTCTCGCTGTCATAGATGGCTTGAAGGCTGTGATACTTCTGGATTGTGTCTTTGCTTGCCGAATCTGGCGGTTTTGTCACAGTGAAAACCAGGTTCTCTATTCCTTCCGGATCGCAGTAGTTCCATACATCGTTCCGTACAGCGAGGTCCTCGATGGAATTGATCCAGTCGACCCAGTCGCTGCGGGAGTTTAGCATTGGGAGATTGTGATCCTTGATCGACATCGTTTTGAAGCAGACAAAATATTTCTTTTCTTGTTGTCTTGATGCTTTTTCTCAATTGATTCTTTTTTATTATTTTCTTGGTTGAACCCATTTTTCGTTCAATTCTTTTCGTGGGATGTTGATTGCGGGGTTGCGGAGTTGCTTTTCCTTAACCCCTCATTGCAGAGATCTCGCACCATCTCCTGCGACGAGGACAGTCTCGTCCGCAGCAGCATCTTTTCATAAAATTCTCTTTCTTATTGAGGTTGGGGCAAAAGAAGAGATTCCGGGCTCATAACTGTTGCACTTTGGTGTGCGTGAAGTGATGGGTTGAATGTTCACTGATGAGAATCAGTTGTTGTGTGTATTGTGTTTGGGTTCAGTACCCTGGCCTATCTAATGTCACAGCGGAAGTGCTGCAATTACTAATCCGCGAGTCCTCGTGATCATGCTCAGCCTGCGACACCTTCTCGTTACGACTAGATCGGATCTTTGTGGAGGAATCTGGCACAAAAGTGCGTCCAAGCGTGCGGAAAGCGCAAGGTACAGAAAACTGACAGGGGTACTTCGACTTCAAGCACTCCAAACTATGCGCACGCTATGGTGTTTACTGTACGACAGCGTTCGACAAGTCATATATAGTGGCCAATTCTACACATCGTGACACCTCCCGCATGAAAAATCACGCTTGCATCGTCGCCCTCTCGCCTGATCCGTGGAGAGTCTCGATCTATGGCATAACAGGCCTTCTCCTAGACAGCACTGCTGCTAAGCTTTTATCAGTTCTAGAATTTATAAAGCTGCCTTATCCAGTCGTCATAGAACCTATTGGTGGCACCGCCCTAAAATGAAGTAGACGATGAAGAAGTGATACGTGAACGCACTCACTCCATCCTCCCAAGTCACTTTATTGGAATGAAGTTGCGGCAAAACTAGCTAGTGTCAATACCAGGCTTTCATACTGACTTTAGTCTAGCAGAAGCTATCCTAGCCGCCAACACGCAGGTAAGCGCACGAAAACGGGAAGTAGTTGCAGGAACTAGCGCGAGCATAACCCTTGCAACCACAGAAGAGAATCTCCCACTGTCGAAGCTTGGGGGGTGTAAGAGTTGTCGTATTGTCAAGCTAGGAGCTGAGACTAAGTAATGACACTAATTAGTCATGTAGCGTAGGTCACATGACCACTGCCTTCATCGCCCATCTTGACACCCACACCACAAATCTGTCCGATTCCATTGGCTGTTGAACCGCCGTCAGTTCACAGCCGCCATGGTGTCTTTCTTCACAACCCTCCTATTAATCAATAGACATTCTACTACATGCAACTTCCATATTCGTGCATAGGCCCGCTTTCGGCACAACGCGGCAGAGCTGCTTGTACATGGGGGAAAATATCCCGTAACCAGCTACGCCGCGTGGATTCTCCTATATGCAAACGTGCTTATGATAAAGAGACCTACATCATTTTACTCCAAATCGAACACGATCTCAAAAGTAATATGGACTGGTCTAACATAGTAAGAAAAGGTTAACCTAGAAACTTCATTGATTGAGAAACTATAATAGAGATGTGTAGGTCGTTTGTTTCTCGCGTGCAGTATATGACTGACATGGGTGATTCACCTCCTGCGACAGTCAAGAAGACAGATTTAATGCAACGATTCATTGTTCTTCATCACCCGCGGAGTGTTTCATAAAGACATAACTACCACCTACAACACCGCTAGCTCGTATCCTACCGGCCATGGAGTCAATCACATCTCAGAATGAGCCTGCGCAGGATAGTTACACGAGAAAACGGAAGAGCGACACGGACGATATCCCCGAAAGAAACGATACTGGCGCGGTGGATCCCGCCAAAAGGCGAACCCTCATGGTCTCGACAATTTGTTCTTCAGGCTTTCTAGAGTACCCATCTACATCAATGCTCAATTCCAGAGACACTGTCTGTAGGCCTGGTTCGGATGCTCATGTCCGTACTCATTTCCCGCCTATCCCGTTTGCCGGTATCAATAGCTCCGCTGTTGTCACCAAATCCATTGACTGCTCCGTGCAAATCATGCCAACAGTCCCAGGCGTATTCAGCGACCATAAGGTCAATTGCCTGCCAATTTCACTCCCGTCCCAGAATACGAGCATTCATCCTAGAATACAAGTTGGTGACACGACACAACCTTCGGTAACACTTGGAATGGGCACTTACCATTCAAGCACTTCAACAATTCCTTCCGCTTTAGGTTCCGCTCCACAGCACCTCAGTGTACCAGCTATAGCTGGTGGCATATTTCACCCCTCCACTGTCCTACGCAGCAAACACATTCGAAATCCTGTCACTCATAAATCACAGACATGGCCACCTGACGTTCCCTCATCCACCATGGATCGTCGTATGAGACTTTATGTTGGTACGAACCCTGCAGTTCCAGAACCAACCGGGCTAAGTCTTCTACAATGCCAGCTCTTAGAGAAGCTTGTACACTTTCTTTTCCCCAGGAATGGACTCCGAACTAGCGAGTCTGTAGTGCTTGACTATCTGCAACACGTTTGGGGAGCACATGAGGCTTACTTTCGAGATGTTATGAAGCAATTCTTCGTTTCTCAGCGCGAAGTCCTTTTCTTGTGGATACAAGAGCGGCGCACAATGAGTTCAATCGAGCGCATAATAAAAGGCCAGCCAAGCGCATGCGCATTAGATATGGTGAACAGGCTGCTCATGATGAACGAGTTACGCATTCTCAGGTTGCGCTGGGAGAGCTTAGAGGTGAACGATGGGAATCAGGTATTGTCGCCGGAAGACTTGCTATGCATGACTTTTGCAATGATGACAAACACGGAGGGCACAGAGGATCTCTTCAAGGACGGATTAGATATGCTCAAGGCGGGTGTGCCAGATTTTCTCAAGTTCAAAGACATGAAAATCGTGATATTTTCATCTGTGGGATAGATGTGGTACCCGATTTGCAACATGGGATTTCAACGGATGCTAGATTGGTTGTGTTGAGACCCTGTAGCTTTATCGACTACGTATTGATAGTATTAGTTCGAGCACAATACAATATCAATCATACATGCGGAAGGTATTCAGATTCGAATTCATGATTAAATTAAAACTGCGAGTTATAAACACTTCCATCGCCTCTTCTTGCTTCGGTTAGCATCCCTCTTAGCTATCTCTGATTTTACTAATGTTCTATCATTGACCTCTATTACCACATCCGATCGAGCGTTGTCCATCTGCTTTGCCAAGTTACCCCAGAATTTTGAGGCTTCACCATTAACTCTGTCCTGGATGACAGCCCTCGTCCCGCTTTCAGTGGATTCGCGAAGTACTGGGTACGCCTCTAGTTTCAGGCTGTCTTCAGAATCTATGACAAGTTGCGTCGTTTTGTTCGGAGCCCTAATACTGTCCTCTAACAGGAAGTCTGCTTGTCGCTGGATAGGGCAGCGAGAGGCTTCGGCGACTCAATCACGCGCTCTGCTCCAGTAAATCTGGTACTCCTCCGTGAATTCGTCTTTGATCTATTAGACTTGACTAGCTTTATACAGCGAACTTATGCCCACTCCTGAGTACCTAAAAACATGTCTCTGACGCGAATGGAGGGATGCGATTCTACAATCTATCGTGGACTAGGACAGGATGTTGTTATATAGGGATCCGCATGGAATTCAATGAGGTAATTAAGTGTAGTGCGCAATTCATTTTCTCGTTCTAAACTAGCTCATGTGAGAACATCGTGCAATGGTGTTCGTCCATGCGAGACAGTAGCGTTGGCATTTGCACCCCCGCGATTCGTTTGTTTTCGCACTAACTTGCCGATCGGCGCGCTATCACGTGAGAGATGCTCCTTAGACACGAGACGGAGCGGCATCATCTACCAGTCTAAAACCGGTCAAGTACCAACCCAAAACTGCCCCCACGATCGTGAAAATCCGCAGGTTCTATTTTAGTGCCCGCTGCGGAGCCCCGCATCTCACTTTGACGCAGATTTGTCCAACTAGATTTTCGAATGCCTGCCCATTTACACCACATATCTGATAAGGTCACTCTACATAAGTTCAACCAAAGTTTCTATCATTCTACGCGTGTGTGTGTGTGTGTGTGTGTGTATTCTATTATGGCCATGCACCCATAGGGTATGGGCCGTTACTACGTGCTAGCTATACACCTTACTACCTTACAATCTCGCCAGTTCAGAAGCCAACCATGAGACCTTCTCGTCCACTGCCTAACGCCATGCTCAACCAAGGAAAGAGATAAAAGAGAGTAATACAGGTACCGTCGAGTAGGGAGTGTAAAAAGCGAGCCTGGAATGTGTTCTCAGGGCCTCGTAACCGCAGGGCACTTCCAGCGTCGTGCGCTTCTTAACCGCCGGCGCACTGGCTGAGGCTTGTTTTTGGAGAGGCTCGCTATGTGTTTGATTAGGGGGTCGGTGACGGTATTCGCAAGAGCCTTCGCTCGTTGTTGTCTTCTTGTGCGCTCGTCGCGTCTTGTTCACTTGCTTGCAGTCGTCCCGTCTCTTTTGCGTATTGGATCGTGGCTCGGACCGCGTCCATGTCGGGTTTCCAGTGCTCCATAGGCCCGTCGATGGGCTTGCCACCTTCGTGTCTGCTCGAGTAGCCTCCCAGCGCGTACGACAGGTCTCCAAACCTGTCCCCGTGTTCCTGTCTCATCTTCGCCCTCTGCTGCTTCCACCTGCTGCAGGCGAAGAGGAAGTGCGGTATCGACTCTGTCGGCCCGCATTCACACGCTGCCGTCTCCGATGCTTTGATCTTGCACAAGTACTCATTAAGGAACGTCTTCCCCGTCCGTAGCTGCGTGAGGATGGCAGCCTCGGCGCTACTCAGCTGCTGGAACATCTCCGCCGACTTGCCCGTATGCAGTGCTGCATCGATCTTTTTCGTGAACTTACCCGTGTCTGCTCTTACCGGTGCTGGTGGGCCTGTCGTGATATTGGCCTTGTTAAACGCTAGGCGCATCATATACCACGGGATCCCCTCCCGCTGCGGTGGCTGCTCGCTCTCTGGCCTTGTAGCTGCTTTGGCTAGCTCGTCCGCCTTCTCGTTTCCCTCGATCCCCGAGTGCCCTGGAATCCAGTGCATCGTGACGTTGTTCATCCTGAGCTTCTTCGTGATCTCCGCCACCACTCCCTGGCAGGCACTGGCCCTCCAGCTCCGTACGGATAGCAGCGCCGACTGCGCGTCCGAAAAGATCCGTATGCTGGATGCGTGTACCTGCCTTCCTGTACTGTCGAGGGCCATGCACGACGGGTCCCACGGCCAGTTGGCCGCCTCGCTGATGGCTAGGAGCTCAGTGAGGTGCGCGTCTGCCTGCTCGGAGCTAGCCACCGTCTTCGAGATGCGTGCTTTGGACGGAAGCGCGTATATGCCAATTCCTGCCCTGCCGTTGCGCACCGAAGCATCCACGTAAATGTCTACCTGCCCTGGCTTGCGCTCTTCCACTGCCGCTTTCGCCTGCTCTTCGTCATCGCTCACCACCACTTCGGGTCGAGCCACCCACGGCGGGCATGTATATGGCTTGACCTCCAGTACTTCGTCCACCTGCACCTCCTTGCACATCTCTGCTATTCGGTGCAGCGGCGACCGGTGCCGTCTGCAGAGCCTCTGTCGCTTGATCATCCAGTGCGGGTGCGACTGGCTCAGCTTGTGAATAGACACCCAGAACGAGATCGCCTGTTTGTGGAGCCTCTGCTCTAGCGACAGCAATCCAGCCTCGACTTCTGCAACCGCCAGTGCGACGGTGCGAAATCCTCTGATGACTGCCTGCGCTGTGATCCTTTGTGCTTGTTGTAGAAGCCGCCTCATGTCCTGTGTCGCGATCGGATACCATATCGGCGACGCATAGTCCGCCACCGGTAGCACCGCACTCATCGCCAACTGCTTGACCGTCTTCGGCTGGAGTCCCTTCAGTCTGCGCAGCGCGAGCGCTGCCTTCGTTGCCTTGCCGGCTTTGTCTGCTAGGTGCACCTTGAACCGTACTTCTTTATCCAGCGTAACCCCGAGGATCTTGACCATGTCCGTTGGCGGGACTTCTTTCCCCTTGAACCGGAGTGGCACGCTGCTGTCTCTTATCATTCTACGCAAGGTCTCGGCCAGTACGGGTCGGCCATTTACCTGCATGCGGTGGCGATACTGGTGCACATTTCTGTTATCATCAACATAGATTTGCTGACACAACTCCACAAAATTCGCATTTGAACTAGCACTATATCGTACTCTAAAAGCAGCACCAGATACCAAAGCCGAGGCACTCCTTTGTACTATCAAGCATAAAATCGAGCTCTCATTTCTGTGATTGAAAGTATGTGTATTTTAGCAAAGCCACTTTTTGCTCTTGCTTCGCTTTGAGATTTTGAAATTGTCGCTTTTGTTACATCTGCAAACGTGACTTCTTCAGCACTCTACTAGTTAGTTAGAATAACGTAGTCTGGTATGTTGCTTGGGATAAAGAGGCGACTAAGCTCTAGAGTCACAGTGTTAAGAAGCTGCATAATAAGTTTCTCTAGCCTTTGATATATTGTAACACTGTAGGTATATTGCGAGGAAGTTTTTAAAGAAGTTAAAAGCGCTTGCGATGTTCTCCTCTTTAGATGTTCTCGAGGTGTGGGAGGGTTCGATAGATATGTAGGCACTATTTTTCGTCTGTCGGCGTCGGCGTCAAGGGCGTATAGAACTAAAAGATATCGTTTTATTTTGATGTTATGTCATAGAAGCCTGTTGTGTAGGCATAGCTGCACGCTGCACTGCCAGGTGTTGCACACTTGAGGGTGCTTCTGCATGCACCTGCGACGCTATGGCTCTGGTTCTGGCCTGCCTAAGCTGGGTTGCCGTTATCTGCGTCCTCAGCGACTGTTACGTCTCTAGCAATTTCGCGTTTGGCTTCCTCGTATGCACTCTGGGAGCAACCGGTGGTGTCGATAGTGTGCGGTTTAGGGTCGAGGGTCGTCAGCAGTGCTCCGGCGCGATGATGCGGGGGCCGCACGGGCCGTCGTGCAGCGGGAACTAGCTAAGCTAAGGTCCGGGAATCGATCAAAAGAACGTTCGAGATGTAAATCATACTTTTCAACAATTCAAAAGTTCCACGACCTTGGGATCAATATTTCTTCGATCATTTAATCGATCGCCCCTTCGGTTATACTCCCTATTTACTTATAACTTTACAGGTTTCTCTGACTATCGGTAGGCTAGAGGAAATCGCGATCAGGAAAGAGTATTTTTCTAGGCTACAAAGGCGTATTTGACATAAGATGTGGGCATGCCTGGAGTTTCGAAGGCACCCATTAGCGAGCTCACATATCACTGTACTTTACTGTAAGTTACTAACTTAGTGGCGAAAGGCGATTGCTGCCGCCCAAGAACTCGAGATCCGAGGCTGACCCGGCAACTGCCGCCGTGACTCTAGACCGATCATCAACTTAGACAGCAATTCCTGGACTACCAGCCTATCAAGTACGTTATCATTTATTGATGACTCAGTGGCGTTTCTCTGTCAAGTTAGCTATCAGTAGAATTGGCTGATCGCTAACTGTTGTAGGATGAGCTGGAAAGTATAACTCTACTAGCTTAGGATCGCCCTTTGCTCGACTGCGCCACGTGCTCTAGATTAGCGAATTCAATAATTTTTGGCGAAACTGTTGATGCTCAAATAGGATGCTTCTGTTCTTTCTGGGAAATTTATCGGAATCTTGGTGGCAGCGTCTTCTCACCTCCATAAGATCGATTCCTCTGCACGACACAAATGCAGTTCCTTCGAGTCTTGTGATGCACTTATCGTTCACTATCAACTACGACTGTTTTTGGCAGTCATTGCGTTTCGGCGAACAACCTAACACTTTGCATGTTCACTTAACTGCAGCCATTTGAGGCTGAGCTTACGGCGTCAGACTGCAATATTTCGGACTTTTCTTGAACCTTCCGCAACCGTCCTATTCCGCTTCTTCAACTATTATGGCTTGGAAAGACCGTATCAAAGCAAAATTCGGCAAGAAGCAGCCGTTAACATCCCCGCATGATAAACGCTCGCATACTCCACCCGTACATACCGTTCCTGATCCTGCCACGTCTCCATCCAGTTTACCAGCACGCCTCTGGAATCAAGCATATGAACAGGCGAAGAGAAGCGATTCGAGCACCATCGAGACCTACGAAAAGATCCTCTCAGCCCGGCTGAGTGAACAAGATGCAGACGTTTCGAGTCCCCCACAACCTGCAGACCTCGCGTCGCAGGAGAACAAAATTGCACCGGATATAGATGAAAGGCGAATGCAGATGCATCAGCTCGTTCAGAATGGGCTATGTAGAACGGAAAAGGATGCCAAGGTGAAGCAGGGGATGGAAGACGGCATCCAGGCTGCCATGGCGGTAAAAGAGGTTGTGGACAAAGCGATCCAGGCGTCGCCCGAAGCGGCTGTCGCCTGGGTGGGTGTTTGCTTCGCGCTCGAGGTTCGTACTGCTGTCACTGAGACAATCGTCTGGCACTAACCTGCATGGTTAAGATTCTCATGAACCCGCTCACCCAGGCGAGTTCCAACCGGCAAGGCATCGCCTACGTTGTGTCAAGGATGGACTGGTACTGGAACCTTTCGAGCCTGTTATTGGACGAGAACGTGGATAAAGCGCAGTCGCCAGACCCGCGTAGTGAGCTCGAGAAGGTCGTCACCCAGCTCTATGCAAAGCTGCTGTTGTACCAGATGAAGAGCGTGTGCTATTACCACCAGCGGCGGTATGTCACGTTGATGCGTGACCTAATCAAGCTGGAGAATTGGGACGGCGAGCTCAGCGATATACAGGCAGCAGAGGCAGCAGTGCAGAAAGACTTATCACAGTATAACACGGCGAAAATCCGGGAGCGACTCGGTGAAATTGCTAAGACAGCTCAGTCGCAGAACATCAAGCTAAATAGTATCGACTCAGCTATCCGAGAGCAGACAAGGCAGCAAAAGAGTCTACACGAGACGAGTGCAGACAAAAAGTGCATGAAAGACCTATGCTGCACTGACCCTTGCAAGGACAAGATGCGTATCCAAGATCTAAAGGGTGACCCCCTGAAAGACTCGTATCGCTGGATCCTCGACAACGCAGATTTTCAACAGTGGCATAGCAGCCCACATAATCAGCTGCTGTGGATCAAAGCCGATCCAGGCAAGGGCAAGACGATGCTGCTGTGTGGTATCATTGACGAGCTACATGGTTCAATACCTAAGACCGCCCTTCTATCGTACTTCTTCTGCCAGGCCACCGACCCGCGCATCAATAGCGCCACAGCTGTGCTACGAGGGCTACTGTACATGCTCTTAGATCAGCAACCGTCGCTTATAACGCACGTCCGCAAGAAGTACGACTACGCTGGGAAATCCTTATTTGAGGATGCAAATGCCTGGGTATCCCTGACAGAGATCCTCGTAGACGTGCTGCGAGATCTAAACTTGAGTACAACATACTTGATCATTGATGCACTAGATGAGTGCGTTACTGATTTACCAAAGCTGCTGAACTTTGTTGTAAAGCAATCATCTGCATTTTCCTGTGTCAAGTGGGTTGTCTCTAGTCGCAACTGGCCAAGCATTGAAGCAAAGCTACAGATGGCAAGGAACACAGTGAGACTAAGCCTTGAGCTCAACGCAAGATCAGTAGCAGCAGCAGTGAAGACTTTTATTCAGCAAAAGGTGGATAATTTAGCGCAGGAGAAGCAGTACAAAGAAGAGATTCGACACGCAGTACACCAGCACTTAGTGTTAAACGCAGACGATACCTTTCTATGGGTAGCATTAGTGTGCCAAGAATTAGAGAAGATTGAAAATTGGGACGTACAAGAGAAGCTAGTCTTATTCCCGCCTGGGCTGGACTCTCTGTATGAGCGAATGATGGGCCAGATAAGCAGCTCTAACAGCGCTAAGATCTGTCTGCACGTTCTAGCTTCAACTGCGGTCTTATATCGACCTGTCACAATCCCTGAACTGATTGTGCTTGTTGAGCAGCTTACACGGTTTGTCGACGATCTAGAGTCAGTGCGCAAGATTGTTAACCTCTGTGGGTCATTCCTTACTCTTCGAGATGACACTGTCTACTTTGTGCATCAGTCTGCAAGAGATTTTCTCTTTGCAAATGCGCTAGACAAGGTCTTTCCACATGGGACTGAAGCTGCTCATCAAGTGATCTTCTTGAAGTCACTAGCAATTCTGTTCAGAACGTTGCACAGAGACATGTACAGCCTGAAAGCTCTAGGATTTCCTGCCGAGGATGTGAAATCACCTGATCCAGACCCATTAGCAGTGTCACGCTACCCGTGCATCTACTGGATTGATCATCTATTTGACTCCAAACCTAAGTTTTCAGCAAACACAGATAGTGACCTGCAAGTTAGAGGAATTGTAACTGAATTCCTAACTCAAAAGTATCTCTACTGGCTAGAAGGGCTTAGTCTGTGCAAAAGCGTAGAGAAAGGAGTTGTCTCAACGACAAAATTATGGTCAATGATGCAGGTATAGCATACAAAAAAAATACATGGATAGTGTATATGATCTACATGCTAACGAAAATAGGAGATGCGTGACCAGGATGAACTTACTCAGCTTATTCAAGATGCACGGCGATTCATCATGTATCATAAAGGGGTAATTGAGAGTTACCCTCTTCAAATATATGCATCAGCGCTGTTGTTCAGTCCAACAGGTAGTCTAATCAGACAGCTTTTCCAACACGAAGAGCCAGAAGGAGTTATAGTCAGTCCACCTATGAGCAACAGCTGGAGTGCGTGCCTGCAGACGCTCGAGGGCCACAGCCGCTTTGTCAACTCAGTAGCCTTTTCAAGCGACTCAACGCGGCTGGCTTCAGGGTCCTGGGACAGTACTGTCAAGATCTGGGATGCGAGCAGCGGGGAGTGCCTGCAGACGCTTGAGGGGCATAGCGACGCCATCAATTCAGTAACCTTCTCAAGCGACTCAACGCTGCTGGCTTCAGGGTCCTGGGACAGTACTGTCAAGATCTGGGATACAAGCAGCGGTGCGTGTCTACAGACCCTTGAGGGCCATAGCAGCGCTATCAAATCAGTGGCCTTCTCGCATGGCTCAGCCTTCTCGCATGGCTCGGCCAGGCTAGCATCAGCATCAGGTGACAAGACTATCAAAATCTGGGACGCGAGCAGCGGGGAGTGTCTACAAACGCTTGAGGGGCATAGCAGCGCTATCAACTCAGTAGACTTCTCAAGCGACTCGACGCGGCTAGCGTCAGGGTCCTCAGATAATACTGTCAAGATCTGGGACGTAAGCAGCGGGGAGTGCCTGCAGACGCTTGAGGGGCATAGCGACGACGTTAGCTCAGTAACCTTCTTGAGCAACCTAACACAGCTGGCGTCTGCATCCGCAGATAGGACTATCAAGATCTGGGACTCAATCAGCGGGGAGTGCCTACAGACGCTCATGGGGCATAGTGACAACGTTGAGTCAGTAGCTTTCTCAAGCAACTTGATGTGGTTAGCGTCAGGGTCCTACGACAACACTATTAAGATCTGGGACTTGAGCAGCAGGGAGTGTCTACAGACGCTCGAGGGGCATAACAGCGTTGTCAGGTCAGTAGCTTTCTCAAGCAACTCACCGCAGTTGGCGTCTGCGTCCTGGGACAGTACTGTCAAAATCTGGGACACGAGCAGCAGAGAGTGCCTACAGATGCTCAAGGGGCATAGCAACGCTGTCAACTCAGTAGCCTTATCAAGCAACCCAACACAACTAGCGTCAGGATCCTGGGACAGTACTGTCAAGATCTGGGATGCGAGCAGCGGGGAGTGCTTGCAGACGCTTGAGGGGCATAGCGACACTATCAACTCAGTAACCTTTTCAAGCGACTCAACGCTGCTGGCTTCAGGGTCCTGGGATAGTACTGTCAAGATCTGGAATGCAAGCAGCGGGGAGTGCTTGCAGACGCTTGAGGAGCATAGTGACCATGTCAACTCAGTAGCCTTCATGAGCAACTCGAAGCGGCTAGCGTCTGCGTCTTCAGATAGTACTGTCAAGATCTGGGACTCAAGCAGCGGGGAGTGCCTACAGACGCTTAAGGGGCATAGCAGCGCTATCAACTCAGTAGCCTTCTCAAGCGACTCAAAGTGGCTAGCGTCTACGTCCTCAGATAGCACCGTTAAGATCTGGGATGTGAGCAGCGGGGAGTGCTTGCAGACGCTTGAGGGGCATCGCGACAACGTTAAGTCGGTAGCCTTCTCGAGCGACTCGATGCGGTTGGCGTCAGGGTCCTACGACAACACTGTCAAGATCTGGGACGCGAACAACGGGCAATGCCTGCAGACGCTCGCTGTCGGCGACTCTGTTTACGAAATATCCTTTGATTCTACCGGCTGTTATCTTAACACGGACGCTGGTGTTCTTGCACTTGGCCATTGCACAGAGTCAGACACAGTAGACGTTGTACAACCTAAGCGTCTCCATTTTACAGGCATAAGTACAAATACAGAGCGCACCTGGATCACGTTTGAGGAGCGCAGGGAACTTTGGATACCAGCAGAATATCGTGGCGCATGTACAAGCATGTGTGCAAACACTATTGGAATAGGTGTTGGATCAGGGAGAGTTTGGATGTGCTCTATTAATCGCAAACAGATTTAAAAAGGCAAATCATGTCAGTAAAGTTAACGACTCTGTTTAATTCTTATTGTGTTATTTCTTGTCTTCTATTTACATTATAAATTTATTGCATGTAGAGGACTGCCTCGCTCACAACCCCGCTGTTGTTGGAGATGGCGCCAAACTGCTTCGCGCCTGTCACTACTGCCAGTACATTGTCAGCCATTGCTGATGGACATACAATCACACCTAGTACGTCTATTGAACATGTTTTCCCAACGATTGCAGTAGACAACAGCATAGCCTTGTCGCGTGAGCCGACTGCGGCTGAGCCCAGCTAAACCTCGATGTATTGCACCTATCGAATCATTGCAGAAGCAGAGCCGTCACCATAAATAAGACACATCCGACATACCGTGCCAGCTAACCTCACAGTATCGTCTTCTTCCACGGGCTTGGTGGCGATAGGACAAGAACCTGAACCAAGGAGGGCAACGACATAACTTCTTTTGGCCGAAAGATCTTCAGCCATAAGCTTGTCCGACGGCTTTCGTGTTCTCCTTTGGGTACAACGCGGACTTTGCCTACTTTTTCCCATTCTACGGTCCGAAGCTCGTAGCGGAGCAGCTGACTATCGACGACCATTCGACCGCGCTGCTACAGAGCCTGATAGGTCTGCGCTGAGATTTGTAGAGAAGACGATTGGAGCTATCTTTCTTGAAACGCTATTTGAGGGCTCGTCTAAAGCAAAATGGGTAGGCAGAGCGCCGAAGGTGCTGGACTGGGTAGGCACGACGTACAAGGAGGACGTGAAGGATCTCGAGGAGCGTTCGGCCAAGCTCATGAGCATTAATGATGCTTTCCAGAAGTTCCTTAAAGCACGAAACTAGTCAGAAACTAGGCAGTGTTTTTTGAGATTGCCTGTTACTTCGAGCAGTATGCTCTGTACAAGGGCGGAAGAAAGATTGGGACCATCGTACCGAAGGAGTCAGCCTGTTTCCCGGGCGTTGATATGCAATCGGTTCAAGCCAACCATGTCGACATGTGCAGGTTCGAGGACGAAGACACAAGTGTACAAGAACATTGCACATCGGTTAAGTCAATAGGTATTGGACATTGACAGGCAGCATAGAAGCTCTACTGAGTGCAAGGTAAGGCCGCCTCCACAGACCTCCTAAGGTAGCTGACAGCGGACAGGCGCACTCGGTGTTTATGGACGACGTCAACCATCAAAAAAAGATTGAGAACAACCGAGGGGTAGTCATGGACCATGCCTACAGCACAGCTACAGATGGAGTCATGATCACGAGAAGCAGCACTAACGCATGGAGAGGCGAACCTCTTTACAAGTCGGTAAGGATGCTAACAGAGTGCACATGATACATATCACTGCATGCGGCCGAGTGATTTGGGTCAACTGCTGGATAAGAATCGAGCAGACTATCAGTGGCAGTAGCGAATAGTCGCATGGTTAGGTGCATAATCAGCACAGAAATAGTTTCAATACTTATAGGCCTCAATTATACCATTTGTGAGCCTGGCTAAACATTTGAATCGCCGTTTTGGTAGTTCGATCTGAAAGATGGAGCTGCCGCCATCATGCATGCGGATATGTGTCTTTGCGATTCAGCTCAGCCTAACTCCACCAACTGAGTTTGACTGAAAATTCTGCGATCGCCTATCCATATAGGTGCATCACTCACTGTCAAATTATTTACATATTTACACATTATTCACAGTTGGCAGCTAGTAATCGATGTTACCCAAGTAATTTCCAGCCACAACTCATTTCGATCCCCAAGTCGTTTGAATCTCGAGGCGGCTTATTCTCCAACAGTCCTCAACTTGTGACTCTTGCAGGATCCCCTCAGCCTTGACTAAGTGCAAGGCTCTTTCGGTAAAGCTGCATCCCTCTTTGCGGACTTAAGTTTCTCGGAACGAGATCCGTTGCACATAGTCAGCCATGCTATCTGGGCATTCTTTACACGCTGTCCTAGCCTATGTCACGGTTCCTGAGTGAGGCACTGCCAACTATTGCTGCTCTACATCACTGGCGCATAGTAGGGGTGGTCCGGTCGTGCAGAGAGCAAATTTGTCATTCTAAGCTGTTCCAAAGGACTCTGATACCAACACAAATGGCCAGGAAGAAGTGCAGCCTGGACGCTTGACGTGCGTAGACTGTTGGTGCAAAGGAAGCAGCAAGCGTATAAATGCCTCACTCATCGGCCCACAAGCCACATTCCCAATACCCCTACCGGCTGCAAGTACTGCAAACACCATCATCGAGTCAGTACCCTGCTCCTTATCTTTCAGCGTTTTCATAACGCCCGGGTACGTCGTCGAATAGCTCCCTGCAAACAACCCATACACAGCGCAGAAGACGAGGAGAAGAGGCAAATTAGTCGAAAACCCCCAAAGGAGGAAAACAGAGAGTGTGGACCCGATAGTTGATAGGAGAATGCATGTTGTAATGTGCCAGCGGTCCACGATGCCACCCATAACTACGCAGCCGAAGACAGCTGTGACGTTAATTAAGATGAGGGTGAAGGCGGACACAGGGCTCGATGCGCCAAGGGTTCTGGCGTAGGTGGGGAGATAGAAGGACGGAACGAAGTAGCCGAAGCCCTCAAGAACGTTGCCGAGTTGGAAAAGGAGGAATGATCTGTTGCGGAGGAATGTCATATCGAACTTTCGGTGGTTGGTGACTTGCGCAACGGGAAGGCGCGGCCTGAGATATATGGTCAAGGGAATGGTGGCTACGAAGAGGACAGCTGACCAAACACGAAGAGTGGTGCGGAAGCCGTATCTATCCAAGAGGTATTGCAGTAGCAGGGGGATTATTATGCCACCGATACCAGTGCCAGCCTGTCACAGAGTCAGCTGACGTAGAAAAGCTACAAGCCCATTAACTAAGAGGAAGACAAGATACGATAGAGGTTAGTGAGTGTAGTCATACCCACATGATTCCGAAAGCCAAGCCCTTCTTGTTCACGAACCATTCATCCATGAACGCAACCACCGGACTATAGCACAGCGCGCCTCCAATTGGATAGAAAACTCCCTGGCTGACAATTAGATGCGGAACGGTCTGGCTCAACGAGCTCAGTCCCAAGGAAAGACACATGATGATCAGTCCGATCGTGATGCATCGATGTCGAGAATTAGGATACCACGCAAAAAAACCGAAAATGAGTGGCGAAGAAAGGTACATTAGGCCCATGGCGCAAGTCCCGATGATGGGGATATTTCGGGAGCCGGCAAATGGTGGATTCGAGGTGTAGTATTCTTGAAATATACCGAAAGCGAAAGGGAAGCCTGTGAAGTGTCAGTGGAGTGAACATTAGTCTGGTTAGGTGCGGACGAGACAGAAGTATTACCCCACACAAGGATTTCCAAAACAAAGGCCGAGAACAGAAAAAGCCATGCATCCTTTCCGCCGTCGACGGGAGGTAGCGAGAATTCCAGTTCTGTTGCACGCGTCTCACCAAGGTCTGGGTTGATGTCATAGAGCTCCATGTCCGATTCATGAACGGCAGTTGGTCGTGGAGTCAAAGTTTCCATTGGACCAATAGATGGAGCAGTAGCGATAGAGGAATATGTGACTGGCTGGAATGACGTGTTGTCTCTGCTGTATCGTGGAGTTTTTCAAAAGCGCGAGGTTCGCTGAGTGTCTGATATCGACGTGCGCTAGCGTCAACTTCGTATCCAGAATGATGTGTATGTATTATAGCAACTAGATAGGAGCTGTAAAGTCCGCTGTAATTGGAGACTAATATTAATGGAAAGTCGAAAAAGAATTAAGAGTGTTTTGATTCAATCAGTGGATATGACGATTGCTGTGTGTTAAGTAGGCTTAAAGCTAGTTACAACATCGCTCTAAGCCCCTCTAGGAAAAGATATGCGATCAGAATCTGCATTCGGAGTTCGGCGTTCGGCATTCGGAACAAAATTTGTCCGCCGGTGCGAGCACTGTTTTGTAAAAGTTAACCTTTCCGCGATGAAAATTGCGAATAAATAGACCAGCGTGAGCAACCTGGCGGGCGTGCTGCAGTATCAGGGGAAGTACGAAGAGGCAGAGGAGATGAACCGGCGAGCGCTGGAGGGAAGAGAGAAGGCGCTGGGGAAAGAGCACCCCGACACGCTGACCAGCGTATACTGTCTGGCTTTTCTCTTCTATCGGCAGAAACAACATCAACCTGCCCTAGAGTTGTATCAAAGGGCCAATAATGGTTTCGAGCGTATACTTGGCTCACATCACCCTACAACAGTTGCATGCGCTCGCCATTTCTCGTCTCTTATACAAGAGATGGAGCATGGGCCGTAGGTACTTGTCTATGGAATTCTGAGCATACATTCCGGTATTGATCAACGCCTTTTATTCTCGTTTTGTAGTTGAACAGTATGAAAAGCAATGCTTGTGTCATGGAGTGTGTACAAGAGATGTACACTGACACAATGTACCTCTGGTCATCATGTCAGCGCTCGAGTATGTAGAAGCTGTGGCAAATCGCCACCACCGTTACGGCGACGGCCGACCCGCACCGGCACTAACCTTGTGCGAGAGGCGATGCTCTATTTTTCGAGTTTCAGTGAAAAGACGGATACTTGGCGTGCGTAAAGTTGTCATTACAAGCATCTGCCAAGTCGGTTGGATATAAGCCATGCTACAGTTTTGGGCCGTATTTAACCCCGGAGAACTTGGGGACGACCCACTACGGGACCTAAGCACGAACCCTGATTCCTTCAAATAGCTCTGCATTTCCTTCCTTGCCAATGCAGCACATGCCCATCCATGCGTATTCAAATGAATTAGCTCTAGCTATAGAGCATCCCTATCTGACCTTCCTATATCCCGAATTGTTCGCTGAATGTAGGTAACGAGATTCATATCCAGAACTCCGATTACTATACTTCAAATGAAACATTATTCATTCGGGCTTCAAGCCATTCAAAAACCAAGGTGCAAATGTCTCCTCAATCCACCTGAAAATGACCCTCAACGCTTCCAAGATAGTATAGCACCCGATAATATCAGCCGTAGTGCCAACATCTACAGCATCAATGAGATGAATCTCATCCCCCAAGTCACTAGCAAAGTACAACTTCTAGCGGGCGTCGGTGACCAATAGGAGAGGGAGCGTCATGACCACGGGATCCTGGATGAGCTGACGCAGACGGTTGAAGTAGGCCATCGCCCAAAGGGAAAGCTGTACTTCGCCGTTCTCACCGCCACCATCGGGAGACTTTGTCTCAATGCTAAGAACGACAGGTTCGTAGCAGAGGGGGAGTAGTCAGATGGGTTGATGGTGCGCTGAAGCTTGGAGGGAGAAGCAGCGAGGCGGTTGATGACGTGGGCCGTTGGAATAAGTGGAGGACCGAGGGTGACGGCGAAGTCGATCATCTTACCCTTCAGAAGCTCCCCGTATTCGTTGCCCGGCACAAGCTCCTTAATGACCCGCGCAGTAGTGATATTGTAGTGCGAGAAGCTAGCACGGCCAAGCGTAGCTTGCTTCAGCATCGGGCCATGCACGAGTTCGTTCCAACTTGGCTCGTGTAAATGCTTTGTTTTGCACACTGAAGTCTCATTCCGAATCTCTCGCATGGCTTTGAATTCATCCTTCAACTGTTCGTAGGTCTTGCCATTCGATGTCTTTGCTACGTAGTCCTCTAGGTCTTCAAGGTCGCCACGAGTATCCTTCTCTATTTCAGCCTGGTAAATTATCAGCTAAAAGACTCTGGGAGTGTATTCGGGAATTGTACCTCGATACCCAGCGGAATGACGCCTTTCGACCGTCGAGCCAGCGCTTGAACCGTCTTGTATAGTACCCTCACGTCTTGCGGGACGTCTGTGCTGGATGTCGCTGATTTGGAGACTACAGGCTTCTTTGCGATTTGAAGATCAACCATGCGTCGAGTTGGACTACGCGATCGTGTGGAAGTGGTCGATTCGGAAATAGTCACCGAACATAGTTTGTACGCGATTATAATAACATCCTACTCGTGTGGTGATTTAGAGTTACTTGAAGTCAAAGTACCCTCAATTGTCCTGTTGGGGCGGGTGTCCCGTGCTGTGAGGAAGGACGTTCGGAGAGTTCCTTAATTCTAGTGCTCGTATGGCAGATGCACGCAAAAGGAGACTGTGAACGGACTGGACAGAATTGTGTGGAAAACTGCAGGCTTCTGGGCTCAGTGGCGCACCTGAATCTGCAGTGAGGTGAGCTTATCCACAACGCACTTAGACCCTCGATTTGTTGGAGTTCACTGGGAACGGTTACAGTGACGCAAGATTGGAACCCGACCTTTGCAGAGCCAAACGGGAAGCTCTCCCATTGGCTACTCAATGATGCACCTTATCGTCGCAATCACATGCCTACGGTCACAATCGAGGAGCGGCCCTCTACCACGAAGACGGCTCGAACTTCGTTTGCACAAGCCAGACATACAAAGACTTTTGGAAAGCCGTAATAGTATAAGAAGTGCAGAACTGCGTTATGCCATGCATGCGTGGTGTTTGGGTTGGACTCTGTACCCACCGCATAGACTGGATTATCAAGCTCGGTTTCCTACCTGGCAAATGTGAATGTGTATCTAGTTTATTATGATGCGTTACTTATTACGCACACTTGAAACTGGTTTAGAATGGTCCGCAAACACTTTGTCCGGGGAAGCGGGTAGGGAGTTACCCGCCCGTCTGGATGACCCGGCAGCCAACAACTAGAACCAAGGGATATGGATATCGAAGATGCATACACTTTTTCTTATAATTTCGAACCACCGACCCTAATAACGAGTTTCATACTGCCTTAGAACTGCCTTCTTTGCTTCATACTTCTATCACACGCGCATCTCGAATCCTTCTACAAACATTTACGGACGGGCCAAAATTAAGTTTTCTCATAAGACAGAGGGACAGGTTTGAGACCAATCAAGGCATATGTAGGAATCATGACTTTGGGTGGAGCTGGAACGAACCCTATTAGGTATCGTGCGTATAATTACCCCTAATACTAAAAGAACGGGACGGGACCATGTGGCGTTCATGATCACACCATTCAACTCTTTCGCAAAAATGATGAGTAAAATCAATTATATCAGAATTCACACGTTTCTTTTTGCTCGGCTTTGATCTCCGGGTACGGGGGCCGCATTGCAGACAGTGCCATGTGGCAGCCATCAACTTAGCGTTTGTCTCGTTCGCCACCTACTTTATCACTTGTGGTGTATGGGCTTTGCCAAGGTTCAAATGCCATTAGAACTTGCATATATGAGCATCGAAGACACGGCCACATAGCTGTAAGCTGTAATAATCGCTCGACTTCTTGAGTTTTGTTTGCTAAGAAAACGGAATCACACAGTGTTATCTTTGCGACGTCACGCAGCATGGAGGGGACTCAACAACCCCCACCTGGAGGAGACACTAGCAACACTACTCCAGGGCTTGTGGGTGTCTCATTCTTATTTACGATTACACTGATTGTTTATGGAGTACGCATATACACTCGAATTCGACCCACCTTCAAGCTGGCCGCTCCTGATTACTTCGTCTCGGCGGCTCTCGTAAGTACCTATAATAGAAGTCTACACAGGCTAGCGCTAATTATTCATGACAGCTGTGCGAACTAGTCGTATTGATTAATTTATTCGCAGCTATATCTCTTGGTCTCGGACATTACGAGTACTATCTCTCACCGGATACTATGGTTAAGATTTTAAAACATCTCTTCGCGTTGGGATTTGCGGGGTTTTGGGCATCTTCCCTTGCGAGGATATCTATAGGGAGCATGCTTCTTCGCTTTGAAATATCCAACACTTGGCGAGTGGTTCTCAAGATCTTAATCTTCACCCAGTTGTGCCTGCCAAGTGCGTTGGCCGTGGTTGCGCTTCTTCAGTGCCGCCCAATCCGCGCCATGTGGGAACATGTGCCTGGCGCAGTTTGCTGGTCGCCCCGAAAGTCGCAAAGCTACGGCTACGTATATTCAGGTTAGTTTGCAATTGATATTATACACTAGTTGATGCTAACTTATTCAAGCGATTGGCATGCTAAGTGACCTTGTGTTCGCTGCTATGCCTCTATATTTTATCTGGTCGTTGCACCGCCCTGTTATGGAGCGAATACTCATCAGCATCCTCATGACACTTGGAACGCTTGCGGCTATGGCCGAAGCATTGATAATCTGCTATACACACATTTGGATCCCTCAAAAAGTCTCTATTCGTGATTGGATGCCACTGTTTTGGTGGTATAGAGTCGAAGAGATAGGCCTCATTGCTGCGGCTTGTGCACCGTTTCTTAAGCCGCTTGTCGAGCGCATACTCGGCCGATTCGGCGCATCGCGGTTCCGTTTTGTGACTATGCACTTAAACTCGATTCAGTCTGGTCAAGAGGCTGCATGGGAGCTGGAGGGAGCTGCGGAGATTGTTTTATCAAGTTCAAGTCGTCATCCGTCGATTGCTCAAATGAACCCAAATCCTGGCCAGGGATCCGACAGGACATCTTCTGAAAGGTTCAGTCACGCCAGCGATGTAAAGGAGCTTCAGAGGGAGCAGGATTGTGCGAAGGTTTGATCGTATAGCTCTATATATTGTTAGACAGGGAATGATGAGATGGGGCCTTAAGGTGCGTTCGGATTACTGATTATTCAATCTGAACGCAATGATTAAATTTCTCAGTCATATTATAGTTCAATTAACTTTCCTCTTACAAAAATCAATGTTAGGAAGCTAGTTATTTTAAATTATTTGTGTGTCACTACAAAATCCTGCCACACTAACACTACAACTAATAAATACACTAATAACAATGCCGTTACTAAATCACCAGACAAGGTCAATATTGAAGTGACTATTGATCTCACTGGAAAAGATTGCATGGCAGGCTGAATTTGTCCCGAATCTTGTTCCACTTCGCGTTCACCGCCCTGAAACTCTTGATCGGCTGCTTCCTGGTTTGTGTCGAGACTTATCCCTCCTATACGATATAGTATCAACGGTATCCGTTGCTGTAAGGCCTCGTTGTCAGTGTGGTCCCTATTAGCCCACTGTGGAGCTTCGAGTGGCGGACTCTAGTCAGGTGACCCAGTACTTGGCTAGACTAGTCGTCCAACTCTATATCCCCTCGGATCGCTGCATGTTGGAGACATCAGCGATTCGTCTATCCTTAGAGGGTACGAATACCATATTATTGCAGCCTTCCCTACTGCTTGTTTTGTTATTGTGAACATTACGCATCCTCGTGATGATATAAGGCCTCTTTGTAGACCTTGTGACCTTTACAGTTGCAAGACAGCAATTTGTACGGAGGAAAACTTAGGCATTAAAAGAAACATGTCACTTGCATGCTTTCTTCGGGGTCAGCAACAGCAACCATCTAGTCCACAAATCTTCGAGATCGAAATTCGAAAACTGGAAAGAGTCGAACGAGCATTGGCCGAAAGCAGTATTCTAGCACTAGCGGTGATGAGATATATATACCGCTAACCCAGCAATTTGTATCAACCAATGCTATATAATGTTCAGGAGTACTACCCTGTTCGCGATTAACCTTTTCTATTGACCGAGACGAGCAGCCGGCCGAGAAAAAGAAACTGGACCGCGGTCCTGTCGCCACCCGAAGTCTATTGGGCGGAACAGTCTTCACAGCCTAACCCTTCCTATGTCGAATTGTACAAGCCGAAAGAGCCGGAGAACCACTCCTAGCGTAGTGTAGGTGCTGGTGTTGCTTGAAGGATAAGGTTTGAACAGTGCGGTTGAAAAGAAATAGAGCTCTCAGTGGCACTTACCAAAAACTTGAGGAGATTATGTTACTGGTCTCAACTGAGCTCGCAAGTGAGGTTTTGTTGCACTTGTGAAATTGGAGATAGTATGATGGAGGTGTTGTCCGGGGTTGAGGCATTTCTTGAAGGGCTCTTGTTCCGCAGCCCTGGAGCCCTGAAGCCAGACATTGGCCAATAAGGTTTTCTAACGCCTGGCGCAATGGCTCTAGTGCTCAGGCACCGGGTCACATTCCCCGCAAAATACTCAACTTCAATTCGAGAGGTTGCGTGTCGCTGCACACCATCTTAGTGTGTCATTGGGTTTAAACACCTACAATTTTCTATACTAATTTTGCCTAGCCCATAGTATTGTCACCTTTTCACATGCATGTGCAACACGACCACTGATATCGGTGGGCTTTTCCGCTTACAGCTAAAAACAATGCTTTTTTGGCGATTCTGGAGCTCGGCTGCTGGGGTCAAGATCCTATTGGCTAATTTTGAATGCAGCCCGTAATTGGCCGGGATGTGCCGTTCATGAATCACTGTCCGTGCAAATTCTAAGCTTGTCCCACCTTGCGCCACTCGTTTTCGTGTCATCCAAGCAATTGTGGCTGATCATCGACGCAGTATTTTGTACGACAATCAGCCACCCGAAGCTTCGGGCACAAGGCTCGTCATTTTCAATTCTTGCATGTGGTTGACGCCCTCGTTAGAGCATTTCGGAATAGTAAGCCGAACTTTCTCTTTCGCATCTACCGTCGTATTAGGCCGGGGCGCCTCGCTAGTCTAGTCACGTGCGCTCGCGTAGCAGAAATTGGTCAGTGCCCTGCTTAGTAAGTACTGTCTGCTTTGTTCATTGGTAAGGGAGACGCGAGTTGGGGCCTTAGGGGAGCAGCGTGCGGGCCATGTACACTACTTATGCCTGATACTACCTCTTTATTATGTTTACAAGAGCCTACTAGGACAGAGCACATATTATGTCATCTTGCTCTTATCCTTAACGTGTTCTACAAGCGAGCTGATAGCCCCACACGCGTAATACGCGTTAGCAATCTTCCAACAATAACACCCAATCATGCCTAAGAGATATTCTCCTGCAACTGAAGGAAAACTTTCCTTAGCTATTCAAGCGTACAATTTGGGCCAAACTAAGAATCTTCATACAGCAGCTCGTTTGTACAAGGTCCCTTATTCGTCCCTATACACGCGCTTCCACGGCACCCCTTCAAGACGTGAATCTCAACCAGCTACACGTAAACTGACATCAATAGAAAAAGAAGTCCTCGTCCAGCGTATTCTTGACCTTGATGCACAAGGATTTTCTCCCCGGCCATCTGTCGTGCGACAAATCGCGGATATCATTCTCGCAACCCGTGGCGATGCCTCACCACAAACCGTCGGGCAGAACTAGGTACGAAACTTCATCAACCGACACGACACGCTCCGTATGAAGTACAACCGCAAGTACGACTACCAGCGGTCACAATGCGAAGATCCCATCTTGATACAAGACTGGTTTGAACTTGTGCGCAACACAATGGCAAAGTACGGCATCTTGAACGAGGATGTCTACAATTTCGACGAGACGGGCTTCCAAATGGGTGTCATTTCTACTTCAAAAGTGGTAACATGCGCAGGCCGGAAGGGCCGTCCAAAGACTGTACAGCCAGGGAATCGAGAATGGGTGAGTGTTGTGCACGGCATCAATGCTCAAGGGTGGGCCATCCCACCTCTCCTCATTCTCGCGGCGAAGCTTCACCAGGCGGCCTGGTACACAGACAGCGACCTACCGCACGGCTGGGCAATTGCTGTCAGCGAGAACGGATGGACAGATGATCGTATCGGGTTGAATGGATCCAGCACTTCAATAAACATACTCAGTCCCGTACCAAGGGCGGATACCGTCTTCTCATCCTCGACGGCCATGGCAGCCACCATACAGGTCAGTTCTCCGAGTACTGCAGGCAGAACTCGACCATCACGCTCTGCATGCCTCCGCACGCCTCCCACCTACTTCAGCCGCTCGATGTAGGCTGCTTTGGTCCACTGAAGGCGTCATATGGAAGGGAGGTTGAGGGGCAGATGAGGCTTGGCATCAACTACATTAACAAAGAAGAGTTCCTTTCTATCTACTACCGCGCGCATGTAGCGGCCATTACTGCAAAAAACATCCAGGGCGGCTTTCGAGCAACAGGCCTTGTTCCGTATGACCCAGAGCAGGTTCTCTCGGTCCTGAATCCTGTTGTACGGACGCCGAGTCCAGTCTGCACGGAGGGGTCGGAGTGGGAGTCAAAAACGCCTCGAAATCTCAGTGAAGTGAAGCGTCAGGCGAAGCACATCCGAGACCAGAGAAGGCTCCGTACGAATGTCTCTCGCTCGCCAACAGAGGGCGCCTTTCAACAGTTGCTCAAGGGGTATGAGAAAGCGGTGCATGAAAGGGCGATACTGCAGGTTGAGAACGCTGCGCTTCGAGCAGAAAATACGCGTCAAAAGCAGAAGCGGGCAACGCGCCGTACGTTCATAGCAGATGGCGGCACCTTGTCTATTCAGGCAGGGCAGGATGAGCTGCAGAACCGCGGGGTGGAGGCACAAGTGCGGAATGAAGTGCGGGCGAGTAGGGCGCGTAAGGAGTATCCTGAAGCTTTACCACGTGCATCACGCAAGTGTAGCATGTGTGTGATACATTTGGTCATGATTCGCGTAGATGCCCAAGTCGCCAAAAAACGAATTGACAATGTGTTTGTTCTGTATCTTGCATGTCTTGCTAAATAATCCGGGATTACAGTGTGAATATATGGTGGGGCTATCAGCTCGCTTGTATTATCAGCTCGCTTGTAGAACACGTTAATGTCACAGCGGAAGTGCTGCAATTACTAATCTGTGAGTCCCCGTGATCATGCCCAGCCTGCGACATCTATTCATGTTGTTGACGTGTGAGGATCCTGACCTTCTCTTTCCTGTACTCTGGGCATTCTTGGTGCGAGGCTTGGTGTGCACCCTGGCAGTTCACGCAGCGCAGGTTAGTCGTCTCGCACTGCAGGTGACCTTTTTGTCTGCACATATTGCATGTCTCTGGCCTTATGCAGTCTCTTGCTATGTGGCTGAAACGTCTGCAATTGAAGCATCCCACTAGCGTGTGTTGCTCTTTGAACGGCGACATAATGATCCTGCCCCCTCTAAACGTCACACTGTCCAACCTTAGCAGCTTCTCTGCGTCCTCTTTTGTTGTTACCTTGATTGCTACTGATGCATGCTGTCTGCTGGGCCTTGGCTGCCTGAGCTATCGCATCGTGCACACCTCTACACTGTTTTCTGTCCTAAAGCGCTCTATAGCTGACTGGCTTACTTTCCTAGTGTCCGCGTCCATTGCTAGCGGCACTTTGATCTAGTCTGCCTTGACTGCGTGCTACTTGGGGCCAATCAGTCTCGCGCCTGGGAGCTGCGGTTTGAGCCATTCCGCCGTTGTCCGCTAGAAGGCTGCTTCCTTGTCCTTATCTACAGAGAACTTGATCACACTTGCGCTGTCACCTGTACGCTATACTTGAAAGTCCTTGATCAAGGCTCCTGCGAGCCTCTCTACGCTGTTTGTGCCTTGCTGAATGGCCAGCTTGGCTGTCTCTGTGTTGGCTACTTTCTCTACTGTCTCTTCTCCCGCCTGACTGATGTTAATTACTAGCTGTTGGTATTGCTCCTTGTCTGTCCTCCTGCTGCTCGCTGTTCGCGAGGGGGTTGTCCCTGATCCTGCTGGGTTGCTGCTGGCGGCGACTGATGCCTATGTCTGCGTGGGCGGAGGCGATACAGAGAGGGTATTGACCTGCGCTTGGAGCGATCTGATGGTCTCCTGCAGCTCTGTATTCTGGGTCTTGAGGTACTGCTGCTCTGTTTTGATGGTTTTGATGTTGGTTTAGATGTTCTTGATGGTGGTGTTCTGGTTCGCAATGACGCTGCTTTGCTGCACAATAGTCTCTTTCAGGCTCACAATGAGCTCCCTAACTCCTCTAACATGTTTCTTCCTCCCACGCTTTCGGTGGGAGGGGAGCCATGCTCGGCGATGTATCGCGGCAGTTCGTACTGCACCAGTTGTGGTGCGCTGGGAGGTCCTTCATTCTGCGACGGTGGCAAGGTAGCGGTTCGCGCGGCGGTCTGCAGGGACCGTGTGGTTATTATCCGAGGTTGCAGAGACTGCTGAGCCTCCAGAACCTTCTCGCTTGGCTTCCTGATGCGTCTCTTGGGCAGGCCTGGCGGTGGTGTCGATGGGATGCGGTTAGGGGTTGAGGTCGCCATCGGGGCTCCGGCGCGATGATGCGGGGACCGCACGGGCCGTCGTGCAGCAGGAATCGATTAAAAGAATGTCCGAGATGTATATCCTACTTTTCAACAATTCAAAAGTCTTTTTCATTCATGGCACAAAGGTCATGGCCAGAGCGGGTCAACCATCCTCCTTGCTAGTGGTAGCAACATTGATATCACGTATGAGCCCGCTTACTCAGCCACGTGATGTTGAACTATTGAAGTGCAGCCACTTCGAACTGCCCCCGCCCCGCCCGCCATCATCAACTCGTTCCTCCGTATATTTTTCTATAAACCTGCCGGCCAGCACAGTCGCAGCTCTTTGACCGCTCGACCCGTGCATATCTTGCCTACATTTATTCTAATGATTTCCTCGTCGACAACCCTCCCCTCATGCGTTTTTTGCGTTTTAAAGATGACGCGAATCAGCCTAGTCGATTTTGTTGGCAAGAACACTCCGTGCTAGGCTATTCTTTCGCATACTTGGGAGCAGATCACGAAGAGGTTATTTGAAGGCTATAATGAAAGGTACAGGCAAGAGCAAAGCTGGCTATGCGAAGATCCGATTTTGCGGAAAGCGAGCTGCTAAGGACGACCTTCAATATTTCTGGGTGAACACTTGCCATGCACAAATCAAGCAGCGCAGGACTTTCAGAAGCCATCAACTCTATATTCTGCTGGCACTACATTCGAACTATTTCTGCAACGTCAAGCCTCATGTCGGGTCACTTCACCTAAATTGTCAGTTATAGTATGCTTGCTATCGACTTCCCCGGTAGACCCTAAGCTAACGTATCCCCTGAGCGGAACCCCAAAACTCTGCAACATGTTGGTATGACTCAACTTAATCGTCCTGGCTACCCTGGGCAAAAGCATTGAAAGTGTAATCGACCACACAAGGGAAGTGTTTACGAAGAAAAGCTCTCCCAACTAGAGAACAGGCGCAAACAATCGCGATATGCATCTCTATCATCCTAAATAGAGTAGTATTAGACATAGGTTTCTACAACTCGGGTATAAAAAGTCTATATGTACTAACCACCATATTCCACTGTGCACAGCTTCCCACGTGATGTCTGGATTGGAAGCCATATCGATTGTTTTCTTCAATCTAATGATGCTGATAGCTAAGACACTGTTCCCCACATCAGCACATTCTACCTCCAGACTTATTCGGGTGGGGGCGCACAATCCTCCTGTCATCATTACTAAAACCAACCCAATTTTCTCCCACCTGGGTAGCCGGACCTTTCGTAGCATGAATATAGGCAGAATTAGAATAACGCCATCAGTAACTGTATTCATCACTCCGGAGAATATAGTGATTTTTAACCAATTGATGCATGAACCGCGGGTAATGCTTAGATCCCAGTATTTTTCGAGAGGCCGGCAAGCGTACAGCCATTCAAACGAACTGATAAGACTATACAAAATTACCACTACTATAGTAGCATAGATAGCCTTTTTGGGTTTTTGCGGCAAGTACCGTAGGAAGAGGACTAAGATTGATAACTTGCTCAGCATAATTGAAAGGCCGTAGAATGTTCCACTGATGACGCCAAACTAATAGCTTTCGTTAGCTAGTTTACTCTATACATAGGTTATCAACGACTGTAAGGGAACATTTCCTACTTTAAAAAAGTTGCCATTGAATTTGGAAAAAGGGACATCCCATAAATGGAGCCCTAATCCGTAGCGAGCGACTGAATCCGATTAGCTCAATATAAGATGCATTAGACGTACAATGCCTTACGTAGAGAGTAGATAATAGATGATACGCACGCTAGAATCTAAAAACAACTAAATCTTAGCTAGGTGAGTTATAGTAAGAACTATAGGAAACCTAACCCAAGAGAGAGCGATCATATCTAAAAATTAGACACAGCTTTCTTAGCTAAGATTAATACACTTACAATCGTCAATTCCTACTGAACGCATGATAATGCCTGTAGTGTAAAGCCGTAGAGTCACGAACAATGTTGAAACCAAAGGGAAGATAATGTTCGTGATTAGAATAACATGTTGAAGAGACGGTGGGTTGATAAAGTTTGGTGAGATTCCTGATGGCGGAGGAATAACTCCGACGTTTTCCCCTCGCTGCGAAAGGACAAAAGGATGCATTACACCGTGAAGTAGGTAAAAGATGGGTTTGATAGCTTCGAAGAGACTAATTGGTGTGTTGCGACAAATATGGACATCAGCGCGCTCCAGGGAAAAGTTGCACCAGATTTGATGGTCTTAAAAGCAAGTTTCCAGGGAGATAAGCGGTGACACCACTTGGTATGTGCAGAGCGCCACAGGAGAAGCTCCATCGGTAATGCATTCCCGTCTTACAACTTATCAGGCATAGATAGTGTGGGTGGATCTATCACACGCTAAAGACTTGTTAATGCTTGATACAGAGGCTTTCACTTATTTTAACACAAACGATCACAGCTTGCGTTGCAAAACACCCCTGCTGTAGTGGTTGTGCTAACACTATTTACGCCTGATATGTTGTAGACCCCCGCTTCGAATTCTTCACATGTGCAGAGTGCATGCGTTACAATTCTGGTGTTTATTTGCGTGCACAAGCTGAAGACTGAAAGTGTTTGGCCCCTGAACGCCACCTGTTTGTCTAGCGGAATGCGATGGTCCTATCAAAGCCGAACCCTGCGGAAACTAGCGCCTCTTCCCCGAAATCTTGTTCCACACCACTAAGGGCGATTTTCTCAAAGGTCCGCCACCTTCGCCTCCGCCTGTGTTCATGCAGAAGGTTAAAATAAGGTTTAGGGGACCAAATCGCTCCAGCTGTGGCATCGCAGCACCAAAGAAACCCTATGCACACCTCCACATGTAAGAGCAGATTCCTAGGTTTAGCTTTATTCCCTCTTCCTTTCACATGATTTAAAGTGCTCTCGTAATAAATTGCATGCAAACACTTGACAGTAGTCCGAAGAACCTCCTAGTTCGGAAATGTGTTGTGCAGGCATGCTGGTGCTAGCTTGAGCCATCTGGAGAGTACCGCTGCACAAGTTTCCCTGCTTCCAGAACAGGCAGCTTTTGCGACTTGTTCCACAGTCTTTTCTTCCAATGTCGGTGGTGTGCAAACGAACCTCTTACAGTGATGCAAAAGATGTAAACATATAATTTTTTAGACAAAACAGCGAACATTTAATAGGTGGATGATTTGTTTTCGGTACCTTCCGATTGTCCCAATTTTCGCGCAGCCATGCAAGCAAAGAACGAGCGCGACGAAATGCTTTTGACCAACACGAAGCCTTCACCATCTCTTCTGTGGCTGCCTAGCTGTGGGTTCCATTTTGGTTCCCGCGGTGGATACCAATCTGGTGGCATAGTTTTGATACCTATTCCCCCGGTGAGCCCTGATCTGGTCGTGGCTGGAAGCTATACTTGGCCTACCACATATGTCTACATGATATCTAGTGGAGATAACGCCTACCTCTGAGTCTCTTCATCCACGTAAAAAAAATTGCCTCACGCTGTTGTGGACATTTTTGACACGAATGAAGAAGTTGGGTACAGAGACACAGTTTGGTTATACCTAGGTAGGATGGCATGCTTAGCTGATTACTTTCCTTGTTTAGTAACTACTGACATATGAATATAATTACTCTTTGCATGCCGCTGCCTCTCTCTCCCCCCTAATTCATCGCTAGATGTAGGTTGTTTTGCGCCTTTAAAGAAGGCGTATAGGCGCCAAGTGAAGGTCCTGATGCGCAACTATATCACCTGCGTCACGAAAATTGAGTTCCTGCCGTGCTTTGAAGCTGCTTTCAACGACTCAATTACAAAGGGCGATAGACCAAGGAGCTTTAGAGGATCTAGGCTAGTCCTATTTAACCTAGAGGCTGTGATATCAAAGCTTAAAGTCTGTCTGCGCACGCCAACACCCGAGTGACCCAAAACCCGGGTGACCCAAAACCCGGGTGATCCCAAAACCTCCTGTCTGTGCTTACTGGAACAACCGCTCGGAATTCCCCGGACGCCACAGAACACTTACATCTGAATCCGAAGCGTTGCCGTGCGCCACTCGAGACAGCTTCGGATAAGTGCGTGGGATAGTGTGCGCTTTAGCATTATCCAAGCTGTTTGTATTAGTCCCGGATGCTTTATAATAAATACCTAACAGTCTTTGTCCCGTTTCCGTTCAGCGTCGGGAGGTCCAAACGTTTTGAACGACAAGGAGTTGCGGGAGTTAGGATTCGCTGAAAAACCCCCACAAGGGAGTGCGCAGCGAAATAGGATATGCACCCAGCAGAGAATAGGGTTTTCAGGGCCGCTGATTTTTCGAAGGTACAAACCGGCCATAAGGTCAGAACCAAAATAGTGGGTTTTATTTGCGAAAGTGATTGAAGAACAGCCCAAAATTAGTGTACTGCTATCTGCTTACATCTAGATGTTGTGGTGGTGGAGATATTGTGGTTGAAAGGTAGGTTTGGTGGTATTTGGGTTTTCCCGATTCGGCAAGGTCAGTTCGCACGACGTACTAGCCTGATTAGGGTTTTTCAGATTGTTGCAAAGTAAGACCTAGTAAGTCATTTTTTGCGTAATATAAACTGCATGGCCTAGGAAAACACCCTAGCACTCCACAAGTACCATAGAAATAGATTGGTTAGTGTGTTACGGTGCTTGGTGACGGACATAATAGTGGTGGTGCACACGGGGAGACGCTAGCTGAATTAGGGTTTTTTCAGAATCCCACACCACGTCTTATGTTGGGAGATAGGCAGCGCCGGTGCCCTAGAATATCATGTCTGTATAAGATAGTATTATTCTGCTACTCAGATGCAGCGCCCAGTGTCGCGGTGATGATGAGAGTCCGTGGAAAGTCGGAAATGAACAGTGTGATGAAGTGATGTGAAATGTGATGTGGCTTCACCACGCTAGCCAAGTTAAGGTTATTTCAGAATTCAGGTGCTGATGTTTAGGGGACCTTTCAGCATCTAACTCACATCATGTCTAGCGGTAACCCCCTCAAAAGGCCTGGAGGACGGCCGAAGAAATATTCTACCGCTGCCGCCGCCGCAGAAGCCAAAAAAGAAAGTAATCGGCGACGATATCAACGGACTCGCTAGCTCCTCGGGCCAGTCGAATTCATTGCATACGAGCCTCCGCTCTCAGAAGACGTACCGAACACGACCTCATCGAATCTTAACCTTAGGATAAGCGCTGATGTTCCTATTCCTCGAGACGGCGACGAGCCACCGAACCCAGAACCGAATCGTGAAAGACCGCCCCGCTATCTACTAGACAACGAAGACGCGGAGATTGTTAGACGGATTGAGCAGATTAGAGAAAATGAAGAGGAGTCAAACGCTGAGCAATACGAATACGAGGCGGCTATTGTGCAACGGCTTGACGACATAGATACAAGAGCTGCGGGAAGTTTGATAGAGATGCAACTAGACAAGAATAGGACTCATATGGCTACGAGCAAGCTACAAGGGGGTTCAGCCAACGGTGAGAGCATGCCACATGCGCTAGAGGGATCACTAAACCTAGCAACAGAAGGCCAAGAGAACGATGCTAGACTAAGGCATGGTGTTACTGAATCCTCAGGCAAACAGGCTACGGGAGACGATGTCAGGACCGGAAGGCTATTACAAGAACCTAGTCAACAGAGCACGGCTTCCCCGCCGCGTCTATGCCGGGTAAGTAGCAGACGTAGCACTCCATTCCTAGTCAGAAGAACAACCCTCTCTCCTGGATCCGGCCTCCGCCAGGAAGCCCGTCAGCCAGTAGTACTCTCCCTCGGCCAAGGGTTGCCGCATCTTCGCCCTTCCATCCATCTATACCCTCCGCATGCCCGAATCATGTACCATCCGGAGGCGGGACCGCGAGTCTGAGGCAGAATGCAACGGCATCTTCTACCGCGTCTCCCACCGCGTCTCTGGAACCGCCAGAGCGGACGGCCATCAGGCTCGCAAAGCAGCTTCGAGATTTCCATGGTTGCACGCTCGAAGAGCACGACGAAGCGGACCGGCTGCATCAAGAGCATCATTGACGCCCAGACGTACACTCCGCCTGCTCTTCCATCCAGCAAATCACCACCCTTCTTCGTGGGGACTGCGAGGGAGGGACAATCATCCCTGATGTTCTTAGCAGCCCTAAGTTGATGAAGCCGGCAGACGTGCGCGGTGTAGACTGTCAGAGCGCATTCGAAGGCACGAGTGCAGCCGCTTTTCACTGCCAGAGGAGATGGAGCAACGACTATTGGGCCGCGCTAAACACTCTCGACGTGATTGTAAGCGGCCCGGAGCGATTGAACTGTCAGGAGGTTCGACATTGTCATCTGTGGCTGGGTGTGATAGAGAATCACTTTGTTGTGATCGATAGGGACGGCGGCTGTGGTCAAGTGATATGCTATGCGGAAAGAGTCTTGGGCGAATGTGGTCCAGATACTCTATATCCGCAACGGCAATCTTAGACAGGAAGGCCACTAGTAAGGCGATGGTCTATGCGACGTTAGTGAACCCTCAAATAACCTTCCCCTCTTACCTCGTCTTCCTTTGTGCTACCTCGAGCGAAGCTCTGATGCGATCCATTGTTGGCCGCCTACTCGATGTCAGGAACAGTCATCTGAGAGGGGCTTTACTCACTAGAAGTAGAGAGCGCATAGACTCGCAACTCAAAAGCCTTCAATGTTTTCAGTCAGGGAAAGGAAGCGTGTCGTAGAGATGCAATTAAGTAGGCTAGGATGAGGAGCCTTATAGGTAAATTTAGCCTACCTTTCATCGGAGTGACTAGAGATGAGTAAGGAGACTGTTTATAAGTGGGGCTTTGTTTAATCCTGAATCCGCCCACTGAATTCTGCTGCAGAATAACGTTAATCGTAGGGGCAGAAAAGTGACTTATTATTGAGTGTCGTCACAGGCATGACCCTAGGACAGAATAGAGACCGGTTTATCCGGCTCGACCACAATCCAATATTGTGGGTGGTAGGTTGTCCAACTTTGCAGAAGACAGCCAAATTGAGCTTTTTCTTGCAAGCAACCTGTGGCTTTCATGCCGTGTCTCTCTTCGCATGCTTCTTCATCATATCCCAACTTGTAGTTTTGTACTCCGAGCAGTGCAGGCAACGGAACCCAGGAGCAGGTAGAGCGAGATAGGGCAGCGGGGCGGTTCCATCTTCTCGTGGTTGGAGCTGATCAATGTTCTGCACGGCAGGTAATCCATCGAATCGAGCTATCAAATCGAGCCGTGAACGAGGGATCGTATGACAATCCCGTAAGTGACCGTCCAGGTTCTGAAAAGGTACTGCATACCGACACGAGATACACACGATCACACCCTCAGTAGGAATGAAAGTAAGTAAACCCGAGTAGCGGGGATGGCCTTCTACATTAAGATCGAACGTTAGCAGCACCTCAGTAACTGCGTTAAATTATGCATGGATACGTACAGCAGGGGAGGCTAAAGACTCTGGCGTATATATTTTCCAGCTTGTTGACATATCTGCAGAATTTAGAATATGTCTGTTATCAATAGCATTTAAGAGACAAGCAAAATGCTTGAATACATGTTTGAAGCGCGTTTAAGTTCAGGGGAGTAGATGTTCTAAGCAACAATGGGCGCTAGGCCAGAAATGCATATTTCAGGGGGTAAGATTTGCGCTACGCTAAAAGAAGACGGATTGTGTCCGAATCCGCACGGCATCATATATACTAGGTTAAATTTTACCTAAAACATTTAGGTTAGGCAAGAATTTCTCTAAGTCTAACATTAACGTTGATTTTAGCTATAATCCTAACCTAAGCATATAAATACTAACGTGTCTTATCAGTAAGCTGCGCAAATCAGTAAGCTGCACACTCAAAAAACCACCAAAAATTAGAAAAATAGCCCCTTGTTATCTCTGCAACCACGCTATAATAAGTTCTACAATTTTGCTACTAAGCTTTCACATAGATTTAAAGGCTTTTTATAAAATTTAAGAAAAATTAGTTTTGTTATTATTGTAATATCTAGTTTTGGCCTGTAATTTTGTACAATTTTGCTCTATCTCTAGAATTATATGTTAAATTATTCTAAGAGTTTGATAATGAACCTAGAGGTAGCATAGTAGGCTACTAACAAATTTTTGGAGTTTGTTATACTGTAGTTGTAAAGATAGGAAGGGGCTATTTTTCTAATTTTTGGTGGTTTTTTGGGTGCGCAGCTTACTGATTTGCGCAGCTTACTGATAAGACACGTTGGCAGCTGTGACTGACTACTTGGATAGCGGTGGAATGCACAACATCGGACGCACATGCATTTATCCAATGCCAAAAGCTCTAAGGTGGCGTACTACTAAGCTTCCGATTCAGCCAAGGAAGCTGTGTGGCGTCTGGAGAATTCCGATTGGTGCATCCAATACTAATAAGATTGCTCGTCCGTCACCTCTATCTTTCTAGCTTGCACTTAGCGAGCCATGGAGTTAATGGCGTCCAATAGATGTTCTCGTCTTGACTAGACAGACAGCGGATTCAGGAGCCTGCCGAAAACCGAAACTGCCCTGCGTGCTGCAGCAAAGAATTTAGAGTTCTAATAAGCGAATCCGGCGATTCAGGGCTTTGGGATCCTCACAGCAGCCCACTCAACTTCTGGAAAATTGCTTTCTACTTTAGTGGTGTTAATGACTTGCCCTGATTGTACTACTCACCACGCACAATGGACCCAAGCTGAGGGATGACAACATGATGATTTCTATTTGGCTGTGCAGGGGGTTCAGCCCTATGTAGCCCCACGTCTAGGCTTCACGCTAGGTGATCGTCGGAAGCTTCAGCGTGCAATACGTGAATATAGCAGTTCAACCGCATCCCACGTAGAGTATGGGGCTACAATCCTTCCTCTGTCGTCCAAAGAGCCACTCACTACTGAAAAACATTCCGAGGTAACTCCAGGATCCTCACGGCAGGCAGCGCGTACAACCAGATCGTATCGACGGCACCCGCGACCAGATCCTAATGCTCCCCACAGGCCTAAGTCGGCTTACGTGCTCTTCGGCGAGCATGTCCGACAGGATCCAACACTTAGATTTTCGTCTTTCGCCGAAATCGCCAAGGAAACGGGGAAACGTTGGAGAGAACTTTCTCATGAAGATCGAGCAAACGTTTGGGAAACGCCGGCTACCGACAGATTGCAATATTATAAAGAAGAGTTCGAGCATTACGAGCAAACAGAGAACTACCAGAGCTACCAGATTTACCTTAAGGAATTCGAGCAACGACGGCACAACTCAAAATCAATGATACCGTCGGACAACAGTGCCTCGTCTACCTCTGCATCTGCATCTTTTAGTCGACTACCTGCCTCGCGAAATTGGGGAAATTTTGAAGCTAGCCAAACGAACGTTGACACAGAGGATCTACCATTGGATGGCCAGGCGCAAGGCACGACATCACCCGTAAAAACTGGGATGGAGGAAGTGCCCCATATTTCAAAAGCCCTTGATATTAACCCTCATTTGATTAGAGTTACTGCGTTTCCACAAGAAGAAGTGACGACTAAAGCCATTGAAGCCTTCCTCCATGGCACAGGTTCGCTTCTCTATCTTTGGAACCAGGACGAAGCCTTGGGCCTTGTCAGATATTATGTGTGCATTAAGATCTGCCTCTGAAAAGTGCCGCGGCTTTTGCATCACTAAACGACTTGGGAGGCAAAAATACATGGGGCTAAGCCACCCCAACTGGGGCCAAGCAGAGGCCATTCAATGCTAGGCGGAAATAACTTGGGTCCGAGCTCAAACACACAAGCTACGACATGTTCTTTGGCGAACCGATTCGATCCATTGATTTGTCTATAAATGGGTCGTGAGATCTGGCCTTGAGCAACCGTCGAGGCTGCTGAGACTCAACTCTCAATAAACATGGATCTAGTCTTAAGCGGCCTACCTGCAAGAAGTGAACATTGCACCGCAGTGGCAGCCAGCCTCGAGCAGCCAAACAACGAGCTATGGAAGCTTCTTTCTAAGGTATTGGCCATTCGTTGCATAGTTTCCCATATGCTAATGTTGCAATAGATATCTACCTGCATCGCTGCAGGGCAGAGAAAAGAGGCTATTGATGCAACCGAGAGGCTACATGATGCCATGGAACTGCCCGAAGAAAGGATCTTTCGAATTATGGCCATGGTAGGATGTTCTTCGCTGTCGAACGTGCCGGCATATCCATCTAACAGATACATAGCCAAGTGACGCAACAGCACTTGGATTGGCTATTGATATGAAACTTTTCGACATTGCTGTTCGGCATATGGACTCCACAGGTAAAGCTATTGCGCTCTCTGAGCTTGCAACCCTGAGCGGCTCTGACCCTAATCTTTTGCGTGAGTACTTGATTCATCAACGATCCTCGTCTCTCTGTTGAATTTTTTAGTCCGCATCGTCCGTTTTTTACTTGGACATGGACTCTTTACCGAAGTCGCGGCCCAATGCTATCAAGCCACCGAATTGGGACGCTCTCTGGTCAATAACCAGCCAATGGGTGCTGTTGTGTTGGCCATGTCGACCAGTTTGCCCTCGTTCGGCAACATGATCCAGTACTTTCGCAAAAATGGATTCAATAACCCCTGTGATGCAAAACGGGGACCGTAGCAGGACTCGCAGGGTTCAGACGAATCATTCTTCGAGTGGCTAGAGGGGAGGCCAGAAGAAAAAAAGGCTTTCCATCTCTCTATGAGCGGTGTGCGTCCTAACGTGGTCTGCCAGTGGTTTTACCACTATCCTGTTGAAGAGAGACTAGAGGCTGCGGGAGATAGAGTGGCGCTGGTAGACGTTGGTGGAGGCATGGGCCATGATTCTAAACGCTTGTTAGAACGCTACCCTAGCCTAAGAGACAAACTCCAGGTGTTGGATCTGCCTAAGGTGGTTATGCAGGCTCCGGCATATGCTGGAATTCAGTTTGTAGGTCACGACTTCTTCGATCTGTATCCAGATACAGTACGAGGAGCAAATACGTATTACATGCGTATGATCTTGCACGACTGGCCGGAGAAACAAGCGCGATCCATTCTCGCGAACGTGCGAGAAGCTATGAGCGAAGATTCGGTACTGCTGATCAATGAGAGTGTGTTGCCAGAGCAGAGAGTCAGTATGTACGAAGCAAGGATGGATTTTCTGATGATGGCATACTGTGCATCCATGGAAAGGACGGAATCGCAATGGAAGAAGTTGTTGCAAGGTTCTGGGTTTGTCATTCGTCGTATTTGGACCTGTGGGCCAATGTCTTTGATAGAAGCCGTGTTGGATACGGTATGATACCTTCTTTTTACTCTCCGATACTAGGTAAAATGTAATGAGCAATACTACCGACTCGTACAAAAGTTTGGGATTGTCTTCTCTTTGACAAAATTCCCACCAAAAATGCCGGTGATTTCAACGGCCGGCCGTTGCTGTGCTTGTTCGATTAGGTCCGTGAGACTGTTTGTCATCCACTACGATAAGTGCTGGTAAATCAGAACATTCGTTCTTCGGCAAAACGTAAGTATGCAAGAGCTATCCGCTAACATATTACAATGCCGCTTACTGAGCTCGCTGTGAGTGCCAAACTAGCCAATGCGTGAATACTGAAGTTCCCGCTCCAGCTGACTGCGACCAAGTAGGATAGCGTATGGCAAATGATCTTGAGAAGGCTAGTTGATGTGTTGTGGGCCATGATGGTGGGTCAGATAGTGATGGGTCCAGTGTTTGGCATAGTGAGTGCTTCATCAGGAGCGATTAGCTGCTACGCAAACACCCACCTATGGTATAACGGTGAGCCATAGCCGTGGCTAGCAATGTGATAGTAGAATATCGGCTCACCGAGTCGTTGATTCAGCTATGCTCACTGCCCACCTTGCAAATGTCAAAATACTTGGGGGTGTAAGAGTTATCGTATTGTCAAGCTAGGAGCTGAGACTAAGTAATGACACTAATTAGTCATGTTGCGTAGGTCACATGACCACTGCCTTCATCGCCTATCTTGACACAATCGCGTCGGAAAGGGACACCAGCGCGTCGACTGCGGAGTGTCGCTTCTGGAACTTTGTAGGCTGCTGCAGCGCTATTAACGCTCTGGAATTGCCCTTGATCAATAGCTGAGCTAGCTAGGGATATATAGCCAATTTGGTAGGTTGATTGACACCTACGTTGGTGAGGCATCGCGGTTGAAGGTTGATAGAGCGCGTTTTCTTAGCGGAGTTCGCAGCTCGCTTGTGAAATACGTTACCTATAACAGACCTGGTCTTATAGAGAAACGTAAGTGTAAGATTGAGAGTGAGAGTAAGCTTTTACCTAGTTCATCGAAATACGAAATCTTGCCTCTGTACAGGCATGTCGAAGTAAGCTTTCGTACCCACACCACCTGAGCCCATGTCCATATGGTATGGACCTTCAATCCGCCCCCAGTCGTTCCCAATCCCTTTCCCGTGTCAATCCACATCTATCGAAAAAGCGTATACACGCACGTGGCGATACAACGTCCATGCATTGAAGATGTAGATCCTATGGATTCCATCAGATCCCACGCCATTCTCTATCTCGCTGCATCAGCCAACCGTCTTACCAAAAACGACAAGAAAGAATGGACTAGACTGGACTGCAATGGATTGGGGTAAAATGCTTCGTCCCGTCCCTTCCCTTCCCTTCGCAGCCATATGCCATCAGCAACACGCATGACTAGGCATAACATGGCATGGCATGTCCTTCGGTGTCTCAGATCGCACGTGCAGCCGCCTCTCTTCCCTTCCATAGCTGGATGATGGGCAGTCGAATATGTAATCGATTCAAATTGGTGGGTACACTGTGCACATTTTCCTGTACAGATCTGGTGCATCGGATGGCGGGTCGCCAAGGGAGTGAGTACTCAGTAGACTGTACCTTTCTACCCTGTTCTATCCTATCACATACATTCAACGTATCGATTCTATGGATGCCAAGTCGGCGCTTCTACACAGACATTTCTCTCATTCTTTTCGTCGTTCGTCCAATAAGAAGACATCACAAAAGGAAATACAAAGCTTGGCTCAGCACACTCATATAGACCATCACCCCGCATACAAACATATCCATGTATGTATGTACACTCCACTTCCCATCACACCCCCATCCCCATCCACAGACACGAAAATCCACTCCACACAACCCCTTTACATCCCCGTGCTCCTGCAATCCCAGCTCCCATTCCATCCCCATGTCGATAAGCGTACCCTCAAACCCAACCATGCCCATCCACTCTCCATTCCCTACCCCAGCCGCACGTGCGTCCCTTCCCTCTCACCCCATCCACTCTCCAAAGCACACACCAAGTAAGACAGCCCCAACTCCCTCTCCTCTCTCAGAAAAGGATACTTTCCCACTAAACCCGCCCTCGCATTCTCTATACCGTATCCGCCAGAGCCAAAGCTTCTCATCATCATGCCCATTACTGAGCATGTTAGCGAAAGAACAACCCACGGAACCGTCCCGAAAGCGCCGGTTCACCGACTCCTCTACGTAACTTCTCTGCTTCGAGTAACAGGGCCCGTGGCGAATGACTGGATAGGACGAAAAACGTATAGCTCGATTCTCCATTCGAGAAGTGACAGTGGCGAATCGATGCCAACAAAGCAAGCACGGAGACTCCGTGCTATACCATAATGCACTGTCCCGTACTAACCTCCTCGCTCACCCATCACCCGCAGATCCCGTCACCAGTCCTAAAGCTCGTGCCTTCTGTTCAGGTCACTAACCACCGGATCAGTAAATCGCGATATGTAACCCAGCCACCTAGCTAGCCTCGAAAGCGAAAAGGCCAAAACGACCCCAGCGGGTTGTGGAAAAATGAGCCCGGGGATCCGAGATTGGACGTGTACCGTGTTGATGTGGATGGAAGATAGTGAGTCGGTTAGTCGAAGAAGATGGAGAATTCGGGAAGAGTAAGAAGTATAAAGGTTGCGTGATACGCTCGTTTGGGAGATTCTTTCTTCAGCCTGCTCACTACATCACTCCATCCATCAGAATCACCTACAACTCTTCTCTTCTCTTCTTCCTCACCAACCCAACTCCACACCGAATCAAAAATGCGTTCCGCAACCCTCTTCGTCCCCCTCCTCGCCGCCCTCGCCGCCGCAATCCCCCAACAAGGCAGATACTACACTACCGTCGGTACGTCTCCCCTCTCCTTTCCTCTCCACTCCCCTTCCAACCCCTCAACATCTCTCGCTTCTTCCCATCATCGCTAACTATTTCCCATTCAGGCAACAAGTACACGGGTGGCGGCTGCACCGACCAAGCACTCCTTTACGCTGACCCCATCTTCGGAAACGGAAATGTGTGCCAGCGGCTTAACAGGTTCGATGATACTCCGGCGGTTGTGAGCTATAAGTTGTTGAGTGCGGCTGCGGGATGTACTGGTGAGTTCTACTTTCTGTTTCCTGGATTGTCGAAGATGTGATATCTTTTTTCTTGCGAGAGTGGAGATTGTATGTGAAAAAGGAAGGAAAGAGAAGAAATGGAAATGGAGGGATGAGATGAGATGGGAGATATGGAAATCGAATTGGAATTGGACTAATATGTCTTATGTAACAGTCAAGGTTTACTCTGATGCTACTTGCTCTGGAACTGCTTATGCAGCTCCCATTGGCCAGAGTGTTTTCGTCACTTGCCCTCTTCCTTAGAAGGTTGTTTGGAATTTAAAGGATTGGATGAGGTGTCGTGATGGGTTGGAGGGAGAGATGGGTGAATGAGATTGGTGATGGGATGGGATAGGATGATGGTGGGTTTGGAAGGGGATGGAGCATAGTCAGTGTCGTAGATGTATTGGTAGCAAACGAGTTGCTTAAACGGTGGAAACATCTTCTTAGCCATGCAATCATGAGATGTCCAGAGCTGCGAACTACTGCAAGTCATTTTTCCGATCAATAAACTGACATGTTTAGAAAAACTCTTGTCGCAAATTTCTTCACCCCTTGGGCCGAGCAGGTGTAGTAATGGTGAGAGCCTGCTACGCGTTAGTCCAACTAGATCCTCCAGTAACCAATGTACCTTCAAAGTACCCAGTACAAACAAAGTTCCAGTCTCAGCCCACCTTGGCGCGAGCTCAATTTTCCTTCTCAGACCCCCAAATCCCTTCCCTCTCCTCTTGCACTCGGCTTATCGTCACGATCCACATGCAATCCTTATTTCGCGCCCCTCTGTCATGAGGAGGATCTCGTTGGCATCGCTTAGCCAGACGCTCCAGCAAAACCTTCTTCTCTTGCAGCACGCACTCGCATGATTCAGACAGTGAATCAGGCGTCGAAGCTTGCTACATTAGCAGCGTAAAGACCTACTTGACAGCCAGCGAATGACCGGTCATGGACAAACCGGAGATCACTGCGATTAGCGAACGGCGAATTGCTGCGGGGTTGGCTGCTGCTTGTTTTGGGTCCGCTTCGGTCGCAGTCGCAGTCGCGTTTATAACCTGTTCCCAAGACTGGGGCCGAACTCGGAATTGAGGTCGCCGCGAATCCGAACAGCGCGATTCTCGAATGCGAAGCCTGTCGGGCCCTAAGGCGTGGACAATCGTGTACCCGTCTGGGGGCTATGTGATGCTTTGCTCTGTTGATGAGACAGACTTTCTGGATATAATAGCATACGCATAGCGTTCACACAATGTTGTGTTTGTCCTACGTTAAGTCAGCTCAAGTAAACGAGAAGAATAAAATAGAGAGGGTTTACCAGTTCCTCGTCGATCCAGCTCTCTGTTCTTGTTTTGGATCTTCTCCCAAACCTATCTCGACTCATACCTCCTTCCCAGCGCTCCGTTACAGGACTTATCTCTTCCTCATCACGGACCCGGGAATTTGCGCGAGTAACATCACCAGTCATCCGTCTCTGATCGACAAAACTCGGCCATTGTTCGAGAGTGGTGCTAATCGAATTTGTTCGCGGTTGTGTTCTGTTGATGCTGCCATCATTGTTCGATTTCTCCAGAGTGAACGATGTATTTCCGGTAGCTCGTTGTTCGCCGCTCTCACAGCTGTTTTGCAATCCGGAACTGGATCCTGAGGTTGACGAGGAGCGTACAAGCTGCACCAGCTTGCTCAAAACTGCAAATTCTAGTTTGAGCTTGACGGAGTACACAAACCCCTTCGAAAAGGCCTCGACGATGTAAAGGTTTGCTAATTCGATTGAGAGGAGAGCAATATCCATGGATATGATGATGAAACTGATTGCGATAAGCTGGTGCATGGTCTTCTTGATGTAGATGGCCTTCACGTTGCCCTCGTTCGCTCGCACTCTCGCGAGCCCTTCTCGGCTTGCAGCAGATCCGGAGAGCCTGAGAAGACGGACTGTTTCCTTGATATACAAAGACGAAAGGATGATTTCTTGTATGACGAATCCAGTCATTTGAATCTTCTCCATGACACTATATCCATGTACAAAACGCTGAAGGATTTCATCAAAAATCTTGTTTGCGTTTGAGCCGAAAGTCAGAATAGTGGTGGTGGCGTGCAGAACGATGCCATTGATGATGATCATCCAAAGTGTACAATTCAGGACGCGTCTAGAGTTGGTAACGAGGTGCAATCGCGACCAAAGCACAACAGATTGGCCTGATTTAGTCAGTTCTTGCCTTAGATTTGGACAGAATCACCAACCTGTTACCATACTGTACCACCCTATAGTAAGTATCACAACTGCTATGTACCCTTCATTCTGGCTTGAATCCAAGAGCTGGAAGAATTTGATAACGAAGCCAAAATTGTGTATCATGACTCCAAGACTTGCGACAATGAGACTCCAGAAATAAAGACCGCGATACCTGTTAAAGGTGACAAATATAATAACGAAAACCTCAAGGGCGTTGTATATACCCAAGCCTAGCATCAGCGCCATAACTATCTTCATCGGGAGCGAATCGCCGATGTAGCCTTGAGTTCGTAAGTTGATGTTTTAATAGCGACCAATTTACAGCACACACCTCCAGTGATACCGGCGCTTGCACTCAAAGACCCCGGCCCTGAAGTCGCCTTCTCAAGAGGAGATGACGAGGTCGTAGTTGCCATGCTCGACAGAATCAAGAAGATCGACAATTATCCATGATCTTTGGGTGAAGGATAGAGGCGAGGAATTCTGTGCAGTCAAATAACGTCGATGTTAGGGTTTCTCTTAGCACGTGCATCCATTGATAAGGTTGTGGTGCGCATAGCATGGAAAGGGGGGCCTGCTTATGCAGTTGAACAGCCCGATGGAGAATTTTTGGGCTTGACCATTGTGACGGTGTGGTCGACTAAAGGCCCTAGAGAAGGACCGACATCTTCAGAAACGACCGCGAATGACGTTGGAGCCTGCGCGGCTGACTTGTCTAGTGCTCCGATCCGGGGTAGATCGGAGCCGGCGCTTTTCGACGCCGCTAATTACCTATTATTGGGGGATACTTGTCAAGATAGGCGATGAAGGCAGTGGTCATGTGACCTACGCTGCATGACTAATTAGTGTCATTACTTAGTCGCAGCTCCTAGCTTGACAATACGACAACTCTTACACCCCCCAAGTTTTGACATATTCTGTAACCGTTCGCGTCTCAGTCCTTACCTACGATAGTATAGTCACTCATTCTCGATGTATATATAGAGCTCTGCGAGCCCTATCTCATAGAATCAACTCAGTCCTCATCAATCGTTATGATCAATCCCCATTGAATCCTCCCACATATTCCGTAGAGAGCTTTGGGGAAACTAGCCCAATAGGTCTAAGGCCCGGCACTAGGTAACAGTTCCACACTAGCTCTTAATACCTAAGCCTACAATTTCCTAATAAACTATTTCTAGCCTGTTCTTAACCCTTTCACATGCATCCGCAATCCAAGCATTATAATCGAGGAACTGAAGCAGAATGCCTTCTCAGGTATCCTGCAGCTTGGCTTTCTAGATCAGGATCCTATTGACCAATGTTAAATGTTGACGTGTGTTAAAATGCACAACATCGAATGCATATGCTTTAATCGAAGCCGAAGCTCAAAAGTGGCGTACGGCTATGCTTGCGATTCAGCCAAGAAAGTGGTATGGCCTGATTGGCGTTTATTTTGCCGGTTTCAGCGAATAGTATCCCACCATTTTAGCCACACTCCCACACGAGAGAGTTTCCTTAGTTTTGGTGCTCGCATTGCAGATGCATGTAAAGGGGGATAAGACTAGACTAAACAGAATTTGTGTGGAAGATTGCAGGCATAAAGATTTAAAGTTTGCAAGGAATAGACACACAAAAAACTGGACCTATTAAGCACCACTCTCTGATCACGGGATATTGAATTGCAGGAGCTCGGCCAATTGCTGTACGACGGCTGCATTTTGAGTGCATAGCGCCTACAAAGGCTGGTTATCCCACCAACAATAAAGTAGAGCTAGAAAGCATAATAGGTGAAGAAATCGCTTGCACAAGTGGCGGTTGGTTGCAAAGGGTTAACCTGCGGCTAGTGGATCTCTATTTCCCAGGACTTCACATTCGACCAAAATCAGCCAAACAAGCCCTTGCAGGTGTGATGGGTGGTGGCAACAATCCGTCTAATGCGAGTTGCTACGTAGCACGTCTTTGGAATTTTGTAACAACAACTGCACTACAACCGTAAGCTACTATAATACCAAATGGTGACACAATTCTCACAAGCCATTTCTGAGAATACCGCTGTCGCACTTTGATGTGCTAAATATAGTGGATGAATATACACTGATGTGAATTAGTGTTGTTGTATTGTCTGTTGTGTTGAACACCCTGGCCTAGCTTATCTACAAAGGTAATGGGAGAATTGCTAATCCGCAAGTCTTCATGGTTCATGGCCAGCCTGCGACAACCGCATTTCCTCAGAGAGCAGGTATTCCAAAAGTAAAGGTTGGTAAATCGGAATTTGCCAATCATGTTCTGCAGAAAGTCTTTTGATATCTAGCGCAATAGGTCACCGTTCCCCGCAGACTCTAATTTCCTAAGCCTACGATTTTCTACACAACTTCTCTCTAGCCCGTTCCTATCTCCTTTCCCATGCACCAACCATGCGAGCATCGCAATTAGCGAACTGGAAGGAGAATGGCTCCTTAGGGATCCAGAGCCTAGCTTCCATATTATGATGTTATTAACCAATTTTAAACTCTAATTAATAACTAATAGCTTCGATGACGCGGGAGCATGCACAAATCTGGCGCATGTGCGTTCATCAGAAGTCAAACCTGTCAAGTGGCGTACGGCTATATTGCAGATTCAGCCAAGAAATTTGCGTGGCGCGTGATTGGTGTCGATAACGCCACTTGCAGCGAATAGCATCCGAGTGGAGCGATAACGGCACTTTTAGTCGCACACCCACACGGGAGAGCTCCCCAATTCGTTGCTCATATTGCAGACGCATGTGAAAAGAGTAAACATGAGCGAGAAAGGATTCGTGTGAGAAATTGTCTAGACGTCAAAGGACTTTCCGTGGAGCATGGTCGGTATATCCCTCCATGGCCTCGGGAGTTCATATCTCTGATAGACGCCACTGAGAAACCCTATTTCTCTTGACCTGCAGTGTTCAAACCTTATCTCATAGATGACACCAGACAAGGGAAGGTAAAGCCGCGGAGGATCGTTCGTTAGCATAGTGTATAGAACGAACGGCTGCGTCCCGGCACATATCCGACTAAAGATTCCAATAGGAATCTAAGGCGCTAAATGGGAGGGATTTCCATAAAGCGGGTTCTCTGGCGCTCGGTACCTATCACGTAGAGCCTTATAATGCTGGCTTCCACAATTTGGTGCAGCATTTCCCCAGTGGGTAATTGTATTACATCTATCACAATATATTGTTGATCTTTTGAACCCACTAGATTGGCCTTTTACATTCTTCGCCGCATAATGCCTTCTTTCAATCTTTCGCTGCGAGAGGAAATGGTCGGAGTGATTCCTCCGCCTCCAGGGATCATGCCAAATTTCATTAACCCACCGTCTCTTCAACACATTATCCTGATTACAATCATCTTACCCATTGTCTCAGTGCTATTTGTAGCGCTGCGGTTTTATACAACAGGCTTTATTATACATTCAGTAGGAACTGATGATTGTCAGTATTTTCTTCTCAGGATAAATGGATATGGCTAATTTTTAGATATGATTGCTGTTGCATGGGTTAGTTCCCTATCATTTTGGCCTTGCACTCCATCTAAATCTTTGTTGCGTTTTAGCTTCTGGCGTGCACATCATCAGCTTTTTACATTTTACGTAAGTCCATTGTATGCTTAATGCATATTATATTTAGCTAATCAGATCTAGTAACTCGTTATGGATTGGGGCACCATTTATGGGATGTCCCCTTCTCCACATTCAATGGCAATTTTCTTAAAGTATGAAATGATCCCTTACGATCCTCCATACTGTATGCGTGAAAATAAATCGGCTAACGAAAGCTACTAGTATGCTGCAATATGCTTAACATTCTACGGCCTTTCGATCATGCTTAGCAAGATATCAATTTTAGTCCTCTTCCTCCGGTCCTTACCGCAGAAACCCAAAAAGGCTATCTATGCTACCATCGTAGCAGTAGTAGTCTACAGTCTCATCGGGTCGTTTTATTGGCTGTTCGCTTGCCAGCCACTCGAAAAATTCTGGGACCTAAGCATTACCCGCGGTTCATGCATTGAATGGTCAAAGATCAATATATTTTCGGGCGTTATGAATACAGCCACAGACAGCGTTATTCTACTGCTGCCCCTATTCATGCTACGAAAGGCTAGACTCCCCAAGTGGGAAAGGATTGGGCTAGTTATAGTACTGATGACGGGAGGATTGTACGCCTAACCTGAATAAAACTGGAGGTGAAAAGTGCTAATATGCGAAATAGTGTCTTAGTCATCAGCATCATTAGATTGAAGACAACAGTAGACATGGATCCCAATCCAGACATTACGTGGAAATATGTGCGCAACGGAGTATGGTGGTTAGTGTATAATAATCTTAAATCCTAGAAAGATATACCTAACCCAATTATAGGATGGTAGAGATGCATATCGCTATTGTTTGCGCCTGTCTTCCGGTTGGGAGGGCATTTCTTCGTAAGCACTTCCCTTGTGTGGTCGATTACTCTTTTAATACTTTCGGCCACAATACCCAAAACGATTGAGTCTTGCCAGCACGTTATAGAATGGACGCTTCGGGTCAGCTTCATTGGCTTTAAAGGGCATATCAAACATAATGCAATGGAGGGCTGAGGTGAGATTGTCTGTTCGGAGTATATAATATAACAAAAGTTACGTCCACAGAACATCCTCTTAAACCAGCACTAGCCGCATACGTTCACTTGCCGAAGCCTTTGACCTACACAACCTCTTCTTCTCGTATTCAAGCTATATGCCAATAACGTGCACACCCGCGCCCGAGCCCGGAAGATAGTCATCAGCTAGCCGATTTAACCTTTACTTCCGTGAATATGAAACTTTGATAATAAACCCAATTTATTGTGCATGGTCATGCCAGAACGAAGCATCAGGTTCATACTTCAATTGGGCAGTAGAAGGGGCGTTGTCCTTAAGTTTTGTGCGAAGCGGGTGGCCTCGTTTGGTCTACTGCGAATCGTTTTTGATTGGTCTCGAATGGTATCCTCAACTCCGTCTGCGAAGAGTCTGTGTACTCTGGTTGGACTGAATCGAAAGCTTTGCTCTACGCTACTTTAAGGGTCCAGCTTCAGATACATAAGGGGTGGATTTAGTAATTTTGAAAGTAGTTAGCGATGTAGTTATGATAGATGCTGACAAGCTCACTCTAAAAGAATGTTATATTATGTTGATAGATTTTCAGAAAGAAGAATTATACGGTTGTGCATTTGAGTAGGTGGTGGCGGCGCCGCTTTGTATCAACTAAGCGCCACAGCAGTAACCAGGAACTTCCCGTGCCGTGGTTGAGTTCAGGCGTTACCCAAAGGATAAGGTTTGACATGCGAGGATTAAGAGAAATTAAGTTTGTGTGATCAGGGTTTTGGCTAGTGAGGCGCTTGCCGATTCCGCAGACTGGGTTTTGACATCTTGAGCCCAGTGCCCCGGCACTGGGTTACTGTTCCTTAAAAATTCCAAATACTCAATGTCAGTTCGAAATATTGTGCTTGGCTATGAACAAGCTCACAATACCATACTAGGTGCGCCATTGAGGGCGTCCCAAGAAGAAATCGCAAGCGTGGGATTTGCATTTAGCCCCTGCATAATCGCAAACACAGCTCAGAAGCCTCCAGTCCTCGAGACAAAATCCGGCCAACTACTTTATTGATCCCTCCCGCATGCACCTGCAATATGAGCGCCGCAACCGGGAAACTTTCCCAAATGGATATGCAGCTAAAGAGCTGAATGTCCTATTAGCGATCCAAGAGCTGGATTTCTGGATCAGGGTCCTTTTAGTTAATTCCTAATGCTAGCGTAAGTCAGAATGCTCTCCGCTTCGCGAGACAGACAACCAAACTTTTTGGGGTTGCGACAAACGGCTTAGATGGCGTTAAAAAGCGCAACATCCGATGCATGTACAGAATTGGCATTAGGAGAAGCAAGCGAATTAGTGTCCTCATGGTAAGGTTTGATTAGGAATTTGACAAGATGCGCTAGATGAATCAAGCGTCCCTCGCAGCCTTACGGCTGGTGATGACCCCTTAGCGTTACTGCTGTACTCGTAGGCCTATATAAGGGCGCTTTATGAGTTGCGACAGGAGTATAAGTGCAACTGTGGCCCTGTGTAGGGCGAGATCGCTTTCGCTATGAAGACTGACTGTTCACGAATCGGGCGGGCAGGCGTCCATGCGAACGTATTTTTCGTATTGGCGTAGCGACCGGGTTCAGGAGTCATCTTAGCATGTTTCTCAAGGGCAATATTGCACAAATCAAGTCGCGTGCAGGCTTGTGGATGCTGCGAAATCCAAGTACCCATAGTTTGTTCCGTTACGGGTGGATGCATGTTAGCTGAAAGTCTTAAATATAACGTTGAAAATGATGTCTATATCCATTTGTAACGCGGAATAGGTAATAAAGCTGAATATCTAGCTTAGCTGGGCCTATTTTACAGGGTCGGTCACAGGTACAAGTTCAATATCGCTACCTGCCTCATCGCACGTGCCATTGCTGGGCAATCTCATACCAGTACCGACCTCGTACCAGGAAGCCCCTTCGCAAACATCGAGGGCATCACTGGATCGTATCGACCTCGTGTCCAGCGTTACCTCTGTGTGTGAGTGGATGTGACGGTGTTCAGGCACATCCTCAATACGGTCAAACTTGCCGGGAGCGGCGACATGAAGCGTCATCTTACCACCACTGGTCGAGGTGCGCTTGTACATAACTGACCGCGAACCGTACGTTCCGGTGTGGATGCAGCGGAGGTAAGGGCGTAGAGAGGGTAGGCACGCTATGATGAGTCCGATATTGCCGTCAAGTAGATACCAGAGACCTAGTTCAAGTAGTAAACTCATTAGCAGTTTTTCTCTTTCCAGCTGTTAGCCACCCTAACACGAGAGCTTGTAGAAGAAAGGCTTCGATAATAGGAAGCAATTTTAACTTACTAACAAGCGTGAGGGGTATCCCACTGGCTTCGTTTAGCTCGATAGTTAGGAAACGTGCTAAGCAGATAGCGATATTTATGATGCCTAGTCCGAAAATGCATTGAACGCCTCGCTTGACAAGAGGCTTCACCTGAAGTTTGTGAAGAATCAGGAATGGCAAGAAAAAGACTGGATTTTCTTGTTAGCACACGGTTCCCATAGTGGCTTCCTATACCCATGTGTATGATTGCGGCGTCGGGGGGTCTGCTATTAAGTGCTAGAAGGGACAATTGTTACCTACTTAATATACCAGAAGAGAAGTGCAATGCCCACCCAATCTGGAAGTTGACATGCGAAGCACTTGGAGGGCACATGTCTGCTTCAACAGGCCTTTTACCAAAATTAGCTACTGTAAAGACCTATGGTTCGTCGAAGGAGGTTAAGCGTACCATTGTCTCTGCACCGGGAAACATAAAAACAGTGTGATACTGAGGGATATAATGAATGCTGCAGTTGCGTACCCTATGACAGCATGCAATAATATCCTATACAAGTGGTTATGCTTCGGGAAAAGGTCCAGGTAGAATGTTAAGATAGAAGCCTTGCACAGGTAGATCGTCGCGTAAAATGGGAAGTTCGTAGCCCAGAAATACTAATCCGGCTCATCGGCACTTCCATTCATAACAAACACAGGTCTGAATGCGGCAGTACATACTCGAAGCACTCTCTGAAGGACACTGAGATCCTTCACCAAACTGAGGGGAACGTCCATTTCGGGTTTGAGGATTTCCAGATGCATGAAAACAATATCAAAGGATGCGTTCAACATTGATGCAAACCAGGCCATAATGATTAAATAATCGCCAGCAACGAGCCGCTGACGGTTAAACTTGAGCCGCAAGTGTAGACGGGCGAATATTATAAGAAGTGCTATCCCCAGAAAGACCCAGTCCGATGTCTACAAATAGTTGTCAGCTGCAACTGCCCATACACAATCTCAATACGTAAGCCTTCTTACAATCAACACCGCAGCCGTAGGACCCTGCACCATGGTTATAAAACTCCTCAGGGTTGGCTCTTGGGAACTGGGGTAAGGAATGACGGTGAGCCCGGCTATATTTAATTCAAGTCATCGTTATCGAAATATGTGCAGCAAGGTTGCCACCCATGCTTCCAAGTGGACACTGCGCGTTGGGTAGCTGAATCCCTCGTTAGAAAGGTCACCCTGAACGGCGTTTGCCATGGGATTGGCCGTGATGATCCGGTTTGTCTGTCCGAGGGCACAACAAACACACAAAAGACTGTTCAGTGAGTGCAGTTAATTTGAATAGCAAGCCGCTAACAACGCTACATTATATCATAGTTGTTTTGCTCACATGTTTATACGAATGTTGGACAAATGCTAGTAGTCTTTCCGTGTACGTGAAAGGTACATCAACAGAATGTACCTTCAGTCATTATGTCAGCGCTAGAGCACGTAGAAAAGGTGGCAAGCCGCCACCACTGTGAAGGCGAAGGCCGACCCGCACCGGCCCTGACCTTGCCCTGAGGGTGTTGAGGTTTTTGCGATATGGACCAGGTGCTAGAATGGGACCAACTGCGATGACTGAAACGACCTCTGTGAGCTAGCTCAGGAACAGCCCACATTCGACATCCACTCTATCCGAATACAGAGAACAAGCCTTTGGGAACTAGTATAAATTCATGGCTAGCTTGTTTTGGGTCATGTCATCATGCCTGTATATTATGGCGCGTTGGAGAGCCACGCTTAGCCATCGGAATTTGTTTAACATGGAAGATGAAGTCAAAGAGCGACAGCTCTCGCAAAAACCATCTATATCTCCTAAGCTAACATTTCTATCGAGATTATTGTATGAATACCGACTTGTTTGGCGAAACAAATATCACCATGTTTTATTCTATTCTTCCAACATTGAGAAATATTAGACCCTCCCCTCCAAAATCGCTTGCACATTCGTCTCCCACCAAATCCGAAATTCGGATTGCCCCCACTTTGTAATATCGAGAAGGTTAGCAAGCAACATCTTCGAGCCCTCGAAGGTGAGAGTATTGCCCAGAGCTAGCGGCCCGAAAAAGAAGAGCTCGTATTCATCTTCTAGACACGAGCGTGGTCCTTGGTCGGCATATATTTCTTGGACATCTCCTTCCTCCTTTCTAGAACACTCGCCCGTATTGCCGGTACGTGACACGACCCGCGCAGCCACAACATGCAACAGCTAATTGTCGCCATCGATTTCGACCGCGAGTACTGGAAACCCCAGATCCCATTCTTCATACCTCCGCTTTGTGAACTCTGCCGCAATCCATGCCGCAAGCTGAACGGTTGGGTCTCGGGCGACGTGTCGACGTTTGACTTCGATATTGAGGAAGATAGGAGTCTCGTTAGCGAATGAGGCGGTCTGGTTGATGGATGAGGCGGCGGTGCAACAATTGGTGCGGCGTAATGTTTTAAGCGTGATTCGATGGAGGTCGAGGCCAACAATGTAGTCGATGCGTCTGTCGAGGTCACGATAGAGGGTGGGGTCTTTAGAGAAGGGGACGAGCTCGACAGGAGAGATCTCGATCGGCGTTCTAAGATCGCGTCAGCTCACAATATATACGACATGGTAGTATCTAGACGTGCACGTCCAAGACTGCGGTCTTCGCATTTGGAACGGCAGATCGATCAAAGCCCTCAATCCGCCGCAGAAGATGCAGTATGGGCCCTACCACCACAGATATCCAATGTGGCTCGGTTGTTGTGTCACGCCATTTCTCCGCATGCTCAAATGCGTCCGACAAAGTGTCATCGATGATTCTGTGGTCAAGATCGGTAAGAGGAATGGAGGAAAATTCGAAGTGCTCCAGAACTCATCACAAGCGACCTTAACCTTTTCCTTAGCGAGGTCTTTCAGCCCTTGCACACCATAACGCTCTCCAATCTCGTACATCTTGGAGTGGATGAGAAGCTGGCTCGCTGTGCCGTTAAGCTTGGGACGAGCTGGCATGCAAACATCGCACTTGAAGTTCCTACAATCGTAGGAACAATCCCGATAACAGATGGGATGGCCGTATAAATTGAAGTTAGGCGGCGTTGCTAATTCTCAACGCTTAAACTCAATAGTGACGTTATCTCCTTGGCACACAGCTTCTTTTCTTTGTTCGAAGGAAGATCGGGCAGGCTGTTAACTTCCCCTGCACCCGTATCCTGTAGCGTCCCCTGCGGGAGCCACGCCTGTACTCTGTGGCTCCCCGTATTCTGTGGCTCTCCCGGTGTGCCCTGGGTCACTCCACGTGACCATTTTGCTACATAATCAAGTGACGGGTGTGTTACTAGTTTTGGCGAAAAGCTATATATTTATGATAATTCACCTAATATGGAGGGCTCTACACCGCAGCCGCGCTATTTATTTGCGGAATTGCAGGATTAAGTAGTGCCTATTTAGATGTACTTGCGGCGAGAAGAGTTTAATAGTGATGCTATGGTGAGGGAAGCGAGTCGACCTATATGTGCGATATCGTACATCTGCAGACTAAGCTGCCTGGTGTAGTCTTGGCAATCTTGGCGACGGTGGCGTGAATGAGCGTTTCCCCGCCCAGCTTAGAAGCGGCACTAGAGAAGACTATACCCTTCAAAGACATATTTGTAGCATAAGTGTTACCGTTTGTTGATTAGTTCGCATGACTACTGGAGTACACGAGTTCTTCATCGACAAGGTGGAGAATGACATTCGGAGCTAGCTGGAAGTAATCAGTAAAGGACCTGGCAGGACGGCTCAGTTTGCGAAGAATGGAATAAAGCCACTCTGCCAACCAGTCGCCTCATCCTTCCTCGTGATCTAGCAAACTTTCATCCTCGTTAGTTGCAATTTACCTAAGGTGTGTGCTGTGAATGCCCATATCTAGTCCAGAGGAGAAGAGGTGTAGAAATCGAAAAGAGCGAGGCCTGAAAATGGGCCAAAGAGGGGCCAAAAGTGGGCGACAGAGCATAGCCAAAATGCTATACAGTAGTCTCACTGGTGGCTGCCTGCAGGGATAAGTAAATCCCCAAAAATAAGCAGCTTTTCGGCTTAGCAGTTTGGCCCTGATCTAGAAAAGCGAAAACCCCAAAGGTAGCAAAGAAGCCACTGTTTCTATCGCAACTTAACTTATAACTTAACTATCCTGTTTCTATTGATTCAGATCTGAAAGGTTGGTCCACCTCATCTTGCATGAGCCGATGACATTAATCACAGGAACTATTGAATTTGTCGTGGTTTAATTATCCTTGAGTATTTGTATCTCAAGCATCGTGGAAGTAAGGATCGATAAAAGTATGACCGCTAAAAAAAGGGTAGACGTAGAAAAAAAGGATGGGCGTGAAATGAGGATGTCCGCCCTAAAAAGAGGATAGACGTAGAAAAAGATATCCGTGACGTGGGTGGTCTGGGTGCAAGCAAGTAATGTATGTTATATTGAAAGGACATGGTTTTTCCATAACGGAAGAATAGATATTACTCATAGGCTTTGAGGATTTCCATGCCAGTGGCTGTGAGCACTTCAAACACCTTTTCAAAATCTTAGAGACGTTTATTCAGATACCATTTCCTGCTCTAAAAATGTCAAATCTAGTTCAATTAGCCTCGCCCATTTTCCAGGCTACTCAGCCTGACCGCTCCTCTAACATTACTATCGGTCAAACGGTGCGACCGCATTCGATTCAATACTCTTGAGACAAACCGAGGCGTACTGCTAGCAATAAAAACGAGAGGACAGAGGAGATGGGTACAAATACAAACCTGTTGGATTTAGATTAATATAAGACGAGGGTCAACACCTATAAGAAGAGTGCTGCAGTAGGTTTTCCTTGTAATTTCGACTCATAGGCAAAAGGCAGTAGAAGATTGCAGCACAGAAATGCGACAGAGCTGCAATCGCATTCGCAATGACTAGCGAGATTAAGAAGTATAGGTAGGTCCGATTGCTACGTCCTGCGCTTTTGTGTCCATATGCTCGCCAGCATGATACGATCGAAGAGAGTATTGAGGGAATAGAAAGATAGAAGAACCACTTGTAGTTGGGAGTATTGTTTTGTTTTCTGAGCTAGATGAGGACGAATACAAGTATCAAGGGACGAGCACTTACATAAAGAACACAAAGTCGAGCACACTCAAACCCGTGAAGATCGTATGTATGAGCGGTGTAGCCCAAGGAAGCAGTATCAAGTGGCGTGTGACGCGGGCAAACTAGTGATTCGTGAGTCTTAGCTCGAGAGTACTAAACAAGGGCTCTTACGTTGACTCCGGCATAAAACTGAAGCGTATTGAAGCATGCCGCGTCTAAACAATGAACTTCATACCCCTCGGCAAGCGATTTTGCTGTTGTAGCACAAGTAGTGGCAAACAGGCCTATCTGGACGACGCCAAACAGGACCGCTAAATACCTCTCCAAGTGGCCGTCCTTTTTTGGGAGTTGGTTCGATTTAAGTTTCCTAAAATCGAGGTATAGGAGCGGTAAGCTAAGCAGTATCTCACACAGAACGAGTCATAAATCCAAGGAGAATCGAGCGTTCCATGTCGAAGCCGGAAGAAGAAGTCAGGTGAAGAAGTCCGGATTTACCAGACATCATAGCTTTTATCTCGCTCCGTACTAGCCTACCAACTAGTGTCAAACTTCGTGGGGGTTATTGTCCAGCACTACACCGTGCATGATGCCGGGACGCGGATCGACCTCCGCCACGATACCTTTCTCTGAGGGGGAGGAGAAGCTAGAAGCGTAATGGGGTGCACTACCCTTGCTATATTCGACACGAATCAACCCAGGGAGGCAAAGTCTTGCTTTGTAACAACAGACCGGGTCTAAGCAACATCCGTGTAGGAAGTATACGTTGGCTTCGGTGGCTGTTTGGGCTGGAAGACCCGCCCTCTCTGGATCAATGCATGAGGTGGCTGACAAAGTCATGGTCATAGGTATCATTCGCAAGTAACGGCGTTGTCGAGGTATGACTATTGAAGCAGGAGAGCCTATCGATATATCGAACCACTTCAGTGACCTATGTACATCAGTAGAGCATCCCATTGAGAGGTAGGTGGTGCCACCATGCATTGCGGTCTTGCACAAACAAACCCCCTCATGCTTATACTCCCGAAACGGGGTATATGAAGGTGATGGGTCGGGATAAGCGCTGCGGCGGCATCAATCAAGCTAGCTAGCATCCCATGGGATGTTGGACGTAGATTTTATACCTGTCTAGGCACGAGAAACCCCATGGACGGGTTAGGGGCTGCTAAGTACTGCCTAATTCCGCCTTGTATTTCAACCAGGGTAGCAACAAAACGATATAAGGAGCCACATACCTCAGATAACTTCTGGCCTAATCTAACACCCCCGACACCCAAAGAGTGTTTAGCGATGGAGTATTCACAGGACTCAACAAGTGGACCTACAGCTGGAGACTATGATAGGGATAAAGTTAGTTTACATTTTAGTTTCCAGAACTTGCTCAACAAAACAACTTACATGGAGCTTCAGTCATTCGATAATAACAATAGGGGCAAAGCAGATAAGACGCCGGTAGGTTTCGTACTCACTACTCCATTTGGACGACCGTTAATCTTCTCAAAGGTATTTGACCATGTCATTATGCCGAAATATGGTGTGCAAAGTATGCAATAAAGAATCTCCGCGCTTGAGAACGCAGTCGCCGATACAAAAGCCCAACTGGCCAGAACACAAGAGAGAATTCGTGCTTTGGATGAACGACAGCACGGCGGCCGGCGCAGATCGAAACACACAGGAGTTCAGAAATACAAAAAGTATGACCGATTGATTCGGGCGATGGCTGTTTATATCAGCCGTAGAGGGAGATTATAGGTTGGAATCATAGCCTTTGTACCTTTTGGGAGTCAGCTTCATGTTCGATGAACAGTGATGGGGATGACTTACAACCTTGGCGGATGAAAACGAACCAAATCAATATCAGTAGCAAGTGTAGGAGACGAACGCAGGGAGTTGCTAGTTCAAGAGTTTCACCTGATATTGCACCAACTTTACTATCTAGTCAGCAGATGATGCGTTTGCAGTTGTTTCCCTAGCACCATGCTGTGAATTAGTCTCCCGATGGATCGCTTTCGCCCGTTTATGCCGCGCTCGGCGACAGTTGGCTGGCGACTTGAGAACTGGTGGAGGATACATCTTGCTCTGGGATACATTGGTGCTTGATACGGGCGGGGGGTAAGAGCTTACAAGAGATTGCTGGCTTGGAGGGGACCAAGGTTCTCCTCCCTCGTCTGGGGTTATGAATCCTGTGATACGGCCGTTACGTCTTGCTATGAAGTAGATCTCGGCGCCGTATTCTAGGCATAATTTCCCAAGCTTCTCGTAAAGGGTTGCGCAGAGTTTAAGATAGTTGTTGTTTGCTGCTCGCCTGGCCTTGGACTGCGCGTGTGCTTGTGGTTTCTGGCAAGAAGGCATAGTTGTAGAGCGAAATTCAATTCGAAGAATTCGTCTTTTAAACTCCGTTGAGTGCTCTACAATAGAGATCCAATTTTAAATACCTGAAAATATATTCCAAAGTGGCTCCTGAGGGCTTAAACGGTTTCTAGAGCGTATTGCCAGTGTTCTTGGTTCACAAACAGTTTAGATCCCCAAGTTCTTTCGATCCGTTAATATTTTAACCCCCAAGTACTTTCGATCTGTGGATGTTTCGACCCCCAAGTGCTTTCAACCCACAACCTATTCCGATCCCCAAGCGGTTTGAATCTCGGCCTGTGACTAAGACTTCTCAACCTGTGACCCTTGTAGCAGGGCCTCCTCAGCCTCGGCTCGAGCCGGAGAATCCCTTGCTTCTTAAATTTATCCTCCAAGTTACTCACCGCTTTCTCATTAAGATCACGGCGCCCAAGCGCAAGATTCTCAAATCTTACTCGCACTGTACCTCTGAACTGAGTACGCTTATCACCAAGGAGTCTTCTTTCGATAATTTCTACAAAATCCTGTTCCATCTTTCAACGACTGTGGAGTATTGCATAGAGCCTTGCCTTGGAAGGCAGATTGCTACCGGTTTTCAGTATTGTGAGGCCTAGTTCTGGGCCTCACGTTGGTGGCCCATCTCCGGGCTCCACATTGATGGCCCGTTTTGGTGCAACCGGCTCCCATCGACTCCTCAACTAGTTATAGAAGTGGGTTTACCTGATTTTCACATGCAAGACAACGGAGTCTCACCATGCCTATCGAATGGAGACCCAATATGCCCATAGCGGAATACATTGCACGCAAGAAATATGACCCTGCTCCACATAAAGCTAGACTGCGTACAATTTTCACTAAAAGTACCACGGGCCAAGTAGATAAAGCCATTTCGTCTAGAACCGAGCCCCACTCATCAGCTGGTTCGCTTGCTCTAGAATTGAATCGAGATCAGTGTTTGGGTGATGGAACCATGGAGATGCAGTGCTCGATTCTACGACAAATGGCTAGACATGAAAACACCGCAAAGGGGCTGATGAACGAAAGCGTAACGCTCACTCCGGGTGAATATCAGTTTGAGAGAAAGAAGGGAGAGCTGACTCAAGTTCTCTACACAATTTGGGGATTCTAAGATAATAGAGTTCTTGGAATTCATGTCAAATATGGTTTAGGGTACAGTGTATCCCTCAGAACCGGGATAGCTGCACTGCCGGGATAAGCGAGCAGTACTTTCACTTCGAGCAGTCGGAAATCACTACACGCGTTGAGGTTTGGTATACGTACCTGAAGATCGTATGCAATGGCTATTTCCGTATATTCTTAACCATTCGTAGCTAAAAATTACATTCGCGTCGCCGTCTCTTCGCATGGTCTGTATAGAGACTGTATTTGCGATGAAATCACGTATCGTCTCCACAGCGCCCTTCTGGCGCTGCCACTGCTAACAATATTGATACGAAGCTCCTATCGGAAGTTTAGAACCCCACCACGATTTTCGCAAGCCATCCCCAGCCCTGTGTCGGCCGTGGCACTGATTTTCATGCAGGGCCGCCACGCGGATCGGTACCTCTAATCGAAGCAGTCACCAAACTCGGCTAGTGCGAGTCAGTCCCGCACTTAGATAATCGCCGTTCTGTAATGCACGTGAGTAATGACGGACAGATCTGTGGTTGTGCGGCGGCGTAGGCTAAGTACTCGGACTATCATATAATCCGACCCGGATTGGGAACAGGGAAGACAATTCGCGACACTATCCAATGTACGGCTCTGTCTACCCCAGTAGCATTCACCACCTAAAATGCTTGAAGCCCACCGTCGATCTTTCCACCGATCGAACAAATGCCTACCTCGTCCCTATGCTTCTCGAGCCCATTGCGACCGATCGATAGACCGACCATCAACCGAATGAGCTCGCGCAACAGAACGCGAATATGCCCTTTCAGTTAAGAGGGGGTAGATGGATCCTAGTAGTATGGTCGTGCAGGGTAGGGATTGGCATCGTTCCGAGTATCATGATCCAAGCCTGTACTTCGGTGGATGGATCGTTGTTGCCAGGATATACAAACATGGAAAAGCGCTGGACAGCTGGGTGATACAACCGTTGCACTGCCATATCTTGGCCGGATCCTTACGTGAGCACTGCAATTACTAGAGCCGTGGAGTGCTTGAGATAAAACTTGGAAGGTGACAATGCTGCTCATGCGTGCTCTCTAGAGCTGAATGCCATCCCCACTCTCGCGAGCGGTGGCCTTTGTATATTCGAAACCGGACGTTGCTGGCAAAGCACCCCATACACTATCCGATGCTTTGATCTACCTAAGTTCTTCCCCATATTGCGAAAGCCTCAATTTCCGGGAACAAAGGTCAGTGCCGGTGCGGGTCGGCCGTGGCCTTCACAGTGGTGGCGATTTGCCACCTTTCTACATGCTCTAGTGCCGACGTGATGGTCGAAGGTACATCTTGTTAATGTACATCTCTTATACACATTCCATGATACAGGCGTTTTCATACTGTTCTACGAAAAGGTGAAAATAAAAGGGGATTGATCAGTATACCACAGTACTCTCAGAATCCGCGTAAACAAGGGTGTGACAGGAGCGGGTCGGCCATCCTCCCAGAAAGCTGTGGCGACGCGAAGTATGTAACTCGCCTAGCAAATCTCACCAATTGACATATTTCCCCGCTCCTCCATATTAAGCATTACATGAGTGAGTTATTATTCAGGAGCGACCCCGTGCATGTAATAGAATATTCACGCCTGATAGCTGATGTTCACATCGACTGCATGCTTCGGAAAATGCCGAACGCAGCTAGGCTGTAGTGACGACATCATTTGGCGCGGCACGCTATCCGTGCAGCTCCGGAGCTCTGTCCGATCCGTCCATGATGGGCACTGGCTGAGAAGCTGCTCTGTCCCACAATAGAGGCCAAGCCGGGCGTCAGTCTTTCGGCGGCCTCGGCTCTGCTCCCGTAATGACAATCATAGGGACAACCACATCAAATAATTGTTTCATGCGGAAGGGATAGGAAGAATGAAACAAGGCAAACTAAATTTGACGTCGTATACTTCATTATGTAATCCTATTTCCGCTGGCATACGCCTTCTAGAAGCAGGGACTAAAGCAGGATTGCGGCCTGAGTTGATGTGCAGAGCTCAGATCACTTGTTTAAGGGCTATGTCGTAGACAATAATTACCTTTCATGCAGTAAATAAACTCATAGTCCTAACAGCACATTATGTTTATAACATACCAGTACTTGCCATGACTCAGCATTAGCTTGGCAATCTAGACGCGTCGTTCTAGATTTCCTGCATTGTAGGATCCTTGGATCGTCATACGCTAAATAACTACGTCAGAGGCCCTCTCCACAAATTAGTGTAATATTCACTCCGCTTTGATCTAACCAGCATAGCACGCGGAATGTGAAGGGAACTTAAACTTTCTCTTTGTTTGGCTTGTCTTGCACAAGTGGGCCTTGCAGCATGTCTCAAACTAAGTGCCAGTTTACACTTTGGGCATGTAGACAGCATGTCATGAGATTATTTTAAATATGCGTACTAACCTGACAACACGTTTAACATGGTAGTGTTAAAGTCCCCTAAACCCAAATTTGCATGGAGGGTTGCCATTGCTGGTTCCACTGCGGTAGAACAATGTTAAATTCAAAGGTTAAAGTCTAGTTTAAGACAAATTTTGTGTAAACAAGTTGTAATGTAAATGCATGCCACATTCCGGGGCTGAGTAAAGGCACCGCTAACCACAGCTGCTGCTGACCTATCACTCTACGACTGGCTGAGACACACGTCTTTGGCGTCTGAACCATTCGAGTGGATATGTTCTCAATGTAGGCATAACTTCCTACCACTTCGCTTGTTCTTAACAGAGATTCTTACTACTTTTGTATTAGCTTGTAGTTTAAGTGGCCTTCGCCGGCTGTTCACGACGATCCAACTGCCAATCATAGACATACTCAGCAAAAGTAAGCTGAAGATTAATTTTACCAAGTAGTTTCCAACATACTGGTATCGATAGGACATTACCCCGCCCTAGGGTTGCCGTAGGGTTTGGAAAGTTATCTCCGTACATTTCCGGTGGCAATAGCTAGAATTTAACTTTGCTGTCTTCCTCTGTGTCTTGTGGCTGATCCGCAAACCTTCCTCTAGTTAAGTAAACTCAAAATTATGTCAAATGTGTGAATTGTAACACTATGACAGTGAAGTGCGTGGATAGAGTGTAGCTACGCTGTTGCGAGGGTAGATGAATTTCTCAAGCATAAATAGAGAGGCTCTCCCTCCATCTTAAGCAGACAACCCCGTCCTCAATACATTAAATCCACCATTTATTAGAAACATAAAAACACATACCGCCCACTGCTACTCAACATGTCGTCTTCTGTGGTCGGAACCTTCACCCGCAACTCTGCTAACAGAGTCACTGCCACATTTGTTATTGATCAGATCATGCGCTCTTTTACCGCAACTATCTCCCCAGCCATACAGCCGTTCACCTCCAACCAAGCCAAACTCACATACGACGACCTTGAGAAGCTCACTGGCACTCGCAATTATTCTGGCCGTGTTGGCATCAATGACTTCTCCTTGACGCTAGATAACGGTGTTACGATTGTGGGCGAGCTCAACCCTCCCGGCATCCAGCCTGCCTCCACCGTCGATGGAACGGGAAACTGGGAGGAGAGTTAAAGGTATAGCCTTTTTGCCTGCATTATGAACTTCGGTCCTAAAATTATAAATAGGGTTGATAGTACAGTCGAGTGCTGAATAGCCCAAGAGAGATTTTAAGGAGGGCGAGGAAATGGACGGTGGTCAGAGACAGGGATGATCCTATGGCAACGGGGTTACATATTTGCTCATCTTAATTCACCACATTCCTTTATTTTCACTTTTTATAAGGGAAAGCCTTAGTTGACGTGAAGTATTGTGACATTCTGCTGGGCCGACCAAGTCTCCTTCCTGGTGGCAAGTACTGAGCTATAATTCTGCAATTACTTTTACAAATATTTTGACAGCTCTATTCTGGAAGTAAGTGATTGTACACGTCTTGGTAGGACGCTAGGCTTTAACTATCGTTACTATACTATCATACTTGCACATTTCACTTTTCGCTTCACTTGCTAAGCTATCTATACAATCTCAGTATTTGATACAAGCCAGCGTGAAGATGATGCACTAAGAGTGTCCAACGTTCTCGTCTACCTTTAGAAGGCACTTGCTGCAAGTTGGTGGCGCTCGTTATCTTCTTTATGTCCAAGCTAGGTCACCCTCTTGGAATACCCTCATCCGCCATGAGCCGTCGAAACATTGTTGTTGTCTACGGCCTCGGCGGTATGGGAAGACGCAGCTAGCAGTCGAGTTCACGCGGAAGTGCCAACGCAGATACAGCGGCGCTCTAGCTAGGCGGGCCGGTAGAGGCTAGTGTAAAGCAGTCATTTACAGACATGATGCGGAGGCTGCCGCAGAGCGAACTGACAGCAGAAGGCGTGGAGATGGTCAAGCACTCTATCCCCGATGTCATCTCGATCGACGACATCTACTGTCACCCAACCGTAGGTCTTTGTGTTTGCACTGACTGTCTCACATTCCAATCGGCTGCTATCTGCACTCTGGTTTGGGTACTGCACCGAGGCACAAATCACAGCGGTAGGAGCGGTCCGTTCATTCGTCGCGCATGAACAAGCGAGGCACTTGTTATTGATCCCGGTTATGGTTAGAAGGAAGAGAGCATGCAAGATGAGAGCGACGGGTGTGCTGAGCTCCAACTATTCAATTTTCGGTCAAAAATGTACAGGCTTCTAAACAGCAGGGGAAAGGAGACAGGAACTGAGCACTAGAAATATTTGAGAACCTGCTTAGGCTCTGTTGTCTGGACAAGGATCTTGTCAGCTAATACGATTAATATAAGAGTACCATGGCCAGAGCTGTGTAAGCTGCTTATGCGTGGTATGGGACCGTAATGAAAATGATTTGGCATCAGAGGTTGCCACTTACTGCGGGGAGATGGCCCAATGGCCCTGACCTTGTCTTTAAGGCGTTGAGGTCTTTGCGATATAGGAGAGAACTTAGGTAAAGTATTAACTTGATGTCTAAACTTTCTAAAAGAATCAGAAGCAAAGCTAACCCTATTATGCTTGTTTTCTCTCTTCTATAGTTTACTGTAAAATTCGTAATTCTACATCACTTGCTATAACAAATCGATTGACCCAACGATGTGCTGCAGGATACCTGTAACAAGTGGTATACAGGGCTTGTACTCCAATAGTTGCCTAATATAGTTTGGTAAGAGATTAAATAATATAAAACATAACGTACAACAAGTGTTCTGAGACGGTAGGTAAGTTTGTCTCCGAAGACAGCTATTATAGCAACGCCACAGCTAGCGAGTACTATAGTAAACCCATTTGCCCATATCTGTGCTAAAAAGAACTGTCTTGCAAATAGGTTTGGACTAGAACCTGATCTGAGATATGTCGACATTCCGTTTACCGGCATTGAATGGCATAAAGCCGTCCGGCTTAGGGACGACGTCTTGGAGGCCCGTGTGAGAGAGTTCCGGAGTTTCCACCTAGAACGCAAGGATGGGAAATGCATTATACGGGATGAAACAGATGATGCTGAAACGGGATGGCTGAAATACGACGGGGAAGATAGCGCAGATCTGCAGACGCTTCAGGCCGCTGCTATTGGAAGGGAGAATAGTCAATCAGGTGATGGACGAAGATACTACATACTGGTTATTACGCCACAGTGCTTAGAAGGATGCCGGATATTCGAGAGGGTTGCTGTTGGTTGTATTCCGGAGAAGTTCATATCATTTGAGAGCCAAGGGGTTTGCGGCACAGTATTTTAGGATGTTGCGGCGGTTCAATACTGTTAAAAAGCTCTATATGTTGGAGCATAAGCTATACTTTGAAGCGATTTATGTTGTTGATCGTATACTATATGTGTGCAAAGCGGAGAGTGGACGAGACAGGTTTGTAAGTAGAGCTCCTTTAAAGCAGCAGCACTGAAGGTTGTGCAATTGCGGAGCGGCCTTGCTCCGTAAGCATGCTTGCGAGCAATAAACGGTAAACAAAAGTGACTTCGCAGTGAATATTGCTACCACAAGCAGGGAGGGTGGCCGACCCGCTCCGGCGCAGACCTTGTCTGGGCGATATTGAAGTTTTTGCGATATGAGAAAAATCCAGGTGTGCAGACCGCCACCAGGAGCACTATCATTTCAGTCTCGGTAGAGTTCAGAACTAGTCACCGGAACGGGACCCACTGCGGGGCCCAAAACGAGCCCTATGGACTAGTTCAGGAACACTCTACATTTGACATATACTATATCCAAATATAGAAATCGAGATCGGGTGAACAAAAACGGAACTAACGGCTAGCTTGATCTAGGCAATGTCATTCCGCTTATAGATTGTGATGCCATTTCTGTCCGAAGAGTCTCCAATGTTCCTATACTGGAACTAAGCGTGGCGAGAGCTCAAACCGGCGTTCTGCTGCGAGAGGCAAAATGGTACAAGCCGAGCATGAAAGGCTCTTACGCGTTTTTCCTCGACATTAGCAATGCCGCTATCTTCTCTGCTCACTCAATACGTCTGGCGTTAACGTCATACGACAGAACAGTTAAGATCTGAGATAAGCAAAGCAAGTATGTGCAGACGCTTGAAAGGCATAGGGACGACGCTCAGCCAGTAGCCTTCTATCATGACCCAGAATGGTCAGCGTCAACATCTAAAGACAGAATGATTAAAATCTGGGACGCGCGCACTGCAGCGGGTGCGTGCAAACGCTGCAACAGGCCAAGTCTTTCATGACATATTTTTGATATTACTGGCTCTTGCCTTAAGACTGACACAGAGAGCGTGTGAGGAAGCGGCATGCTAGAGGGTTAACTCATCCATTCTAACTGATTTATCCTCTTAGGACACGAAAGCGCAGTGCGTAACTATGAACTTTTAGCAACGGTTACTTAAAATTTTATCTGCAAGCTTGTAAGGCCAAGGCCGCAAAAGGCGTCGGTATATGGAAATAGTTTCAGAACAGCTTTCAAGCCCTGTACACTCCTCACTATATGCGCATTTTTGACGAGAATTTGCTGAAGTAATTGCTCCTCAAACCAGGCATGCTGGTGCCTTGATCCTACCCCAGATACGAGAGTTCCGAGAACCAGTGCCCAGATAAGGACAAAATAGAGGTTATTCCTAGGTTGCTTGAGAATGGTCGATGAACCTTGCACTGCATCCATTGACTGACCTATGCTTAGGAGTGTCGGATCGTTGATGCTGTGGAGGACTAACATTACCGCTTTCTGCAAACGATGAACGAAAAGATCATACATCTTCATCTCAAGTGGCAAACCTCGAATAGCCGACCATAAGAACAATTGACAAGCTTCCAAAAACATGACTTCCACGGGTAAAACCATTCGGCTTCCTCCCTCTTGTACCGATAATAATCGCAAAATCATATGCTCTACGCGATACAGCGAGTGCACTCCGTTGGGGTCGGTCTCAAAATACACTGGCCATACATTTTTAAATGTTGTCCCTTCAGCATGTTTAGGCTGTAGCAGACTAATTTGGTGGAGCTCCAAAATAAGTCGTTCAAACGCTGGCGAAAGGGGTGGAAGATGTGCAAGGGTCCGTGATTTGAGACTTTCAGCTTCGAGGGTAATGTTTTTGGGACATGTTTCCCTGCAAGGCGGTGGATGGTAAGGTACTTGGGGGACCTGCGGAACTTGGGCAGCCACGTGGATCTCGCACCTTGGATGCTGTTAATAAGTTTGGAAGCAAACTGGTTATACTAACCATGTGATGGCCTTCTGTGTCCAACTCTCACATTGCTGGATACCCCTTCTCAGGTCTCTACGTCCTTTCAAGGTGAGCACCCTAATCATAGCATCGCGGTGAGCTTTTGCTGCAATATAATCGCTGGTAAAGTTCTATTGTTCTTTTATGAGCTTGCTAAGTGGAACATAGCAACCGTTGTTACGTACCGCACATGCCGAAAGACATGCCAATGACGCGAAAAAGTGGTCAGAATAATCTTTGATCTTCTTCTTAGACTCCTCTCTGATCGCCCGTATGACTAGAAGGTTGTATGTTCTAGCGTCCGGCGATATCTGACCCCCCGTCATTGCATCTCGGATTATGGTCGTAGCCAGCAGCCTCGCTTCCTGACGAATCAGGTTCAACGTGGTCGAACTGGGTTCGAGTCCTTTGTGGAGAACCGTGTTCGTAACACGCATAGACAAAATTTAATAGGTTTTATTAAGAAACTAATTAACCCAACTACTATAGTAATAGGAAGGTGTCTCTTCTTCTTTTTAAGAATATTCCTTGATTTCTCTTAGCAAATCTCACCTACAGGGACGCTATTCCTATTTGGTAGGCATCGATACTGGTAGTGTCGGGGGCCTGTGCTGTTAGAAAATTAAAAAGTACAAAACCTAAAGCGCAACAAGAGATCCCTCCTTCCATTTAAGAACTTTTTTGGTCTTCATTGGCAGATCTCACCTGCGACAGCAGGGTGGTAGCGACAGAAAGGTGGCGACAAGAGGGAGGCGACAGCAAGGTGTCTCTTCCTCTTTGGATGTTGTTTCTTTGTGTCGCACTTTGATTTGCTAAATATAGTGGATGAATATACACTGATGTATTGTCTGTTGTGTTGAACACCCTGGCCTAGCTTATCTACAAAGGCAATGGGAGAATTACTAATCCGCAAGTCTACATGGTTCATGCCCAGCCTGCGACACTTTGCTCCGCTTTGACAAATCTGATCTACAAGAAAATTGTACAATAGTAGCGGCAGCAATGTAGGCGACAGTAGGGGCCGACAGCAAGATAGGCAGGGCAGAGGCAGCAGCAAGATGTCCCTTCCTCTTTTCAAGACATATCCTTGCTCCGCCTTGTCAGATCTCACCTATGACAGTGAGGTCATTGCGGCAGCAAGAAGGAGGGCTTACACTATCAATAGCCTTTTCAGCAGGCACAGCAGCCACGTCAGCTACTTAGCCATCTTCGCCGCTACAAGGACAACGTCACTACATGTCAAATCAAGGCAATAAAAAAGTTGATAACGTTTATACATACCTACCCCTGCCCGACACTATAGACCTTGGTTATTTAACCTTACCAAATATAGTAACTCACGATGTACTTTACAGAATTTATATCAATCCTTGTTGCTTTACTCTTGTTCATCGCTCCCTCTATAGCAATCCCAGTTAGTCGTCAACTGCCCCCGATTTCTCATCTGCTCTCGAAAAGTCAAGCTATTCTTCTCTCCTCTGCTGTCTCCTCTATCTGCGCTGACTTTGTTCACTCTTGGTCCACAACTACGTACCTTCTCTCTGCACGCCATCCACACGAACCCGTCTCGCAGACCCTGTGCCGTACGCTTCCTGACAGTAGCTCAGGTTGGTATACTGTACTCGTACCAAATGATGGCATGAGAATGAGCAGGAGAGGGTGCGAGTTGGGCATGGAGAGCTGGATAGAGGAAATGCGAATATTCGGCATTGGAGGTAGAAGACAGAAATTCGCAAGAGTCGGAGGTATAGCATATCAAGCAATGCTAAACGGACCAGAGAGCAGATGTAAGGATTGAAATCAACTATGATCTGAACTTAAGAACTCAGATAGGAATACCTGCTTTACTCCAGTTATAACTATTTGCCACGGAAGATATTGGCCTTTCAACTCCACTAATGTTGGACTGAACTGCTCATTTTCCTCGCCCGCCGCAATGGATCTCTCGACAAGCAATCTCGAAAACCACCCGCTTCGCTCTTCTGGATGGATGAATCTTTGCGTCAATGGATCCTGCTCTGCCAAAGCCTCGAGCAAAATCTCGCTAAATGCCATCAATCTGACGATGTAGGCTGCTCTTGTTGTCTCCCTCTCTGCTTTAGTCCCTGTTCCTCTGTCTCCGGGTCAACTTCTCTGTCTGGCCCTGGCTCAGACTCAGACTCTTGCTCTACCTCCTGCTCATCGTCCCCTTTCCCGACACTTATCACCTTTCGCAACTTCTCCTGCATCAATCCCAGCGGCGTGTTCAATGCTGCATCACGGGCCGTGACCTCAGCGCCACCAGCAAGTAGTGCTCGAATCACCTCCTTGTTCTCAGACCTTACCGCGAGATGCAAAGGTGTCGAGCCCGACCGGTCCTTCGCGCCAACCTTGGCCCCATGCTCTAAGAGGAGAGGTATGCACTCGGTTTTGCTGTCGTTGGCGGTGATGTGGAGAGGCGTAGACTTGTTGGCATCCTTTGCGTTCGCATCGGCCCCTTGCTCTAGGAGTAGCTTGAGACAGGCAGGGTGTCCTTTGAGGCTGCAGATGTGAGCCAGCGTTATTCTTCCCTTTGTTCTTTCATTGGGGTCCGCGCCCGCATCGAGCAGTAGCTTCATGGTCTCTGGCTGTTCCGGGTCCCTGCAGAACGCGGCATGGAAAATGACTATAAGGCGGGCGTCGTGCTACTGAATAGCTAAATGAACGTCCACTTGATGCGCCAGAAGCGGCTTTATAGCCATGATGCTCCTGATCTCGATCGCCCTCACCAGCAGTGTCGTCTGGGACTGTGGTGTTGCCGTCGAAGAATAGATGATTATGCTAGGATAATGCCACCGAGGCATCCATATTGGTGGCCACTGTCCAGACTTTGGAAGAACATAGCCGCAGAAAAGACTAGGCCCTCATGATCGCCAGCAGATTCGAGTATGGTGGTCCTCCGGGATGGGTGGCCAGTCTTATGGCGCCAGTGAAACAGGATGTGAACGAGCATTGACGAAGGTGAACCCAACGAGCACGTATTGCTGGGCATCACGAGACTGAATCGCATGGATAGGCTGCTTAAGTTTGGACTTATATGGACGCCTAGGCTTAAGCTTTCATAGAGTTCGACGTCTAGACCACGGCTACCTAGCTACCAAGGTGGCTTTACCTGTCACAAGTTCATGCAACTTCAGACAACTCCGGGCATTCTACAAAGCCACATACATAATCAAAGATGTTGAATTGGCAGCCTTTGGAAGTTTTGCCACCGGTTTTTCCTTAAGACTTAAAGGGTGAATCGAAAACAACTGCGGCTATAAAATCCTTTGGATCATCATAACTCTACATTCTTCTATCTCTCTCTGTCCAAATTTACTTGAAGGCACACTCGCTGTCCTTGTAGCCCGACTTAACAGACCATAAAGGGACTTCATCCTCCATACCATCACGTTTCTCAAAGCCGCTTCGTTCCCGGATACTGCCAGAATGGCGGCCATTTCACTCGGTGCTTTTGAGTATCTAGTCCGATTTGGGCCTAAAGCTAATTGCACATTCGAAGTATGCTTTCCCAGATTTCTTTCCTTCTTCCTTAATCTTGGAAGTCCGCTGGACCGAAAAGAAATATCTGTATAAGACTAACGGAAACAGCTCTGTACAATTGAAGAAAGCGTTTACAAATACCGACCTTCGTTCTCCGCTAACGTCGCACTCGCCGCTGCTTTCTTTCTCGCCACAATCATACATATTATACTTGGCATCCGGTGGAAAACATGGTGGGTCATGTGGTGTATGATCTTGAGTTGCACTCACGAAGTCGCCGGCTACATTGCACGAGTGTTTATGTGGAAAAATTCATGGAATTTTGCGGCGTTCATTACACAGATTAGTACGTCTATCCCCTACATGTACAAGATATTAGGAACTAATACTGGAACAAGTCCTTATTACCCAAGCGCCAGTGTTCTATTGCGCAGCGATTTATGTCATGCTCGGTCAAATGTAAGTCCGTTTACTGAACGTTATCTCAAGAGTACATGTTGACCTTACGAAAAGCATCGACTACTATGCCCCCAAGCTCGCCCGCTTCTCCACAAACGTCTTTGTCTGGGTATTTCTTCCTTGCGATATCATATCCCTCATCTTGCAAGGTGTTGGTGGCAGTCTCTCTGCCTCCTCATCGGGATCTAGCGCTGTGGGCGTCGATATCGCCATGGCAGGGCTCGTCTTCCAAGTCATCACACTTGTCTTTTACTTAAGCTTTATGATTGATTTTATGGTTAGAGGGAGTGCAAGTTTTCTTTATGCAAATGAATGGATATTACTAATAAAGCTTGTAGCGTCATCGTCATCGTGGTATTTTGTCTATGCATTGGACATCCGGGCTTTGTGTTTCAGAAGGTAAAGGCGCGTTCGGAACCGCAGTACGAAAGAGTGGATCCGACCACAGTTGACGCTGAACTTGATCAATTCCTTGGCCGAAATGATGGACAGTATGGCGAGTAGTACGATACCGTGCGCCAGTGGTATTAAGATATATCGTTCCGCCTATGCGGCTGTTGGTGGGTATTGAGGGTTAACTGTTAATTGTGAAACGCTATGGAATACGTCTCAAGATACTATATCGGACATAGATAGTAACAATGATAATGAATTGGACGCTGTTGGTTTCGATGTGGAATGGCTGGCGAAGCGACGGTGCTAAGTATATATTCCACCAGTATATACAGGAAGTGTAAAAATTGACAACTAATTAGGTTTGTAAATATGCGTAAAGAATTCCGTGAACTACAACGCTTTCGAAACAATTTCTTTTCATCTAGTAGTACGGTCACTTTCCTACTATTAACGGAAACCACGCTTCATAACCGTCCAGAGCATTACACGATCCTGCGATAATTTAATCGTGAATATCGAATATCTTTCATTACGATATTGGACAGCGAAACCACACATACACACTGTGCTTACCTTTAGAAGGGTTTTCAACCTTGATATGTGTGTTGAGATCTTGATGATTGATTGTTTGACATGATGTAAGCAGGTTTGGTATTGAACCTGTACTCTATTAGCTACATGAGCGACCCGTGATTTCTTCACAAGTCACGCAGCGGTTGGTGAGCTTTTGGACCGAGCTCCCCTTGCCGTCAGCTATTGTGCTCGCTCCCTGCGAGATCGCACTGGCTTCCGTTGTGGATCTCAAGCTAGGCAAGGCAGTTGATGCCTTAGAATTTTTAGCTCCGCTTACTAGCCGCTCACGCTGGTTTTGCTGTGACCTACTACTTGAAACACTTCTTGATTTCACCCACAACCGAAAAAAATCCCCTTCCAGCGCAAACAAGGTCGGGGCGGGAGCGGGTCGGCCATCTGCCTCCCTGGTGGTGGCGATGTACCACCTCTGCCGCCACCTTCGCCCTAACAGATCACGTCTTCGGTACAACTTCTCCTAGTACTCCTTATGTATACAGCTCGCCACAAATAACACTGATAAGAAGCCATGGACTGCAAACAGTAAGTATAATCTATTATACTCCCGGTAACTACTAAAATATGCGCTGTACCTTTTGCATGATACTATTCAAGGCGCGCTACTTTCTTTGTATCACGCAACACTACCATCTCAATTCGTCTGCTGTCAGTTACTTCTCTGAACGCCAATACGGAGCAGGATGACTCGTTTTGCTGTTGTACGCGTGGCTGTTTTCTCTCGAGCGGCGATGGGCAGACTTCAATGTGATCGGATGACCGTCACCTCCTTGCACATGGTATGGAATGTCGTGTTTCTCCAATGACCTCGAGATTTTGTTGATCTGCATACCACTATTAGTACTTCGTTTACTTTAATGTGACTGCCTAGCTGTTCATGACCAAGGTCTTCCAGGTGTGGGATGAGCGATGTTTGATAACGAGAATATCCCCTCAACACTCACACTGCATTTTAAACCAACTGGGAGAAGGTATAAGTAATACCAACTGTAAACTCAAAAAGATCCCCTTAATGCAGTTGAAGAACTACTGTCAAGCGGGGCCCAAGGAGGTAACCCTCTCATACTCGCTAGCTCCCTCTGAAGTTGGCGTCGGTGACCAAGTCTAAAACCTAAACGATTAAGATCCTCTTCTTGCACTTGAGACATCGTAAACCAACTAAAATATCCGCTTTTCTGAAGGATATCGATGTATTGCCCTAGACCGAGAGCTTGTAGGTTTCTGCGGAGTTGGCTCTCCGTGACAGATGCAATTGTTGTATAACAATAAAAGGTAGCTTGATAACACAACATCGATCCACCAGCACGAACGCTTCTCTAAATAATTCAAGACCTTTGGTTATTTGCTTCTAACTTCTTCATGCATGCAGGGTCGAATCTGCACTATGATGTCATGTCTTCTCAAAACCCTGCTTTGAGCCGTAGCAGAGCTTTAGAACGGTACTGATCACAGGAGATTTGCCAAGGATACGATCATCAACGACGGCAATTTCTGAACGATTCTTACTCACTTAAAAAGGTCTAGCTCAATTGTCTCGTGCGACAGCCAGGTCCAAACAGAGACTATATACAGGTTGGATACGATATACGATCCAGACGCCTCAACGAGAGTAAAAGCCCGATCTTTCTTTGTCTACAATTGCTCTCCAACTTATTCAGCCCTCTGTAGATAACTTGAGAACGGCGGCGAGGCGGAGCGGAACGATTGGTGTCTGAACCGCGTCGGCGGGCGCCACGTTAGCCGAACCGGACATAGCTACGGCGGAGAAATCGCGGCTAAAATAAAGACGAAACAATCGATTATTCTAAACATGAGCCAAAACCTTACAAGATCGCAATCCAGCCACATACCAGCGTTGTAATTTTTCGTGTGTTGTATAAGGCGCCAAATAGCTGCTAACGTCGCAATGCCATTGCTTGATCTAGTGAATGAGTTACTCCTCTGCGTATCCGAGCAGCTCGAAACAGAGGGGGATATGAACGCCTTTGCACAAGCGAACCGCCGCCTGTACCGTCTCTTAGATACGCATATCTACCGTTACAACGTAAAATGGTCCGGAAGTTCGGCGTTGGTGTGGGCTGCCATGAGGGGACAGGAGGGAACGCTCAAGAAATCGCTAAGAGGGGGGGCCGATGTGCGAGCTACAAACACCTGTAGCCGGACAGCACTATCATTGGCAGCGGAGAATGGACACCATACAACAGTGAGGCTGCTACTTCAGAATGGTAGTGCTTTGGAAGCCAAAGACACATTACTCGGTTTGACACCGCTGGCATGGGCCGTATGGAGAGGACACATAGCAGTAACGAGACTGTTACTTCAAGAAGAAGGCGCCAATGTAGATTGTAAAGATAACGACGGTCAGACATCGCTATCATTGGCGGCATGTGCAGGGCACGAAGCAATATTCCGGTTGCTGCTCGAAACACATAGGGTTGATGTCAACTCCAAGGATAATGATGGACAAACTCCGCTGATGTATGCCGCCTCGAGTGGTACTGAGGCTATAACTAAGCTACTACTCAGGTCTGGCAGGGCCGACGTTGACTCTACAGATAATCATGGACGGACGCCGCTGATGTATGCGGCAGTGAGTGGAACCGAGGCTGTAGCAAGGATGCTTTTGGAGACCGGCAAGGTCGATATTGATAAGAGGGATACTAGTGGACGAACAGCATTTTCATTAGCAGTATGGGAAGGACATGGATTAGTGGTGAAGCTGCTCTTAGCAAGAAGCACAGCCGAAGTAGATGCAAAGGATTCCGACGGGTGGACGCCGCTGCTACGGGCGATACGGGAAACGCGACACGGGCATAAAGAGGTAGTAAAGCTGCTACTCGATACAGGAAAGGTTAATATAAACACGAGGGACAAAAACGGACGGACGCCACTATTACATGCGGCATCGAGCGGAGCCAAAGCCATGGTTAAGATACTGCTCGAGAATGAAAAGACCAACATAAATTCAGAGGATATAGTTGGACGGACAGCACTGATGTATGCAGCAATGAATGGGTCTGAAGCCATTATCAAGATGCTGTTAGAGACTGGCAATATTGACGTTACCAAGAAGGATGCCAGTGGACGAACGGCGCTATTGTGGGCATTGCTAAAAGGGCACGAGGTTATAGTGAAGCTATTAATTGAAGCAGGAAGATGTCGACCTCAACTTCAAGAACACGAACTGCTGGAGGGCACTATCATATGCTAAGCTACTTTGATAACATGCTTGCTATGGACAACTTACCTCCGTTCATGCATACATAAAGTTGCGGCGCTTCATTTGACTTAGCCGCAATGTTTCCAGATAACTCATCCAACTCTCATCTCTTCTTTTTCGATACATGGTACATATAGATTCTGAATGGCCGCAACCTACTATACACAAACGTGACCCAGTCTCACATAATGTCGTAACTTGCGCCCAAGGAGTTTGTTCTTAACTATGCCGCTGTGAATGGTACTTCACGAGTTGTGAATTTTTATGTCAGATGAAATTAGGGAAGAAAGCCCATTCACAATATCTACCTCTCTTTGAAGTCAACGCTAGTGGCCCAGTTAAGACAAGGCAATTAATTGAGTTTGCTGTATCATTTACAATTTGTGAGTGGCGTACGCGAAAAGTACTTGCAGAAATTGTTCCTTGGACTAATCTGTCGACGCCTTTGGGCTGACAAATCATTTCAAGCTACACTATGTGCAAGTATTTTTGTGTACATAGTTCCTTGCCTTGGGCGCCAGCAGGAGCATGGAAGTGGTATGTAATTGCTATCTAACATATAACGTTAGCTAGATCTTGAACTGAATCCATTCATTGCACCCCGTTTCCTTCATCAATGATTAGTGTTTAAAGGATATTATTCATATATCCTCTATCTCGAGGAGATTCAAGTATACCTCTATATTTCGTCCATGCCACCATCCGTATCACAACGGAATGGATTGCTAAGTCAATCGAGTTGATCAAGACTTGTTATAAAAGGGTACCTGAACATTGAAGGGAAATGTAGCCCTGGATGTAGCATGGGATACTGGTTAGGTTGTAATGCTTCCATGATCTGTGCACGCTGCTGCTTCCCGAGAGTGGTATGTTATTGGTTGCGGACGTTGTTGTTTGCAGTGGAATCGTCGAAAAGTCGTACCCCAGGTTCAGCATGGATGGATGAGTGTTTGCTGTATAGAGGAATCGTGGTATCTGTTGACGGAGAGGGTCGAGACGAGTGGTCACGATGCATGTTGGCTTCATCCTCTGCTAGAATATCAGATCTATCAATCTTTATTTTGCGCCGTGTTGATCTAAATGATGTTGACTATCACGTTGTACGCGCGCTTGGCAACGGCATTATTTACGCTGAGAGATTGTAGCCACCGAACAAACTTTTTGATGCTCTTCGACACCTCACTATCGTCGTGGGGCCTATAGGTTCCATCAAAGGACGTCTTGAGGAGGACTGTTATACGTATCATGATTCCGTTCGGCCGATACCTTTTCGCATGTATGTTGAGATAATAACGTTACCCTTCATCTCTTACTCTGCCTAGGTGACACGACGTCAGTTTGAAGAACCGCGCCGCTCTAAACGCTCCGCAGTCGGCTGCCACTTTCAATCGACGCGCCGTTTCCCTCTCTCTACATCCTTTCCCGCAACCTCCGATGTCTCCTATATCCGTGTCCTAGACGCCCTGTCTGAATCGAACGAATACTAAGAAGCCTAGAGCGCACAAAATAACAGGTGGCGAGGGCTGATTTGTCTTCCATGGCTGAAATAGCAGATCCGCAACGTTGTTCGCAGCCCATACCACACAGTGCAGCGAGAGTAGAGTAGAGTCGTGTACAACCTACAGTCATGTCTGACAGGAACAGGTCTTTGCGAAAGAGAAACGCTCGAAGAAGGCTTTTCGGTAACCGCCATAGCAGTTGTCCATATAAGATAGCCAGTGTCCGTTTTGTAGTTGTTACTTGTTCGATAAGCGGATCAACCACCTCAACATCATAGAATGGGTTTAGATACGCTGGTTCTCGAGCTGAGGGCTGCAGACTGGAGGTTGTCTCGTAGATTGTTGACCGGATGTAGTGGCTGCCCGGTGTCCGTTGTCAAGAAATAGTGTGCCATCTCAAACGTGCATGGCTAGTTATATCGCTTTCACGCCTAAGTTATAAGAGAGAACTGCATAAGCAGATTGCCGTCTCTAGCCTGGTTTATAATTATCCGAGGATCGACACCTGCCCTAACACGTCGGAATACTTCAATAGCGTCCGTTTCGGGTAACGACTTCATCATTTCTAGCAGCTTGTCAGATGCCTGCGCTCTTTTCTTTGCCTGTATAGGGTCAGTCTCGATGCTTAGATTTCTTATTGTCCGTTTACCTGATGATTCTGTGTTTCTTCATATTGACAGACGGAAGTGTTAGAGATGCAAGCGCTACACTTCGGACGCTCGCCATTACACTACAGGCGAGTAAGCTACCGACGAACATTACAGGACTCTGTTTATTATGCTACCTTGGTTTTGCGCGCCCGACATTCGTTGCACGCGACAAATGTCCTTGGTCGCTTCGGCTGCAGTGAGACTGGTGGTCTTCGCGAGCGTGGTGGTGCAGGAAGTAGAGTAGGCAGACGGCATTCTGCTTGCTGGGAATGATTCATAGTTTTGTAGGAATAGAAGAGAAGAGCGAAGATCGCGAATGGGGCAGATATTCGCTCGTTGTATAGGTTATAAGGGGTCGTGATATGTGACGTTTCAATGACGGTATCTTATGCCATCCAATCAGAGGTCGTTACAATAGTCTCATCAAACTACACGTAACCATCGGTCATTTCATACTATTGACATTATGACAGAAGAACGGCCTGAGGCGTACGAGAGCCCCTGTTTTCGCGTGTTTTCTTTCTTTCATCTGGAGAAAGAGGGCGTTCCGAAAGATGGGAGCCGAGAGTCAGGCGGAAAGATCCCGAATAAGGCATGCGAGCAGCCGCATTGCCAGACATATGAAACAGCACGTATTTGCATTTGTTCAAGATCCGGGAAGGATAGCTTGGGAGTGGTTAGCAGGTAACAGCCGCCTGTAGCTTTTTTAACACAAGAAATGCCGAAAAGAAATCTATGAGTAAAATTGTTTTATGTTACAGATGACTTCGCGTCCAGATTGCACAAATACAGCATTTTTCAGCACATTCCGCCAAATTTGTAAGTAAAGTCGCAGCGTCAGAATGTTTTCAGATGCCATGCAGGACACTGCATAGACGTCAGCTGCCAGTTAAATAACTTAAACATACGCCAACGTAAGGTTCTTAATTCTGTACTTTCCCTTAGACCAAGGTTTGCAAGCAACACTACTTCTATATCGCCTTGGCGTTCCATAAATTATACGTAGAAGGCAGGTGGACATGGCAGGGTTATAGACGCAACAAAGCACGCGGATCAATAATACAAAAGCGGCTGGGCCGCGAACTTCCGCGATTGGTCTAATGATTAAACTACCAATCATAGTCCGCGTAACTCCTAATGAGATCACGATATCATAACCAAGCGGCCGCGAGTTAGACAGCCTAGTCACAGACGCAGAAGAGCCGGCCCAACTTTCCGGCCATTCAGAATTGCGGTGTAAGATTGAAAGATTGCCATATAAGGAAAGCGTTCGGAGTGCGTGGGATACTGCGGCAACTCTGCCATCCAATCAGAACGCCTCATTTGTGATGATCGTACGATCAAGGTAGAGAGAGATATTGTGTACATGACAGCGTATAAGCCATGGCCCGGCCCTGTCATGTATGAGGATTGGCTTTGGTTGGTTTCTCATTCAGGGTTGTGAACGGAGGTTTAGGAAGTCTTTACAAACATCGCCCATACTAGTAGTAATTGTTATTTGATTATTCAATAGAGAACGCGCCGGAAACAAGCGACTCAACACGATCACAGGCAACACAGGCTATGGAGCAACGTATAAGAGATCGTATTGATGATCAGTAGATGTGTTCGATTATAGGAATACACCTCTGGAGCGAACTCCAACTATGACTAACGTCTAGCTATCAGACCTTTCAAGCGGTTACCCTGATTCTCGTGGGATTCGGTACAATGGAACCCTCCTCCGAACTAACAACCTCTTTTCCACGCAAGGCCTACCCCACATGAACACATTTGGGGCCCAAAACAACTAGCAATCCTGTCCGATTGATATCATGTGAGTTAGTTGAAGCATGCAATACCGACTTCCGTCGTCGTCCAATCATCATCTTTACCAAGATGTCATTGATTTGCAGCTATCGATCAGTACCTTGTATGCAATCTACGCATGAATATCCAGGCGACGATGGCGCAGGTTAAGGAGGGATGGAAGAATGATAAGGGTGCACGACAGAGAAATACTAAACGTGGCTTACGGTATTGGAACGGCATGCGCCTCGCTTATATAATTCTCACTCATAGAGTTTAGCCTTGGTCTGCAAGGCGAGAGCAATGTGTGGAACAGCTGCTTTCAGCTGAGGCGGCTCTGCGCCGCACTCTACGTGCTAACATGCCAGAGGATATTGCTACACACATTTTCTTTCTAATCAAGCCCAATCTAGATGAGGGGTTGAATGCGAATGTTCGAGCCTCTGATTCGTCAAATGCCCGCTGGAACCGGAAGGCAGGTATGACGTCAGCCAACGTAAAGAGAACCCTATGAGACAGGCGATAATCCTGCATTGTCGCTATCACCTTTAGCGACTTCGACTTGAGCAAAATACTCCTTTACTTCGAGAGAACGAGTACACATCATGGAGCCAAGTAATGGCAATTAAGGAAGACCTAAACCGTATAGGATTCAAGCTTGGCCATCGCCGAAAACTTCAGCGAGAGATTGTCAGTATGGAAGGTTACCCGCAGTCGGAAGCACTACCGTCTTCTAGAATGGAAATTGCGCGACTTTCTTTACCTTGTCCGCTAAGAATATCGGCTACGTTCCCACTGACCAAAGAGAACAAGCAACTGTGAAAAAGGCATTCCCAAATCCGGTGCGCATGTGTTGAAACGAGCGATAACTAGGGTACTGGGCGACTCCCAGCCGTCTCAAAGAACAATTCTCAGTAAGCCAGTATTGCTGTTCGTGGAAGAGGGACAACGAGCAGAATCATCAGAATCTTTTGAGATGAGTGTGGATATTTTGGTAGAGGCTTACTTGACAACGCTAGAATATATCGCGGGGTCCGATGGGCATTCGCAAGAGAACGAAGACGACCAAGTCGGAACACGCGCTGCCTTTAGATTCAGGATAGGGCCTATAATGCTCTCTAAGTGCCTCTCGTGAAGAGAGGAGGTAGGAAAGTCATTATTACGGTTCATGCCGTCAGTGTGGTTCCGCTGCAGTCGCTGCAAAGGTTGTGCAGGATTGAAGACTACGCCGACAAGTTCAGGAGCAGGAATCGATGACTGGTATGGGAATGCAGTTGATTGGCCAGCCAGCCTTGTATCACTGCTAAGATGACGTCACTAGTGCCCTCACTATATCGTTACACTGTGTGCTCACGATTCCCTAATAGTTACATCACATACAAGACAGCACATAGTCTGACAGTATGAGTAACCGAACCTCGGCACCTAAGGTAGCTATTCCGAGGCTTAGCAAGAACAAGGATGGCATATTCCCCGATAATAGGTATCCGAAGCCACGTGTGCGAAAGGCATGTGACAACTGTCGGAAGCGCAAAGTAAGATGTAGCGGAGAGCAGCCACAATGCAATAATTGTGAGAAACAAGATATGCATTGCACCTATCCGCGGGCTCGAAAGGACCGCTTAGAAGCGTTTGTCTCTCAAAAACATGGGGATTTGCACTGCTAATCCGAAGTAGTGCTATCGAGCAGAACAGTCGACTCATTGCTCTTCTAGACGAATTGACTGTTCATGTTGACAATAATGGGCAGAAAAAGATTGATAAGCTTCTTAAATCGGTATGCCCACTCAAATCTTATGCGTTGCTAGTACTGATACAGAAAGCTTGGAAGAAATGCGGATTTGCCAAACATTGCACAAGGAACGTTTCGGGAGCGATCAAGAGAGAGAAAAGCGTCTATTGAAGAAAGGCCAGGCGACCTGAATTGTAGAGACACCGGCATCGGACGTATGGAGGAGGGCCCCTGTTGGAGGCGCGAATCTGGAACCATCGGTTTCCTCGGACAAAATTCTGAAGGACAACGGTTGTGGAACCTTGAGAGCCAAACGGAGAGTGCAGGGTCCGAGACGGCCTCAGCTCCATTACTCTACGAGCCACTGGGAGGAGGCAACAAGGCGGCTGTGCAAGAAGCATATGATGTGCATGCTAAGCAAAAGCCACCCGAAGCAAGTAGCATTGTGCATATCTCGGACTCCATCTCTTATCTTGACGATAATGGCCTCGATCTCAACATCGCAGTGGACCCGCACGATGCGCCTCCGCCTGAGATAGTGGAGAGATTATTCGACCGCGACATGCAGACCGCCCGCACTTCATTCCCTATTCTACCTGATATGTTCGACGACCAATTTCGAGACTATAACAACTTCGTGAAACGGAACCAGTCGTGTTGAGTTCCCGAGAATGGTAAGTAATACTTGAATGTAGTCCTAGCGATAGCGGCACATTATTCACATCTAATGCAGTCTAACTAGTGAAACGGATCGTATAGTCTATGTGGAATGGGTCACTTGAATTCTCGGATTATACAAAATAGCCACAGCTTTTTTATTCCTACTCTATCATCAGTTCAGATAGGTTAATTAGCATATGAAGTAAAATCTATAAATACATCCTGACGACTCATTTCAATAGACATCAGAAGATAGTCTTTTATAGCACGACGTTGTTATACCATTTTCCACCTTATTTTTATACCTAAGAGCAAATTGAGAAAGAATATTTTTGTGTTCGGAGGCGCTTATATCGACAGGGTTTCGCATGGTTTGTCAGCGTGATAAACACCGGTACAGCTGCCCAACCAAACTATACGCGTAACTGAAGGTTGTCGAGGAAGTATTCCCGGCAGAGGAAAGTGTTTTGAACTCGTTGAGTACTGTGGAAGCTGTACCATCCAATTAATAGCCGATTCTTTACACTCGGCCAATCTCTAGATGACTAAGGGGGATATTGCAGTTATACAAAAAGATGAAGCCAACGAAACGTTCTGTGTATAAGATACTAGTGATATTTTCCTAAGCACATACTCTACTAGTTGCGGCGCGATAAATAAATGGACATGAAGAGTACTTGAGGAAGGTGTACCTTGGACTTAGCCTATGAGAGCATAGGCGTTGGCAGAGGTAGCAAATCGCCACCGCTATCAAGGAGGATGGCCGACCCCCACCCACTCCGACCTTGTCTTGGAGAGTTTGAAGATCTTGCGATATGGAAGAGACATCTAGGTGCGCAGATCGTCGCCAAGAACACTGACAGCATAGGCACGCTAGGGTCCGGAACTAAGCAGCGGAACGGGATCCGCTACCGGGACCAAAACGAGCCCTATGACTAGCTCAGAAACAACCCACATTTGACATTTAACTCTATCCAATATAGCATGTGAGCCATGATTAGCTAGATTTAAGCGATACCATTCCGCTTATACATTGTCATTATAGACACTTGCTGATCTAGAACTGAAGTGACGCTGGTAGGATATCAACACAACCTTGGGATCGGCTTGAGGACTGGGGTCAGTGGACATGGATGCATCTCTCTACAAATGCCTAGCACTTATCCATCTTCAACCTCCGCTGTCGCTAGAAATTGCCGTGATCAGTGTTCAAAATAAGTGGCATTTACTGCAGTCATATTTCCTGGAAACTAGTGATGTAACATAATGCGGACCAGCTCAGTATACATTTTTTTGCCTGCGGCTACGTTCCCGGCTGAGCTGGGTAATCCCGTCGTTCAGACTCTAGACAACTTCTACCGCTTTCTCGATTGCGGCATAAAACTTATCGCTTTTGATTACCCAGGACTTTACGCTAACATAATATAATCTACTGAGCCCGTTGCGCTTCAGTGGTGATCTATTGCCTGATCAAGTGGAGTTGACAGGCGAAAGCTCCCACGTCCCAACTGTACGGAAAAGTCGAGAGTGGGATAGCTGTATTCTGGCAGTGCTGACATCAGATTCGATAAGTTAATCTAATTGGGGAAAATGGTGTGGAAAACTAGTGCGGCTCAACCTTGTTGTTCCTCGCGTAAGCCGTTGCTTGGCGTACTTTGGAAAGTAATCAGACAACGCGCTATGTAACGCGTTTGTCCTCAGCTGCGTGAAGCAGATTTACTGCGTTCGCTTCAGCCGCGGCCACAGTATCGCAATTGAAGCGATAGTACGGCGCAGCGGACCGGTTCGCTCACCGTTCTTTCTTTGGTTCTATGGCACTCCCCAAATCTGCTCTCTCCTGCTGTATTCCAACGTCTCCTCTACTGCTCGTCATTGCTTCGCTGACCCGGTAGCTCGATATCTCTCTCTTGTAGCAGCTATGTTTAACGCAGTCTGCTCGCAGTACTTCCCTCCGAAGCCCAAATTTACTGAGAAGGATGTCCCGCCGGGCAGCCAGGTCGGCAAGGTCTTCCTCGTCACCGGCGCCAACCAGGGCATTGGCTTGGAGTTAGTCAAGATGCTCTATCCGACGGGCGCGACCCTCTATCTAGCGGGCCGTTCGCAGGAGCGCATCGAGAAGGCCATCAAGCAGGTCATCGACTCCCACAAACCCGAACCTGCTACACCGGCAACTCTCAAGCACCTCGAGCTCGACGCGATCTGACCACCATCAAGGCCTCGGCAGCCGCTTTCACTGCGCAAGAGAAGAAGCTGGATATTTTGTGGAATAACACTGGCATTGGGGGCGACCCTGAAGGAACTACTACAAAACGGGCTATTGAGGGCCACGTTGGTATCAACTGTGTCGCCGCCCTTCTTTTCACTCAAGAGTTACTTCCTAAGCTGCAGGAGGCTGCTAAGACCGCTCCAGCATGCAGCGCGCGCATCATCTGGACTGGCTCCCTGATGATCGAGACGCATTCTCCTACAGGTGGCATTCAGTACGAGTTTGTCGAAGAGGGAAAAACTACAAATCCGGCGCGTGACTACGCCAGTTCCAAAGTGGGCAATTGGTACCTGGCAGTCGAAGCTGCTCAGCGATGGGGAAATTACGGCATCGTCAGCGTCGTGCAAAACCCTGGAAACCTGCTCACCAACATCTACTCGCACCAGCCTAAGTGGCTCATGGCCATTCTAAAGCTAGTGTTGTACGAGCCAAAACTCGGTGCTCACACCCTGCTCTACTCAGGATTCACACCGGACGTCGGCATCGAGAAAAACAACGGAGCGTACATTAGGCCATTCGGATACGTAGCCCCAAACGGACGCCAGGACATCTACATGGCGATAGCTGCGGGCGAGGCGACCAAGTTCTGGGAGTGGTGTGAGAAAATGTATCAGCTACATATCTAAGGCACCCAGACTTGCTAATTGTGATATCACGATGGCACGATTGCTAAAACGATTATCACTCCTTTCGCTGATTGGCGAGAATAATCTTTGATTAGATCTAAGCAGTAAATAAGATTATTCCGGTCAATCAGGGAAGCGTACTATCGTGATATCACAATAGGCAAGTCTGAAGGCAGCTTTCGGAGATTTGGGTGCCTCGCCTCAATGCCATCTTGCATCAAAGACTTTGCCTCGCCGAGGTTCCAGATCAGATCCCGGGCCGGATCCAAGTACAACTCTCGTTCGTAGTCGTCTAGTATGTGGTTCAGGGACAGATCAAGCCTCGCAACATCGTACGCCGAGAGATACTGAAGCAAGGCCTTTCTGGTTTCGTACGGAATGAATAGATCCAAAAGATGCTTCCGGCGGCCTTGTAAACAGTTGTACGGCCCCACTTGCGCAGGATCCATTTTGCCGACGTTAGGACAGGACGGGCGGGCATAATATTGCCCCAGACGCGCAGAGTGAACTGTTTCTACACCTGGCTGCATTCTTGGCATTGGATCGGGGTACCCGAAACCTACGCAGGATATTAATAGAACTTACAGACCGCTGCAGAGATTCGCGATCTCGGGTACTTTGCGGACCCTGTACAGCCTGACTGCAGGTTCCGAGTATATAGACGTGTCCACCTCGCGTAGTTATTTGGAAACCTATCCACCGTCTTCCGCCATCAACACACCACCCAACACTAGCAAGATGTGTATTTGGATAGTCTTCATACGTCTAAGGAAGCCGCTCTTTGCTCCTAGATCGCCAGCGGATAGAAATTCCAGCGCCGCAAGCTCACTCGCGTCGGAAGGAGAGGCTTGCACGGGAAGGGCGACCGAAGTGAAGTTGATCAACCCGAGCGCCGCGAGGAGAGTGTCATGTCGAAGATCCATCTTGCCCTCTCCACAATCGGGCGATCTGATGAAAGGAGCCTGCACAGTATCTAAATGATGGCATTTGAGGCAGTGTTAGAGTGGGCCTTTCTAGTTAGTTTAGCTTAGACTAAAACAGAGCGATGCACCATCCACTCCGCACCAAAGCATCACGTGATCATTAGTATTAGCCGTCGGATGAGAGGGACCCATTGTGTCAAGTCGATCAAGGAGCAGGTGAACAGTTTCAACACCTTGTTCAGCCGCCTCACACTACCAGAGATACGGGATCTTGAGGTTCCCAATGCACAGCAGGCAGAGGAAGAGCAGCCTGGTGAGTCACGTGATCAACTACAGAAGGCCATCAAAACTCTGCAAGCGCTCGTACGTTGGCTCGCCAAGCTTATAAGTACGACATGTAGTGGATGTCACGATATCCTGCTTCAGCTGCCAGAGTGAGACGTAGTTTTGTCTCGCGGGCGCGTTCAAAAGCCGCATTTGGACCTGTATCTTTCCCGGTGCAAGCAGTCAGAATAGTAGAAGAGCCGTTTGCATAAACTGGTTGATCGGTACGTGCTATTTGAGTGACGGCTATACTTATCCGAAATTAAGAACCATAGTTGATGATACAAGAGCAAGAATGACATAGACTGGTATCCGGCCCAAAATCTCTGCGACGAGATTAAAGACCTCAGCAATCGCGAAAGACTCACTCCTGCTGCCGCTGAAAGTGAGGTCTATATTTACGCTGGATCGACTGACAGCCCAGATCCTCCAACTCTAGGAAGTAGGAAACCGTCGAAAACCTTGAAGCAACTAGTTCAATGTGGTGCTTTCCTTAGCGCAGATGCTTGGTGATCAAGGATGCAAAAGTTTAAATAGACAGAGAAACCTACTTTAGCCGCTACGCTTGTCCTTGGCTATTCATTAACTGTAAAAGATCCCCATCTAATCAAATGCTGGGATCCAGAATCCGTCTACTTCTTTCAGACTCACAAGGAAAATGCATACACAATCTACCCCACGCCCTGTGTCTGGCTTCTGTGCCAAATGAGTCCACTAAGCCACGAATTCCTAATAACAATGAGCTCAAAGCAAGGTTCACCCTCCTCGCTAGACTTCTGATGGAAATTAAATGCGACATCTCGCTTAAGCACAAGCAATTAAAGAACACCAGCCCCATTATCCTAGTGTTGATACTTTAGAGGACTTCGTTTACAATCAATTCTTAATTAACTTAAGCAACTCAAGCTAATCATATCTTGAAGCTGTTCAGATGTACTTAAGATTCCAACAGAATTGTAGGAGAGAATATAAGCGCATGTCCGCCCAAGGGCACCAAGACAGACAGGCAGCTGCAGCAAGAAATCTCATACACAGCCTTGTCCAAAAGACTCAGAAGGCTGTCAACTAGCAACTTTACGGAAGAAGGACGTCTGATTACTGCCTGTCAGATAACACCACGCAAACACGCTGCTGAGATGGATGGCCTCTAACAGCGCTCTTCACCACTACGTATATACCAGGTACATAATTATTTGTCTGTCTCAGAATTTCCTTAACAATCGACCCTAGGATCTTGTCTTCAAACTTCGCGGCATCGAGCTAAGATTGATATTTGAGGATGACAAACTCTGGGTCTCCGATCATCGTGTAGACAAGAAAAGCTCAGCCAAAACGTCAGGAAATGCCCAAAAACGGGGGAGCTAAAGCTTTGAATAAGTCCCCCGTAGAAGGAACACAGCCTCACAGTTGAGGCTGTGTGCATGGGGCTGCTACCGCGAGTTGTAATTCATTTGGGATATTTAGCCTTAGGCTAGATCGTAAGAGGCTATGGGGCAGCTAAAGATCTCGACCAACAACACTGTTTCTGCGTCGTCGACACCCATAATTAGCATGGCCAAGTGTCTCTATGAGGGTTTGGAGTCCTCACGTAGTCGATGTAGTCGTCTCTGGATTGCAGAATGAATCGCGCGGTCTCAATGCGCTGGGAACCTTGGGAAACACCTAGTAGCAAGTTTCCTACGATCGAAACGAGAGAATTCGTTTCAAGACTCTCATGCACCCAAAGCAAACTATTAACAATAGAGCCTTTCAGGTCGATCGCCAATGTTGCGGGTCAAGCCGAGGGCTCCACGTTCCCAAGTGTGTGATGGGTAACATTCTAGAGTGCAGATCTACTCGCGCAAATCTAGATATACAAAAACAGATGGCACATTTACAATGACGGCTTATATGCGTCCAGCTTGCCCAACACGACGACACTACAGTCTATTCGAGTTGCGGCGCATCCAAGAGGGCTGGAATCATGTGTAGAACTGACCTTGTGGCGATAAATGAATTGAGCTAGGCTCATGCCGTTGTTCTATTGTGCTAAAGCTCGCTCTAGCGCCTTCAAAAACGGACTTCATGTGCGAATAGAGTCGACGATCCTGTCTTAGCCAGCGCTTTCCGTTCGGAAAGTTAACTTTTCGTAGCTCATGTATGCAAGGAATCAATGGCTTGCACTGAGCCTGAGCTTTACTAGGTCTACTTGATCTCTTTCTCGTGTTGGAGCAATGCTACAGGCTTCACATGAATGCCGATTTTCTTTGTTGCAATTATATCTGCCCGAATGCTACCGTTGCACGCCATGTCCGATATTCCCCGAGAGAACCTGTTATGTCTACCTCTTCACGAGTCTCGACAGTTCCTCGCCTTGATTCTGCTGCTACTCTATCTTATTATAGTCTCCGTCTACAAGTTTAAACTCTATCTCTGTTCGCTGTTGGGCATCGTTTTTGTCTTGAATATTTTCGAAGAGCATGAAGTCTGGATCGACTCAGAGAAACCGGTTTTTCTTCAGTTAGTGGCGGTGTCAAAGGGTAGCATCCGAAGCTTGAAGACGGCGTGACGTTAGGATTTGGTTTTGTGTGAGCCTACTATGCAGATATAACTGTACGTTACGATGCGTTGTGGAGTCGCACAATGGGTGTCGCGAATCAGGGTTTAAATGCAGCATTTGTCGGTTGACTTCAGCAACAGCCATGACCGGCTACAAAATCGTGATTAGTGATTGAGGGCATTCGTCCGGGGGACAATACTCTCATAGAGCGGTGGGAGTATCTCCAGCAGTGGCGGTGGCTTGTGTTCAAATGCTGGAGGATTAAGTAGTGGCGGTCTAAGGAGGTGGATGAGTCGTTGCAGCCTCGAGTTTTGTGGTCTGTTGATGTGTGCAATTGGAGCAGGTGGCAGGCTGGCGGTTGCAAGATCCTCATCTAAATTCTCGCAAGACCGTCCGATATTGCTCAAATTTGGTACAGAAATTGTGAGAGGCGCTCGACGAACTGGGGAGCCTGGGCAACTACATTCTGGTACCCAGGAGTCATTGGCAGGTTCCAGTAATGAATACGCCGGTAGTGTAGTGTTGGCCTGAGTGGCTTGGCAGGACAGAATATGGAACGGCCAGTCAATTGAAATTTCAAAATGTCGCCTCCTTGTAGGATTGTCTTGATCAGGCTTCGAAATCCGCATGAGGATCTGGAAACAGGTTAGAGAAGTTACTTCAAATGAGACATTATGCGCACTTTTATCCAGTGATGTACCTTGATATTCTGGTACGTTGTGTCGAAATGTAGTCTTGCGTGCTTGTTGTTATAACAGCTTGGAAGTTGTACATTGAATTCCATCTCTGTTGTTCCAATTTCGGCATCGCTATCAAGATCACCTAACAGATTTGTAGGGTCTGATACTTCTACCAGTTCACCCCTTAATGCAGCTGCCCTCTGATTGCAAGGAACTCCGCCGCCAGACACAATCCGTATCGAACTGCCAGGGAATGCACTTGTTGGTTCGCTGCCAGCCTGCTTCTCAAATAGTTGTATCTTTCGGGCTGGCTCCATGCGGCGAACGCGTTTGTTTGAACAGAAGTATTCAACATTTTCTGTTACAAATACCTTAATCGACTTGCACTGAACCTTGGCGAGTGGTGTAAGTTTGAACGTAATAGGAATTTGTGTGCCAAGTGGGAAAGATTTGCCAGACATTACAATATCATATTGCAGTTGATCCCCCCAATTTCGACTAATAGCGATTGGCTCAACATGCGCCAGCGAGCCCTCTGATGGTGCACGGATAAGAGTTACTTCTTTGGTTCCAATAAGGCTTAGACAGAAAGCTCCTGCACGTTCGATAATTGCCTCTAGTTCATACTTAACAGATCCAAGCTCAACATTAATCGTCTCAGGAAGATGACTGTCCAATGGAAGTTCAAAGTTGTACATGTAGTCTCCTGGGTTGAATATCTGGTAGCCTTTCTGTGCAACTGAAAGCCTATTGGGCGAGGATTCCCCTTTGTTCAAGCTCCAGGATCCCCCTTTTTGAAAGCTCCAGGATTGGTTGACCTTAAAGGACAAGCATTTTGCTTCCTTGAGGCCTAAGTTGGTGGAAGGACTATTTGAACTACCAGAGAGTCCCTTCTGGGTTAGGACATTGCTTGTGTGGGTTTTGAAGAGATTTATTTGACTAGCACCGGTACCAGCCTCTGCAGTTGGAAATTGTGCGTTGAAAAAAGGCCAAGTATGGTTCATTAGAGTATCTGTTTCCTTGAATTTAACATTTTTTGGGGGTATACCTTTGCCCTAGTTAGCGCACGTACATTCAAAAGCGCGTTTAGGCCATACCTTCTGGCCATTTTGTCATAGGTTTGCCTTGAAACTTGAGAGTGACAGCTTTGATCTTTATAGGTTTCGTAACTCGCAAATTCAAGGATCCACGAAGCATCGCTGTACTCCGCTCGGAGGTGTCTGAATGCTTGAAACCATGGAGGAAGAGCACAGGTTCGGCCAAGGAGATGCTAACGCTAATGCCATTTCCTGACATTAGAGGCTTCTCTTCAGGTACTGCCCTGACCACGCTACTGATGATGTTCTTGGCAGATTCCCAACCTGAAGGTGGATGGTTCTTGACTAACGCGGAGTGAGGACCGAGCAACCCAACGGTTGAGTCTATATGGGTTACTTTCATCTCTTCGGTTGCCCACGACCTCCTACTATTACACGAACCGTTACTGCTCAACGAAGAAGATGGAGGAGATTAAGTAGAAATGGCGAATTAAGTATTGATAATAGAAAGAAGGAAATGTTTGGCGTATTCTCGGTACCCAAAACATCCAAGTTCGGTGTAGACGTACAGTTATCTTGTCATAGTGGCGTGCGTGCAAGCAAAGGCCAATAGTAGACAATGCTCAAGTCGCAACGCATCAAGACATGTGCGATGCAGACAGAAGATATGAAGAAGGTAGGAATTGGCTTCGTGCGATAAATTGGTATCATGAGAGAAGTGCAAATACAATAGTACATAGCCAAGTATCATGTCGATGCTTCTGAAAGGGCCCGGTTGACGAATTCTCGCTACGGAGCAGATGTGGTAAGGTAGAGACGGGAAATGGGACAGGGATTTGTAAAGGAAGGGTGGCCGGATTGTGTGGTAGATTTGGTAGACCTCAGCCAATCGGTTCACAAGGGCATACATCCGTGGACAGGTCTGTGCGTATTACCAAGGCTGGATGTCACGTCATGTCCTGTCCTGCTCCAAAATGTTGCACAAAATCGGTAGCATCTTTTCGCTACCTGACATGTTCCAGCAAGGCGAATCACTTCATGGCAGTAGGTGCAACAACCCGTAGAGCTCGGGTAGAGGCGCGCTTCATTGATCTAGATTGTGCACGTGAAAGACATTCAATGTCACGCCATGCCTTGGCACAACAAGGTTGCACAGACTCGGTGGCTTTTTTGCTGCCTGTCTGCATCCGGCAGAACGAGTCACCTCAGAGAATGTACACAATAATTCAGGGCACTTGGTTGAAGGCTTGATGTCTGTTGGCGGAGATATTAAGGTTCCATATCTGATGCTCGGAACCAGTGGAGTGTGTTAATGTTCTTCACAAGATGTTTTGATGTAGGCACTGCCTTTGCGTCACAGCCAGTGCAGCACATGGAAGGAGCTTTCGTCCCTATGGATCTCTATTCAGTCTCTATAAGGTCTCATAGGCTGTTAAATAATCATGGTTTTGCATTGAAATAAAGCATGTAGAGTCATAGCAAAAAGTTACTCATAAATCTCCCCCTCCTCTACTGATACCTCAGCTCTCAGTCCCCACCCTTTTCTGCCCCCTATCCAATTTTTCTTATGTCCAATTTTCTCAATCACGCTTACATGATCCTGAACTGTCTCCTTCAACTTCATCGGGTCATGCTTCTTTTCTTGAATAAGGAACACCAACTTGATACCCTTAGACACCTTTCTGCCTTTGATACTTGTAAACCACCGAGCACAAAGTTGAACCCTAGGCTTTGCTTCATCGATGAATCCAGCGGGATAAAGCTAACGAAGTAAGAGGGCTACTTTACCAATATAGCAGGTCCACCACACTTCCCTAGCTTCAAGAATATCGCGCAAACGAGATTTGAATCCGGCTTCTCGGGGAGGTAACTCGCCCTCATAACTCTCCTCGAGCATGAGTGCAAGCAGGGCGCGGTGTACGTGGGACACTCCGTGTGCTGAAGAGAGTAACCCAGTGCTTGTGCTATACAGAGCAGATGAGGATGAAGACTCTTTTGACATAACAGAGTGCACATAGAGAATGTTGGCAAGCGCTTCAATAGTATCCGCACCAATTGAAGTTGGGAAATGATGTGAACTGTCCACGGTGGATGAAGGAATAGCATTGAGAAGGAGCCCTGCAATTCCAGTTGCGGAGTCTTTCGCATACGGAGAAGTTGCCACGGTAAGCGGATTCTGCATACGAATGCTTGGTGATAGGGCCTGGAATAATACACCTTCTCTAATTCCTCCTTGACAGAAATGAGCTTCTTTAATACTATGGAGCAATGCGTTGGCGAGGACATTAAACAAGAATGCAACCGCGGGAACTTGCTTGCGCCGACGGTCCGAAATCCGGAAAATTTTATGTGCAGTGCGTGCAACTTCTTCCAACTTTCCTGTATCCGCAAGTTCCGAGCTGGGAGCTGTGAATTCATTGATGATGGAAATTGGGTAGTAGTTTTCGCCTGTTTGGTTCTGATATAACAGAAGATACCCCCAGCCACGGAAGCCGCCTCCAGAGAGATAGAGATTGAAGCCGCCCTGTCGTTTCGCTCTTTCTGACATATCTTTTGGGATTTCGAGTCCCCTGTATGTATTAAGAAAGTTGGATTTCATCTCTTGGCGAAATATCTCTTTCGCTTTCCACGCCTCATCTGGACTTTTACCCTTGGTCAGTTCCTCCAACTTCTTCGACAAGGCCGCTGCTCCATACGGAAAGCTGTACGAGCCCTTGGGGCTCATTTCGATAACCCCTTTATGAGCCTTCAGCCAAGTAATCTGTGTACTTCCACCTCCAAGGTCCATAAGAATCCCTTCCACTTCTGAAAAGCTGCTTGCAATTCCGAACGCCCCGACTTTTCCCTCATCTTCTTTCGGTAGCAGTTCGGCAGATAATCCGGTTTGCTTCCGAATTCCTTTGAGAAAATCGGCACTGTTGATAGCGGTGCGCGTGGCTTCAGTGGCTATGATGCGAATGTAGTAGCTAGGGACACCAAAATCTGCGCAAATTATTTGGAACCGTAAAAGCCCAGCAATGATATCCTTGATGACAGAGTCGGGAATTGGAATACGCGCGCCCGTTGTATCATCAAACTGGGCGTCATAGAGGCTTATATCCAGACGGTGGACGTGGAGGGTAGGAAGAATGCGAGTCGTAGGCGGGCTAAGGTCTGTAATGGAGAATCGAATACCATTGCTAGTAAAACATATTTCAGTAAGGGTTATCGCGAGTTTATATCAGGAAAAATTTAGGAGCGGTGTTCGTCTACCTTCCCATGTCAACTACCGCCCGTAAATACTGTGGGGCATGTTGAGACATGCGGCAGGTATCTTTACCGACAGGGTCCAATTCCGCTGTATGCCGGGAATTCCGCTGTATGCCCGGGAAAGATGGAGCCACCACCCATGTTGAAAATGAGAAAGGATTTTTCCAAGCTCGATTCAGTGAGAAATCAACGTCGATCCCGACCCTTAAATATGTACCCACGTCGCATCACACGTCCACATTTGGGGAGAGAAACCATCTTGCATGAGCCATCACTACTGTGCATAGCATCTTCCGTAACCACATTGATAAGTCAAGATTGAAGAGAGTATGACAGATAATCCCACGATCTCCTGCTCCTCTTCACGAAGACAGCGGTTGATCCGGTTACTGTCTCTGCTTCATAATATATTGTTTAGACATGTGTTTCACTAATCTCAGAATAGAATGCTAGTCACAGTGCCACTAATCCTCTCACTATGCTTACGAGATGCGCGACCTTTGTGTAATTCCAATAGAGCTAGCTAATTTCCACCTCCAGGCGGGCCGTTATTTGGGCATTGCCGACGCAAGCGTTCGTCTGTGGCCCCGTTGCCAAGGTTTTTAGATAACATGACATGAGATACGATGCCAATTTCTGCGGCTTGATATCTTAAATCTAGATCAATGACTAGCATGAAACGAGACTTCGCAATAAAGGAGACCAACTAATGCCGTCGGGTTGACTCCGAGACGCGCCAAGGCCCAAATACCTAGGTATCCACAGGCTGAGGTTTGCAACTCTGGTAGGATGGGAATTGCAGTCCGGACTACGATTGCTAATCGAAGCAAGAATGGCGTATGTGAGTGGACAGTGTGCGGCTCACACCACGGTTCGGTGTCGTAGCAGTGGGTGGTGGAGACGAGATCAAGCCAACCAACAACGTACTTTGCGTGAACCTAACCCGTCGGCTCTGTCGCACCTCCTCCCCCTCCCCCCCCTCCTCACCAACAGAGCCTTCTAGTGCGACGCTTCAGATCCGAGCGGACTGAATGGTATGGTACGGTATGGTCTGGAACCCCAGGATCATGGACCAGAATACCAGAGGGCTGGTAACTTCAATTACTCGCATTCTCAACATTCAGCTTCGGTTCCAAAGTTCTGTAACACCCGGCGTAGTGGTGCTCGCATGGCAGCCACGAGGACGCTTCAACCCCGCTCTGCCCTCGCTCTGACCCCACGGTTGGCATCCTTTGCTATTACTGTGTACCTAGGTTGCGAGACCGGCCCAAGAGAGCCATTGACCTGGGGGCCAATCAGAGGCCTGCACTGCAAGTGGTGAAGAGTTTGAAGAAAGTAGATGCGGTACGTTGTAGCGGTATCGAGCATTGATAAAATCCAACAAGGGTGGCATAGAGTAAGGAAATAGGGCCTCCAGAGCAGATGCATGGCCCGCACACTTCAGTTCTTCGGTAGGCGAGAAGGAAATGAAAAGGAGAGCAAATGTGTAAACGCCCGTCCCGTAATTCTTGTATTACCGCAAAGCCCAGAGGCCAAGTTCTAGGAGCGACTATAGTACAGGCATGTTTACCTAGCTCGTTTCAAGGCAACATCAGAAGAACGCTGGCAACGGAGACAAGGACGAATGCAACGGCAATTCCTGCTCCTTTAGCACACCCACTTGTCTTGACAGCATGCGTTGGTACGTACGGAGAAGGCGCTGTGACATTCGTCGTCCCGTTCCAGCAATACCTCGCAAAACAACCTACACACACCGAAGGTGCCTGCGTCCCCGTCCTCCAAAAGCTTCGCGCCAGCATCGTGCATCCGATGCAGGCTGGCCATTCCCTGTCCATTGTCGCATTACCTCTTGTTGCCACATTATACCCATTCTGAATGATTGAATTGCGCTGTGTGTCGTTGGTCTCCATTTGGAAAGTCGAGATGTTCGAGTCGTAGGTGTAAGGAGAGTTGGGTATGTAGACAATGAGTGGGGTCAACTGCGTTAGGTTGTTGACATCGCAGCCGAAGAAAGTGGGTTTTGCGTTCAAATCAAGGTTAACGAGCGTATTCTGGTCTGGAATAGCTGGAAATGGCGCTTCATGGCCCGATTTCAAGAGAGACCGCTGATATGTTGCTACGAGCGAGGTTCCATACGGCCAGTATGCGCCCGGGGAAGGAGTATCGGCCGAACTATCCACTGCAAATATCACGTCAACGCGCCTAGAAGGTTGAAACAGTGGGTGAAGCGGGATGTTCTGAAGATCTTCGCCGCCGTCAACAAGGGGGAGAATTTAGCTATCAGCATTTGTATTCTCCTGTGCGTTGAGCTAGTAGAAAGGGTTAACCCAGTAAGAAACATCACTATTCTTGTTCCCCATGTCTTCCAGTTTTCCGGAGACAAAGTCTACTATTCTTTTAGGTGCGTTGGTCTTGTTTATCTGCAAATACGTCTGGTTGAACAGCGATGAGGATGTATCCACAACGAAGCCCATGTTGTCGAATCCAGATACGCAACTATTATCTCTTGAAATGACACTGTCTATGAAGTTTGAACCGACGTATTGGCGGGGCGCGAAGGCGGAAGTAGGAGGACCGAACGTACCGATTCCCCAAAGGTTGATCTTGTATATACTCGGATTTGCAAGAATAAGCAATTGGTTCGGTGGTCGCTCGATGGCCACAACGATTGGTAATGCTACTTGCGCGGATTGAAATACACTATTCTGTGCGAGACTAGAGTGGTAGGCTACTTGTACTTACTAGGACCCCCATCGCTTGCATTGAATAGTTGAAACGAGAGGCCTCTTCCCCATAAATCTGTGATTGTGGTGTTGAAGCTAGCATTTTCTTTGTTCTCAACCTCATCGATAATCTGACCGTAGTACTCGGTGACAGATAACGTCACCGGCCCTAACATATTAGCATGAGCCGCTTCAGAAGGGAAGTTCTAGCAAACCTTTAATGATGGAGTTATCAAACTACCAAAGGGATGGCAAAGCATTCGGATCCATCCTCTATAGCTCCTGTACCGATCTTAACTGCGGTAGATAGAGACTTCCCACCAACCAATTCCCACCCGAAAGGCCAGCGAGATAAGTTGCCGCCTATAGAAGACCACCGACTTGACCAACCAAAGTGGAATTCGTCGTGCGATTATCAAATGCAGCAACTGCCCCAGCCCCGTTCATGAGAGCCCTCCACCCACCACCGGAAATGGCAATGGCAATATTTGGCAATACCGTAGCATTATCGGTAGATTTTTTCCATGTAACTATTAGTGTCGAAGTCGGTGATATTGGCGCGGGAAAGAAAGTCGCGTATTGCCCAAATCGTATTGTTACGCCTCTTTTCCAACCAGCTCGTCTCTTCGGGAGAGATGGAGGTCGATTTTCGAATCGTAGGGCGGGGGTTGGGGCAGCTGACTGTGTAAGGAGCATAGCTCTGATGGTCTAACCGCAGCTACCGTCTCCTGGCAGCTCCATTCTCCAAATTTCCTTGAGTTCCTGCCAAAGCGTATGGTGAACAGCGCCCTTAACAGTGTTAGGTTTCTTCCATAGGAGAATTAGAAAGATTTCTTACCTCCTTTGTGCGAGGCGAGCGTCACAACTGCTTGGAGGAAAAAATAAGAAGGTATACTCTAACCGCTCTATAGTGTTGAAAGCCTGACAGCCATGATAGCTTACGACTCTCCAACGGGGCAATTTGGGAATGTGAAGGGCTGGATATGGGATGTACGTACCGTGCTGAGCAGGCTATGAACAATCTTGCATTAGGGATGCTTCGTTGCGTAATTGCTTGCTTCTCATTTGTCTCTAGCGAAAGCTAATCTGATAACCTTGCCATAAATAAGGGTTTTAACAAGGTTGCAGCAGCAAAATAGTTCATTGAGAGAAAATAAGACCTTGTCATGTGCAAATCCATCGTTGGGCACTACATACTGGGCGGATGAGTCACCCTATGAGCACGAAATGGGGTGACATAGGTTTCTGTACTAGTGGTGATATTTTAAGAGTTACGGGGCAATGCAGGGTTATACAGGGCGCTCCAAGAGAATAACGCAACCTCCCCATTGTGAAAGAGAACTAGCGTTTCCTGAGTAGCCTCGAGATTATGAAGGAAATAAGACGGCATTTTTGTTGCTTATGTTTGTATTTAATTTTCAGTGAGGTTTTATACGGCCAAGTAACGTAGCAGATCCGCCAGTCGACTCGAAAGCCTCATAGAAATCCATTCAGATTCATTACCGAATAGAGGAGATGTTTGTGATACCTACTCAATTTGTTCCGTGCACAATGGAAATGACAACGCCTTTTTCTTCTCCACAAGGATTTTAGACTTGCCTTTACGATCGCGGCTCGCTTCCCCAACTTTCTTCGGGTGTTGATATTTCGTAAATGGACCCAGTAGGTGGATGTAATAACACCATTCCTCATATGTATACTTCTTCGATGGCTCTATACTTATCTCTATGAGAGCGGCCTTAAGCTCATGTGCCAGAAGAGAACAGTGAAGATGGAGCGGCGCTTGAGGAGCGTGGTCGCTCAGATTCGCGAAGCAAGAGTCTATTCGATTTGTCATAGCCAGTGTTTGTCGAGCACTGCTTGTGGCTCTATTTTCCAGAATGTCGATATTCGTCCTCGCAGTCGACGCGTTCGCACCCTCTGCCCATCCCTCCATTTGATAAGCTTTCTTTACTTGGCAATGCCGACCTCGGAAAAACCGCTGGGAAGGCCAAAAAAGAGAGCGGTACGCTCCATAAAGTGTGTCAACCGAATTATTGATCAAGATCGCAAGAGTTGGTACGGCCAACAAGCTCCAGAGGACGAAAAAGGATTTCCCAGGTTCACTATAAGGTATATAGTCTCCATATCCAATAGTGAGCAACGAAGTATATACAAAGTAGCAAGAAGTGCCATATGTCCAGCCTTCATGTGCTTCTGCTATTTCGAAGATAGCAGCCCCGCCGAGGAGGATGAGCAGAGCGGCGGCGATGGGTACTGTGAGTGCTATCCGGTGGCAACGTGTCTCTGCCATCAGTGTAATACGACGGATGAGATTGAATGGGTGTTCGTTTATCATCGGATTCATCTCTCCCTTGTCATTTATTAAGGTTGCCTGGAGATGGTTCAGATATCGTTCATTCAACTGGACGTTGACGCGGACACGGCCTCTGTTCATCAGCTTTCATACCGAAATAACCAAAAGCGCCGCGAGGATAACTCCAATACGGCGTACGGAAGCGTGAGCGCTCGTCCAAGAGTGGTTTTTGGCGTGAATTCTCCGCCAAGCCCGATAGTCAGAAGGGTAAAATCTGCCCAGAAAACTGCATTGAGGAAGGCCCACCCCTCAATATGCGCAAAAATTATAGCCCAATAAAGAGGTATGTGGTCAGAGCAACTGAATGGTGAAATAGAGCCTTTTCAGTTGTTCCCCATTTTGATCGCCGAGTATAGTATTTCCTGATCACCCCGATGCCGTGTAGGAGAACGCACATAAGAGTTATGCCTGAGAGGCCTGAAGAGAATATTGCGTAGTAATAGGCCTGACTGAGTTTACTCTGTTCTAATGTTTTTCTCTGTTTCATTAAAACTCTTGTGGAAATCAGCATGCCTGCGAGGCCAAAACACTGTATGAAAAGGCCAATTGCAGAGACTATGAAAGCTGACAGGGTCCAGCGACCGATGAGGCTGAGTCCGTTTGATATCAGTCCTACGCAAAGGAATATGACCTTCAGTACTATCGCACTTTAGTTTTACAGCTGTTAGTAGAAACAAAGAATGAAGAGAATTAAGTTATGTCGCTCACCATGACCAGTTCCATTGGTTCTAAACCCGCGTTTCATTCTCATCTCTACTATCAATATAGATCCATTGTTCTGTGAGCGAACAAACAGTAAAACAGGTTGCTAGTGGCCCTAGCGTTCCTGCAAGAAGTAGGCATAACTCAGACACAAACCACCAACGACTTTGTAAAGTTAATAGGCTTATATAGCTGCTTGTTGGACTTTGGGAATACATACCCCAAGCCTGGCTTACCTCTCAAGTCCATTGTTAGTAATTGTGTGCTCCCTGGATAGGATTCTATGGGTACATTCTCACTTCAAGATTGATATCGGTGCAAAATATGTGGGATAGTGCGACGCATCCTAAGATATGTGGTATAATCCATTATTCGCTCACTTCAACGACACCTTTTCTCCCTCTTCATATCTTTGATCTGGATCCTACCTGTGCTCTCAAGATCTATCCGCATAATGGTTTTAAGTACGACTACGGCCATACAGCAACAAAGATAATGTCTCACGAATATTTATTGTCTTTCGTCGCGAAATCGGTGTCAAGGGAAGAGGAAAAGAGCAACCACCGGTACTTTATATTAAAACATAGAAAATGGTGGGGTGCAAAAAAGGGCGATTGTGGAGGCAGAGACTAGCTGCCTGACTAGCAGCTTCCCTATCCTATTACTTCTGTATCGCAATACTGCTGTCTTCACTAGAGCAACTAAACTGCTTCTTGCTCTAAAAACAAGAACCTGACTCATAGCTCGGATGTACAAACCATCACGCTGCCCCTCAAGCTCCGAGACCCGCTGTCGATCCCTCCGCTAGCTCAACAAAAAACCTACTTAAGCCTATCACGTCCTCATGCTTCTCGAGTCCCTTATAATCGATTCCTATACCAAGCATGAGCTAGATGAACGGGAACATAATTAGATAGGAGAAGTCGTTGTTGTTGTTGTTGTTGTTGTTGTTGTTGTTGTTGTTGTTGTTGTTGTTGTTGTTGTTGTTGTTGTTGTTGTTGAGGCCATGGTGTCGCCTTGGCACGTCAGTCGCACGGGGCAATGCGTCCGGCTTTCTTAGTGGACATTTACGTGCGGCATCTTCCGTTGATTCCATAAATCGGAGTTCTCGCTGTTGTCGTGTTTTTCCCCGACGGGTTCATACTTTAGGTTGATTCTGTAGTCAATACTGTGGTTCATGGCATTGACTTTGTCTAATGCACTCTAGTCTCAGTCGGTATAAGCAACCCGCTTTTCTTGCCGAAAATATGAAAGAACTCCATCACAGGTGATGTCCTACACGTTGAGCCTACAACAGTCAACTAATACATACAGACTAAGGATACGCGAACCTACATTACGAACTAAGTACAGCTCACGGCCAACCCTGCTCGCCGCCACGGCGGACAATAAGGTGAGACGAACCTCACACCTTCAAGTGGGCGGGTACGTCACCTACTCGCTTCCCCCCCTATGTAAACAAGTGTTCGGTTCGCAGAGCTCGCTAACACACCGTGTTCTTGCAGTAGTCGCCCTGCCCTCCCCTCCAAAATGTCACAGGACTTCTTCACCTCAAACATTCCCCAAGGGTACCCCACTGTTCGCTCGAGGGGAGGAGGAGGACCCTTCACAGTGGTCAATCCGCCATCTGCGGGCTCCAGCTCGGGCATGGGTCGCAATTCTGCTGGATCTCCCCAATTCGATATATTTGAATGGCACTCCACATTTCAGCGCTGTCAGCGCTACTTCCTCGACCACGCCCAGCATGACAACAACGTCCAGGCCGTCGCCGCTCTCGTCAACATCCAACTTCCCTTCCAATGGACAAGCAACTCCATCGTGAACTCCTCAGGTCCACTGCAACACTCGCCGGGCCCCGGAGTGTACAATCTCTCATGGCCAAGGAGTGTGCCCGTGGCTAGCCTCAGAGACCAGCCCGCGCCCGCCTGGGTGTCTCTTGTGCCCTTCATTCGACGATTAATTATCACTGGCATGGACAGAGAGGGAGTTATGCACGGCTTCTTTGGAGACGACTGGCGAAAAGGCGTTGGCCCTGTACATGAATGCGAGCGCCGCAACTACCTGTTCGTAGCCAAAAGTGGTGGATGGTCAAGAGTCAAGATCCAGTATGACATGTCTCCGTACGAGTCTGTACCCTTCCTCAAGCCACTTCAGGACGTCCGGCTGGCTGAAATCGAGGCCGCTGAGGAGATGTGGAGTCAGTGGCTTGCTATGGAGGATTGGATGGTGGGCCCGCGAGCGCCTGATGCCGAGGATCACCAACCGCAGGAGGCCGGCTGCCCCGTTCTTGATTTTTAGGCCTTAGAGTTATGGCATCGGTCCGTCAGTTGTTATCTTCATCTGGGCGGATAGAGGGAAACGTGTGAAATCATGGGAATGGCAGGGCGGATGGGGACTCTTGGGCCCCGTATTTGGAACCATATTCCTTTCGATGATATGCCCATGAGGCCAATGAAAGCAGATCAACTTAGCTCTTGTGCAAGGCTATGAAGGCTAGGAAGGCCATGCGCGTATATTTATCACCAGGGGATATGATGATATTCGCTCAGGCCGAAGAAAAAGCAAGCCGTAAAAAACCTATTTTAGAGCAGTGCTTTGAGGACGGCAGATTAGGAAGGTGGATACATGCACCACATGGCTCGTCATGCGTTTGTTGCCCGACAGCTGCTGGCGTGGCTGCAGTGCAAAACTCTAAGTAAGCCAATAAAACTTGTGCAAACGCCAAAAGAAAAACGGAAAGTAGGATCACCATATCTCAAGCCTCTGTCTAGTGGTGGTTATCTAGATGCTGAACGGAAGTGTGCCGCATTAGGTCGTGAGCCGTGTCCGTGGGCGGGAATTTAGGATAGCCACCTCCGCTGGCGGTCAAGCTTCGCTACGATTTCACTCCCCTTTATTCCAGCCTCCATTCTGCGTTGATGATCCCCACCAAGCCAACTGTTGCATTAATTGGCTATAAAAGTGTGTGCTGAATTTTAGCGTTCGCACTCCGGGCTTGGTGTACGTTTTATCGGGTTGTCCTGCAGGTAGATCATCCACTCCTCAGCGACCTCGTTATTGTATCCCAGGCTCAACTAATGCCGGCACCTCATCACCACATGACTATTTCACATTACGTTACAGTGACAGCAGGCTCGGAACCTCCTAGTGGGGGTAGGCCTTCCCTGGTGGGGTGCCCCTCCGATCTATCCTTGCACTCTATGACAGCTAACTACAACCCACACACCGACAAAAATAATTTCTTGTTCTGGTGTCTATCCAGCCTTACCTAGTAAACTGATATACCACGCCACACTGCCACTCTCTCGACGATAGAATGAACTACAGACTGCTCGACTCAACGTCGATCCTGTCGAGTTATGTATCCATGCCCAATAGCTACGCCATGTTCGACCTAGCACTTCCAGCCATAGTATTGGAAACAGTTCATGCGAATATAAGCCAGTGTCCGATACCCGACCCAATGTTATTTGGCCATCTTGAAATCAACACGGAAATGTTGCCCACTGGAACCCGCTTTGGTGCCATTACTTCCGACTTCCCCATACTGAGCTGTCTGTCCCTGGGGAACTCACGTCTCCCACGCTGCCGCCTCCCTTGACGTCGTTCGGTCACAGCGCGATCAGTCAAGTCAGTCTCAAGGGACGCACGATATGCTGGACGCACGGCCACATTATCACTCTCAAGCCCTATGTTTTAGCCGCAAATGCGCTCGCTGCTTTGGCTTTTGCGTTCGATTGGGGTAGAGGTATGCCCAAGGAATTCCGAACACGTCAGTAGAAGGTGCTAAATCACTGCAGGATCGGTCATAATGCGGCCACGTGATGAGAGAACTCTAAGGCGATAAACGCGCAGGAAAGAGGGGAAACCAAATTCATGAGCGCATCATGATACCACACCAGCTTGTTGATACCGGAGCGCGATTTAGGAGATTGCGAAAGCTGCCACAGCGTACAGCTTGCTTTCAATTAGATTTGGGCCAATTATTGAGGAAGCTAATAATGCCCTACTGTTGTAATCCACACTAGAAACGATTGGAAAGTATAAGAGAAGAGGCTACCCCGAGGATTGAGTCATCAGCGTTTCCAGCTCACTTACTCAGATCGCATTCGCCTCTTGATAATTCTGGCAGCAAGTATAGCAACTTCCGATCTTTTTCACATCCTGTTATGTTTTAGTTGTGTCCAAGGCTGTGAACCGAATCCAAGATATCTCAACTAAAAGACTTGCCCATCCTTTGGGGCATTTAAGGTCTTGAGAAGCGCAGATACGGAGACATTTTTCCAGATGTGCCATAGTTTCAATCTCATGGGCTTTGTGCATCTTTGGATGTTGGGTACTGTCGAAGGAATGGGAGTTGCCTTCAACCATGAAGACAACACGCTCGGTATGAAAAGGAGCTGCCGCGATGAGGCTGAGTACGAGGAAGACTGTGGCGATGGTGATATGCATATTGAATTTTAGTGGAGCTGTAAAGGTTTTGAAAGATTTAGAAGAGTTACGATTGAAGACATGAAACGGTGAAAAGGGAGAACACTATATACTTATAGTGATGGAGACTTTGTAAACAGCAGCGCGATAAGCCTAATAGCAAGAAGTAAAGGCCTCCGTCATTGAAACTTAGTATTGCTATTTCTCGTAATAGTCGCCAGGAATACGTGTACTTGAGATATATGTAGTTAAATGCGCACACAACCGCAATGTCTATGGAGTAAGCTCTACAGCTCATTCGAATGTCCCGAGCAAATCCGCAACTACATCTCGGACGCAGGTCACAAGATAAGACATTCTGTGTGATAGGTAGAGAACTGAAGCTGTGGTGACTCTGTTCAGGAAGGTTTCAAAGCATCCGACTCTCTAAGAAAGTCACCCTGGCTAGATAAATCATAGCGAGATCGATCTTTGCCCGAGCACTTAGCGATTCCGACCCACAGCTTCATGGAATTGGCGCATTCTTAGGTCATTTTTACAAAGAAATTAAAGCGGGGTATTTAACGCTTCTCAAAATCTGGACATGGTGGTTATATGGGCAAAGGTTTAAGCTGTGTTCATACGTAAACGGGCGCAGAAATTTCGAGTTTTGATTTAGGCTTGTTAACAAAGCTTGTCTCCGCTTTATCTACAACAATGCATTAGATAAAGTTTCGCTGTTTTATTGTAGAATTAAGTTCTATTGCTGTTCGTCTGGCCTTGGCAGAGGCTAAATGCCTCCACGTGCAATACAATATACTGTTTTTTGGTGGTAGCTTTAGATAGTACCGTTTGTGGCGCTAGAACGCACTTTTTAGTACGTTATTCTTAACTCACTATCGTATACTCCCTTGCTAAGAATACATATATTTGGACTTGTGTTTTTGGCGCCATAAATTCTTAAATTCAACCCTTACTTTCACTCCGCAGCCTATCTTGAATATGAAATCCTTGACAGCCTTAATTCCTTTTGTTAGCCTTACTTCCGCATGCGGAAATTACGCCTACAGATGCGTTGATCCAATGGGTCTATTCCCGACAGCTACGAGAAAACAAAAAATGTCTGCGATCAGCTTGGGAGTTGGAACAATGCCGGATGTTGCTATAACATGGCAGAGTACTATTGCGAAGTGGGTTCCTCTAAAGACGCGGAATTTGAAAAGGCTTGCGATGTCTTGCCGGCCAACCGGGCATGGAAGAGGTGCTAAACGTGTAGGCTTTACTCCAGTTACCTTGCTTACACCTAATTGTATACCGTCAATGTGATAACAGCTATTCGTAGTGTAAGAAGTGTGTGGATCTAACGCCATTGCCTAGTAAGCCAAAACAAGTTGTTATGCAGGACTATTGGTTTTTCACTAACAAGCCTGATGAGCTGCAAGAAGAGAAGATAGCTAGAGAGTAAGGGTTCTGCCCGTTGTATGGAATTCCCAAAATAGTTTCAGCTCGAATCGGATAGAACGAGTTCCTGACATTACTACGACTAGCTCTAGGAGTATTAAGTTGCTTTGTTGAGGCACATTTGCTGTGAATTTAGTCTATTGTTGATGTATTGCATTGTTATGTGAACCCCACTAGATTAAATTTTAGCCGGTGCGATAGAGACGTTAATTCCCTAAAGTAGAGCAGATCCATCAGCTACATCCACATCTCATGTGAAGAAAGTGCGCTTTAGGTAACCGTTCTTTTACAATATTAGCACTGGTGAGCATAATAGATAAAGACATCGCAGTAGATTATTATTCTCCAGCTAAGGTTAAAGTTACTACTGTGGCGGTGTGGTTATGGCACGGTGTGCAGTCTCTGCTAGGACAGGGGCTGTACTTTCGTTTCAAAGATTAGGCTGGTGACGTATTATGCCAGTCACTTCTGTCCAGTTTCATTATCAGTGGTGGCTCCATCCTGTCGTAGAGCCCACGGTGCTATGATCGACATACTGCCCAAATCGGAGGCTGACAATTGCTGTAGAGGTAACGTGTTCTATCAGTCATCCGGCCTTATCAGTCATCCGGCCACCCCACCAAAATTCATGCGACACCTCCACCCATCTTTATCATGGCATCAACGCAGAACACTCAGAAGCTTCAAAAAGAAGGTAGACTAGCTATTTCAAAGCAGGCGATTCAGAATAAGCAGCTTTCAAGCCTCCGCCAGGCCGTACGCGTGTATGACGTGCCCCAATCAACCCTCCAAGACCGTATTTGTGGTGCTCTACTACAAATAGTTGTAAATGCTACAAAACAAAAGCTACACCCTATAGAAGAGCAATCACTTGTTTAGTGGATCCTAGACCTAGACTAGCGTTGTTTTCCCCCTTATATTATTGACGTACAACAAATAGCAGACGCTCTACTAGCTGCCTGTAGCTAAATCCCTCCTCCTTAGCCTATAGGCAAATGCTAGGCTACACGCTTTGTCTAGAACTAGCTAGAGCTAAAAATAAAGTAGAATAGGAAGTTCTATTTACAGCGAGCAAAGAGTAAGGATCCTATTATAATACAGGCCTAGTTTTAGCTTGTATAGAACACGCGCCAGCGCTATAGAATACTAGATAAAGATACCTACAATTTTAATAAGACAGGCTTTATGATGGGTGTAGCTAGAACGTCTAAAGTAGTTACTAGCTCTAACAGAGTTGGTCAAGCAGTAGCTATTCAGCCTAGTAATTGCAACTAGGTTACGACAATAGAAGGCATCAACGCGCTAGGGTGGGCTATTCCACCTTTTGTTATCCTGTCTGGAAAGCTACATTAGGTAAGCTAGTATAAGATTGTACCTAGTGACTAGATACTTGCTATAAGCAATAATAGCTAGACAACAGACAAACTAGGCTTTGACTGGTTGAAGCACTTTAATAGACACACTACGTCTTGTACATCTGGAGCCTACTGCCTGCTTATTCTAGATGGCCATAGCAGCTACGCAACGCTAGAATTCGACCAGTACTGTACAGAGCACAAGATAATTAGTCTCGGTATGCCTGCACACACGTTACATCTCCTATAGCCGCTTAACGTTAGCTGCTTCTCTCCTCTAAAGCGCGCGTACGGCTATCAGGTCTAGGAGCTAGCACGCTAAGGAGTCTTCTATATTAACAAAGAAGAGTTTCTTTCTATATACAAAGCTATTTACAAGATAGTCTTTATAGAGCAGACAATTATAGCAGGCTTTAGAGCAGCAGGGCTTGTCCCATACAGTCTAGAGCGTGTCTTAGAGTCGCTCACTATCGTCCAGACGCCGTCTCCAGCAGGGACAGTAGCTAGAGAAATAGCAGCATGGACAGCAGAGACACCACACACAATTGAGCAGCTTAAGCAGTAAGCTTAACTTGTTCAAGACCTGCTTTAGCGTCAGTCACAGAGTCCTAGTACTTAGGCTATCAGATAGCTTGTAAAGGGATGCCAACTAGCTATGCATTCAGCTACTATCCTTGCAGAGGAGAATACTAGGCTTCGTGCTACAAATAAGCGTCGCCAGCGCAAGCAGACGCAGCGCTGACAGTATATTGCCTCTAGAAGCGCTCTGCAGGCTCAGGAAGGTCAATTGCTTGCTGCAGAGGCTAACAGGGTAGCTCAGGAGAGTGAACAGGTTCGTCCACCAAGGCGCCCTCGAGCGCCACCAACGTGCAGCAAGTGTCATGTGCAAGGACATAAAAGGACTCAGTGTACAGTCAGATAGTGCGCATCAAATATACTCATTTTCTATACTATATATTTTGTGGTTGTGGAGCTATTCACCCTAGAAGCGCATGAATTTTGATGGGGTGGCCGGATGACTGATAAGGCCGGATGACTGATAGAACACGTTAGCAATGAGACTCTTTACTCTTTATAGATAGGAATAGTTATGAGGGTAGGCACAACTACAACTTAGGTTCATAGCACTCTCTCATATCAGTTAATTGTTCAACTAAAGCTGAAACATCGCAGCCCCGCCATCGTCTTCGGTCCATTTTGCCGAAAAGTTCGTGGCAACAAGTTCTTCATGGACAAATTCGCTTTTGACCGCCGCGGCATCAGATCCCCTAGTGAGATCTCGGCATCTCGTTACGGTTGGTTCTTGTCCCCAATGGTCAATCCTCCGACTCGGTCAAAAGAGCCGTACCAACCACTCTATGCCTAAGCTTTCACTATTACGGTTATTGCAACTGTGCAGCAACGTCGCACCCGCATTGACGACATGTGTGGTCAATTTTCCCAGCCTTCTGCATCAATCTCCTACTCATGTGAGGGGGATTCACTCAAGCCGCAAGCATGATACACAATTTAATGATTCATTTACTACGTCACTAGCCCTATTGCTGATTGTCCGTTTACCTCTACTTTCTACCCACCCTGAATTGGTTGGCCTCCGCATGTTACTTGCCTCCCAAGTAATCTTCATTTCATGTCACCGCACAGGATAGGTCCAGTGAAGGCGCCGCAAGATGTCCAGAAGCGGGTGTGCAAAGCCTGCAACCGCTGCCGGCTTAAGAAATCAAAGGTATATTTACTGTAAGGAGTTCTTGTACTTCGTATCTCTAATACCCCGAAGTAGTGTAATGGCCTGAGCCCATGCACTCGCTGTAAAGTCGTCAATTCCATCTGCGTTTTCGGAGATACGAAGAAATTACAAGACAAAGTGTACCCTAAAGGGTAAGCTTAAATCACTTCTTAATTCTAATGCTTGCTGACAGCAGCTCTGCAGGTATGTCGAGATGCTCGAGCAGCAACAAGCGCAACTCGTTGCTGGTCTACACGTCCTTCACAGCCGATTACAGAATGGCCAAGGCTGGCCTGGACAAAAGCTCCAAGAAGGTCGGTGCCGCTATCCTAGCGTACATGATATCCTCGAACGACTCGATCTGTTACGTTCGTCTAGTAGGAACAGTGGGTTTGAGGAAGATTTCAAGACGATGCAGCTGAAGCTTCTAAATCGCGGCATTCTATACAACTATCGACAAGGATCCAAAGGGCCTGACTTGGGTTACGAACATGCTACTTCGAGGCTTATATGCGGTGCGCCGCCTATGCTATCCGTGTCGCATAACGATACATTTGCTCTAGAACATTTCCCAACGATAGCGCCAAGCGATCGCCGGCCCCGGCAATCTCGGGTCGCACTACCTATCGAGCATGGAGTGACCACAGCTTTATCGCCCGTGGTGGAAACTGGATCGGCTTTCGACTCGACGGCACAAGCAATGAAATCAATAATTACGGATGAAGCACTAAATCTCAACGAGTCAATGTACGCACCTGACATATCTGACCACTTTGACTCCGATACCATGACCTTAGATCCCTCTATAGTCGGCGACACGGAACCTATAATATGTTATCGGGACGACTGGAACGATCTGGACTTTAACAACTTCCTAGAATTTTCCGCGGACCCCCTAATTATCTAGTGGTTACGCTGGTGGTAGACCGGATTTTGAGTTGAATAAAGCTAGTTAGTAGTAAATCGCTACTGTCTGCTGTGCATTAAAGTTCGACGCGGTTTACTATCGCTATTTACTGGAACCGTTGGTCTTTAGCACTTTCAAGCTCGCCTCTCTGTATCATTTCTCGAGTGCTTCGTTAGGTGAGAGATGATATTGTTGATAACTAAGGCTCCAGGCCGGTGTTACGCTTGAGACAACTACCATGAGAGACCGTGTTGGAGAATGCTTTGGTCAACAAGTCATCTTCCGCAATGGGAGTTACCCATTCTTGAGAACCTGCACCTCGGCATATGCCTTCCTTACAGATGCTCTTGTCACCGTGAGAGGCAGTATTGGTGATATTCATATCGGCAACGAAATAGCTTTCGAAATCTTCGAGCTCTAGAAATGTGACTAGTCTATGGCTCGTTATGATGATTTGGCGTGATCCTGACGGTTGTGCAATTAGTCTGCGGCCCTAACAAGGGACATTAACACCTAAATTAGTTCGTATTGGCCGAACTACATCTGTCTCTAAGATTTTCAGTACTACTTCTCGTATGTTCGCGGTCCTCAAGCTAAGGCTCCTATCGGTATCAGTCTTTGCCATCATCCGTTTAGGACGCATATCATTCCTACTAGTCGTTTCCAGGCCCGATGATGGGGGGCTCAAGTGTGGCCGCAGTTCCTGATGGATGCCAGACAGAATATTTCGGACAACAAATGATAGCGTCATGGCAGAGGAACAGGTATTTTAATTATGCTGGCAAGGAACTGCGCAGGAGTTGTTGTTTCAAGGGTTGTTGGATCATTTTGATGGCGTTGGTGTCGACCGAGCAAAATTTGAACGTTTAAATATTATGACAGATCGTAGGAGGAGAAACGATAGCACGGATTCTGTCTCAACTAAACTGTATAATCAACGTTCATTGCCGTCAGCCATGGAAAGAAGGTGTAGACTAAAGTTCTTGCACATATTGTAGCTTGGAATGATTTGTCAGCCCAAAAGCGGCGAGAGAAGGCGGCGTACCGCCACCGCTAATAGATAGGATGGCCGACCCGCACTGGACCTGATCTTGTCTTTACGACGTTGGGGCTTTTGCAATATGAAAGAGGGAGTTTCAGGTTGCAGATACACTAAAAGCACTACTAGATTAGGGTCGCTAAAGTCTAGAACTAGGCACAGAAACAGAACCCATTGCAGGAACCAAAACAGAACTCTCTATAACTAATATAGGAACAATTAAGATTTAGCATTTACTCTATCCCTGCACTAGCGTTAACCTCGTCCTAAAACGTCTATCCTAGCTGTAAGTTAGATAATAATTGGTTTTCAAGAATATCCAATGCCGCAAAACTAAGCCTGCAGCAGAAATTAAGGCATTAACATACTTAGTTTAGAGCTAATTAATTCAGCCATTTCTCGTCCAAAATGCGCATTTATTGAGGACTGTATAGGATTTGAAAGTTATTCTAAAGCTATTTCCATTTTCTAAAGGCTTTATAGTTTCCGTATATTAGGGTTGCAAATGGAATTTCAAGAAACAATGCTCTCCTTTTCTCCACTTGGGTGTTATCCGAACTCAGTGCCGTGCACTGGTGGTGCTGAGGAGGTTAAGGCTCTGTAGCAGCTGTCGTCCAGCTTGGCGCTGCAGAGTCATCAATGACGATAGCACTAATCTCAGTGTGAAGATAGGAACTAGTAGAACTAAATGATAGATCGCGGAAAGACCTGCTAACCTCAAACGTCTGCAGGCAATCGCCGCTGTTGACGTCCCAGATCTTGACTGTCTTGTCGGACGACACCGATGCTAGCCAGGCCGAGACGTGGGAGGAAGCTGCTGAATTGACTCAATCGATGTGGCCCTCGAGCGTCTGCACCCACCAGGAAACTTTAAGAAAATTCCAAGATTGACAAGCCACCAGAACCATCACCCAACGCAACAACACTCCCATGAACATCCACGCAATGTAGCCAATAATCTGAAGGAAGCCAAAGCAGGTTTTTCATCCCTCGAAGTATCCACGGTTCCCTCACGAAAATACTAGTTGAAGAGAGCGGTCGGGAAGGGAGTGTACGCGGCGAAGGAGATATAATATCTAACGATCCTCGATTGGTCTCAAGATGGGAGCCATATCTGGAAAATGACAATCTCCCAATAACCGCGTTCACTTGAATCTGTTGGATCATCGCTCCAGTAGCCGCATCCCAGAGTATCACCACCCCATCGTGTGAAGCAGAAGCTAGATGCTTACCGCCTGGCGAAAACGCGACAGCCATGACTGCGGCTAAGTGGTTACACAATGTCTGGGAAAGGTGTCCTGTGGCCGTGTACCATATCATGACCATATTGTTGCTCAACGCACATGCCACTTGCTCACTATCTGGCGAAAAGCTTAAATCTTGGATATGGCTTTGCGTATAGAACATGTCGCACATCTCACCTATGGCGGTGTCCCACAGAGTGATCATCTTGTCAGACGCGTCTGCCACCTTCTTACCGTCTGGGGAGAATGCGACGGTGTCTACCGGACCGTGATGATTTCCAAGTATGTTTAAGTTGGCTCCTGTTATCATGTGCCAGATTCTGGTAGTCTCATCGGCCGAACTCGATGCAAGGAGCTCTCTATCAGGCGAAAAGGCTATTGTCTTGACCTCTTTCGAATGACCACTGAGCGTTGCTATTCTCGCCCCCGTTTACTGATGTGTTTTGCTACTTTTGCGACGATCTAGGCGGCCTCAAACAGGTTGCCTGCCATTTGGCCGCTTGGCTAGAACATGGCGATTTATCAACACTTCCTACGAGTACGCACCCACGGGTTGTTGTAGTGACTGAAAAAATCCCACTAGGTGCCGAAAGCGAGAATGAGGCTAGAAAAACCTTATTATGGTTGCTAAGAGAGGAAACGACAAAGGATCTGTCAGAACAGTTCTCGGCGATTGACGTAATCGCCCTTTTCCCGAGCGGCACCATATCTGTCGAGGCTCGTCATAGGCTGCTTAAAGAGCGCCTTATGAGTAGCTCTGATCAAGTGCGACAGCATCGGGAAGATAAGCGCTCGCTATTCTCTACAACTCATTTTGTGGCTTTTCTTAAGAGCACCTACGATCACTTCTCCAACTGTGTCGACAAGCCGTTCGACTTCATTCAGGCATCCCGAGAGTATAACCCTGTGGCGCTTGATCTCGAGGAGCATTTGTTCAATTTCATCAAAAAAATAAAGGCTCCGGATGAGCTGACTGAGTTTGCAGTTCCTATCATTGCATCTAGCCTTCTTTTGGATAACTATCCACCTAATGCCCATCGTAAGTCTACCCTACTCCCAAATATGGAAAAACTAACCACAACGTAGTTTTTCCTCCTGGAAAGGTTTTCGAAGTTTTGTATAAAGCTGCTTTTTACAAGAGCAAGGACAGAGTAATCGCTTTCAAAGATTCTGAAGATGTAGTGTTGCGAAGTGGATTCATCACCCTGATCAAGCAACACCTCCATCTATATTTTGAGGAACTTACCCAGAACTGCACATCGGCTTTAAAGATCCACGAGAAGAACCTTGGTCAATTTAATGCTCGCTGGCGTGGCATTGAGAGTAGCAGTACATGCCTTTGCTGTTTACGCCGGCGACCCCAGTATGGCTTGCCTTGCGGACATACGATTTGCGAGAACTGTGTTCTAGTATTCGGGGAGTGCTGCGTAGATGATCCTTGGATATTCAAAATACGCCATTGCCTCCTTTGTGGAGTAAACATGCCTGAAGAGCTAACTGTAAAGGTCCACCCTCCAACCGCTGGTGTGGGAGTTCTCTGCATCGATGGCGGAGGAGCCCGAGGTGTAGTACCACTGAAGCTGATGAAACGAATTCAAGATCGGATTGGTTTATCGATTCCGTTTCAAAAGTTCTTCAAGGTTGCTTTTGGCATTAGTTCAGGCAAGTTACTTTTATGGACTTTAAAAAAATACTCGCTAACAATTGTAGGAGGGTTGATTGTCCTGGCAATGTTTATCAACGGTTGGTCAATTGACGACTCTACAGACGCGTTTGAAAAGCTCGCAAAGCTAGCGTTTCAACGTCGGAAAGTTTTAAATCTTCCCTTCCTTCTACGTATTTTAGAGCTCCTAATGTCGTATCTTGCTGATGGCATTTACCAGCCCAAAAACATCGAAGCGGCGTTGAAACAGGTATTTGGAGCCAACCGAGGTATTCTAGATTATTCGCATGCAACTACCACTGGTACTCGTGTAGGTTTACCCGTAGCCACTGTTGACGAGAAGCCATCCTGCCGCATCTTCACGAACTACAACGGTGTTGGCGAGCGTATCAGGGAGCAAGGTATGTCAGAGAGAATATAAGCCAGCCAAGTGCTCTAACAAAGGAAGCAGACCATGTCATCAAGCCGAAGGATGGACACGGAGGAGTACCGTTATGGGAGATGTAAGAGATTCTTTCATTGATAAAAGAAAGCACTGACTACATACAGAGCAAGATCCGCGTCTGCGGCACCTGGGTTTGTTATCTAGCCCCTTTTTAACTTCACTGTCTTATCGTCAATAGGTTCTTCCCGCCAAAGCACATTCGCAATGTTGGCACTTTCCAAGATGCCGGACCGCTTGAGAATGACCCGCTAATATCAGCGCTTTCTGAGGTAGCAGCCATGTTTCCCCTTATTGAAGAGCCTGACTTCATTCTTTCTCTAGGAACTGGTGAGCCAACATCAAATAACGAGCTATCCACAGATATTCCCAGAGGTATTTGGAAGAACGGTGCATTTCCCCGGCTATGTCGACTGTTCTGGGAAAAAATGCGAGATGGAAAGGTAAGGCAAGCTTATCATTCGCATCCTAGATATCACCGCCTTAACGTAAAGTTTGACGGTGAGGAGCCACAACTGGATGATATAATGAGCATTCCAATATTAGAGTCGAAAGCCCAAGGAGACGGTTCGATATCTAACGCAATCGACCGTGTAGCGCGATGTATAATTGCGTCTCTGTTTTACTTTGAGCTAGATTCAAAACCAGAGCGGAGTGACGGGAAGTATATAGGCTCTGGACGAATCTTGTGTTCTCTAAGAAGCCATGATCCATCATTTAAGCAGCTTATCGATCAGCTGTCAAGTATTTCCGCTCAGTTCTATTTGGACGAGCACGTCATCGCAGCAGTTAAAGACTCCTCTTGCCTTGACAAAGATGGAAATTTTCGAGTAAGGGTTGAGTTGAACACCACGGACCGATTCACAATATCGCTACAAGAAAGCAGCTCAGAAACCTACAACATTAGCGGGTCCCCTTTCTCTATAGGAAAGTTGATACAAGCGCAGGCTTTCGATGCATCCTTTGGCAGATCTGACCATAGGAAGAGGAAGGCGGGTGGTGATTTAGAAAACCCAAACAAGAGACAAAGGTCTATTTAGAATGAAACCAGTTCCTCGCGCATGTAAATTATCTTTAGGTAGAAAATAGTCGTACATATCGGCACATTTCGGCGTTGGAATTTCATAAACTAGTCGTCCCGGCTTTGAGGCTCAGGCGTAATATTCTCACTATTCTCGTAGCATACGATTGACTGGCATTATATTGAGCAAATCCCTGG